>OZ010694.1:12625735-13225735 GCA_963932265.1 Thymelicus lineola
GTAACATTTGTAACAAGTTGCGAAGTTACAGATATGTGTGGATTCAAACTCATGTAGTTTCAACGAGCCACTGTCCCTCGAATTAGCATAGTTATGTAACTGTTTGAGAGTTGTCCCGGGATGCCCGGATCTCGATTTTCAAAGGATATTCGTGTTATGTTAAGTCGCATATCACTTTGTTTGGGATAATTTATACCCATTTCTTGCTTATTTCCTTAAAAGAAAAACCGAATATGCATAACAAAAAGAACACTTTTACACTAGCTCTGCTCGCGGCTCTGTCCGCGTTTTCCGGAATAATTATTATACTCTATGTCCAATACCAAATCATTACTACCTGTGTGCTAAATGTCGCACTCTCAGTGGAAAAAATTCATGTTACTTTGAATTTTAGTTATTAATATGATTGGAAAGAGAAACAAAAGCTGCATATGTCCAATTTTTTTCAAATTTTTATCATTAATCTTGACGGTTTTGTGGAAGAAATCGTAATGTAAATTCCTTTGACTACTTACTGATATTTTATTAAGTTTTTTTTGCTCCCCTGTAAAATTGCAATTCATGCAAATCCATTCAGTAGTTTTTTAAGTGAAAGTGTAACAAAATATCATTTCACATTTATAATTCTTCCATCCCGAAAATTGATACTTTACAGCTGGCACTAAAAACTTTCAACCCTGTCCACAGCTTACAGATCATGTGTGGAAACTCTCGAAGTGTGCAAGAACCATGTCTGCGTCGGTGAGGAGAGCTGCGTCGTGTACATCCCTCCGCAGTGCAATGGATGTGATCCGCTGCCATTGTGTCGAGATTTGAATCAAACTTAACGTTCGTTAATTTAATAAAACTTCCAGTAAGTGAATTTCGCGACATAACATTTAATCTAACTTACTAAATTTTAATGATATTGTAACTTCATTGTTTTCTGATTTTAACCCTTATGTGAGTGACAAATAAAACACTGCAATTGGGTGACGAGGTACCCGGGTACCTACTTAATCTATTTGAGTTTTTGAAGAGAAGTTCACACTAGAGTTCATTGATTTATGACCCACTTCACTGTGACGAAGTATGTATGTGAATAAGTTAAGTTTTAAGCGGTTAAAAATTAAGATAAAGTTAAAGGTAAACAAACATATTTCTATTATACTTAGTTTGGTACAGACAGTTACAAAGAGCTTACGTCGTGTTTTGTTTGTATTAATCCTAATTATTTTAAAAACGAATAACGAAACAATATATTCCCATGTAATATTGTGCGTCAGTAGGTATAATTCTGAAGAAATTGGAAAAATATTGTCTACTTTCTGATAATGAAGAACATCATATCTGCTCAGATGATGCTCAGGTGCTGAGCTGAAGTTCCACATGATACAGAGCTCCTTAATTCAGGTAAAAGCATTGCAGAGAAAATAGGATGGAATAAACGGCTAAACAGAAGACAAATCTATGGCCTTTAGTGCTTTTCTTCAATTGCTGCTTTAGCGGCGTATATTATTCACATGGAGGATAATACTACACTTTCATCGACTGACTGTGTGAAGTCTACCAATCCGCACTTGGCTAGCGTGGTAGACTATGGCCTGTACCCTTCACATTGTGAGAGGAGACTGCGAGCCCAGCAGTGGGACAATTATGGGTCGTTGCTATCGTAATTACTCGTGAGATCAGCAATACAAGACGTACCTGGACATGATTTACAGTCGCAACGACCTGTGTTAGCTCCAGAACCTTCAAATTTACCGACACGAGGGTCTAGTAGTACTTTTATATTGTAGCTATTAGATTCATTTGCAGAGAACTCAATAAAAAGCAAAGAAAAATACGAAAATCTTGTGTCAGATATCATTTCAGGCCAGTTTGTTATGAATCTTCAATAACTAAATCTAATGCCATCAATGGGCATAAAATTAACTGTAAATCATTGTTTTTTTTTTATTTATAACTAATAAATATAATATTCAGTAACAATTAAATTTCACAAATTTAATTATTTATGAAAAACTATGTTAAATATTAATTAAATATTATAAGGTACCCGGGTACCTCGTCACTCGGTTACGTGGGTAAGAAATAGTTTTGTCAATATCAGAAACTTCAAAAAGTTAAGAAAGTTTAAACCTACAAAAACAATAATTTTAATGCTAGTTAGGAGCTCTCAGGAAGTTACAGCCGTGTGGCACACCTATTATAAAGTTTATAAACGATTGAAATTGCAAAAGGTACCCGGGTACCTCGTCACTCACATAAGGGTTAATAAATAATTTATACTCATTTTGTGATATATAATATTCAAAACTTCAAATTGAAAATTCTTATTCATTATTCATTTAGGTATCACTGATGACACTGATACACTTAAGCACGTTTTTAATCTTCTGAAACTTTTCGGAAAGGTGCTTTGTCATGGAGGAGAAGAAAAGCCGTAAAGAAACTTCAGCATATCTTTTAAAATTAAACAGAGATATTATATGTTACAAAGTAGTCATCTATCCTACGCGGGACCGGAAGCGGTACATCTGTTTCCAGGTTCCTAGCCGCTTCATGGCACAGGCTGAAGGCAGTCCTTTTTCGTCAGGTGACAATGAGACAAGGCACTGCTTACTTCGTCGAAATTTATTTCATTTCTAATATTGTCTTAAATATTAGCAACAAACAGCACAATGTCCGCATACTTGTTAATATGCGGCAAATAGTTTATGTAGATTAGAAATAGAAAAGGGCCCAGAATGTAGCCCTGCGGTACACCCATCACAGATTGAGACTCTGTTGAGAATATAACAGGTTGTTTACAAAATGTATTTTCTTCCATAATGCTATTTAACGATATTTAATCGTAAATCGTCAGAAGATTTAATGCCACCCTTTTATCTTACATATCGCTCATCTTGTATTTCTGTTTGGCCTAATGGTTAGCTGGTAGATAATGCATAAAGCATTAAGCTCGTTAATAAAGATTAAATAAATAAATAACAAACGGGGCCGAGGGCTGACAGCTTTCCCTGCCCTCCAAAGCACGGACGCGCTCAAGAAATGTTTGCCACTAACGGTCACCCATCCAATTTCCGACAGCGTCCACTGTTACTTAACTTTGTCAGTCATTCAGGGTCGACACAAGCCGCCGCACCGGGCTGTGACTTGTGCGCGATTACTAAATTAAATGAAACAAAAAACAATCATAAAATGTTAACAACAGCAAACTAAGCAGTCAGATTGTCGTAAACATGTGATTCTTTTATGTGTGATCGTCGCGGCTCCGCGGTCAGCGTCGGCGGAGCGTGCGTCCGCTACGGCCTATGTATGTACCTACGGCTCCAACGGGACAGAAAATGAGAAAATATTGACCATTCCCGTCTTTTGTTCATCTATACAAATAATAAATAGATGTAGGATTGAGAATATGTAAGGAAGCGATGGAAGAATGGAACGTTGACAGGATATACGGATGAATAGGTGAAGCATGAGTGTTAGAAAGGGATGGATGTATGTGAATGAAAGAGAGCGGAGAGAATGGCAAGATGGCGAGTTTGCATGGGTGAATGGCTAAGACGAAAGACGCAAGGAAAGTTAAATAAAAAGAAGTTAGTGAAGTTTTTTATTTTACCACGCCCCACGCCACATTATTTTTATTTTATTAATAAGTGAAGCAAAAACTTTTTAACCCTTTTTAACAACAATTACGTGGATGGAGGAATATGAACTGACAAGCTGATGGCAAGTGTTCCAATTCATTTTTTTATCCACACACTGATGATAATCTCATTTTAACATCTTTTCATGCGACAAAGAAAGAAATAAAAGTGACTGCAGAGTATAAATCATCGAGCAGAGATTATTATGTCTGCCAGCTCGAGTAGCAGCCGCCCGATTTATCAAAATATCTGCTCTATCATCCACCTCATCTTGCTTATTAACCTTTTGTATGGCCCCGAATATAATATGTGTAAAGCGACTTTATCATGCATTGGTACTCCAACATGTTAGTTCTGTATGTATGAGACAGCCTTTTTAATTTGAGTATGGTGAAGGGATCTATGATTACACAGATCAAACTAACAATTCATTCTGTTACGAGATCATTACAAAATTATCATGACAGTGACAGTAAAAAGTTCCCTGTTTTACTATTACATTCTAGAGTCCAAAGACAATGAACCAGTTTAACATGAAATGAATGAACCAGAGACTCGGGGGTCATTACAAGTCGAGAATCATTAGGATAGGACTCTCTACTGAAGTACGACCGAATATCTACGAGTACCCATTTTTTTACGTAAGACTTCCTCTCTTTTATACATTGAGTCGCACTGGATATTAAGAATGAATAGTTAATATGAGGAAGTCTTCTAACCTTGATCCACATGCTATGAGTGACTTGTATGACTGAGCACTTGAAAATGCCAGTTGGTGTTTATTTTTAAACTCTCTCGCCATTAGATTTCATAATCGTTCTTAATAAAAAAACACTGTAAAAGGTTGTAAAGTCAACTATTCTATCGCATTGTTATTTATTTTACTTTTAAGCTTCATTTTACTTATTTAATCTTTTAAATCATGTTTTTTGTTCTTTCTTTTCTTCTTCCCTTCCTTCTTTTTTTTCTACCTTCCACTTCCTTTCTTCCTCTTTTTTTCTGCTTGAAAAAAACATGCATATTTATCCACGTGAACAGCCTAACAATATAAGCAATATTAGTGAAATCAACCGAATATTATGATCGCATACTTTGATTGATAACGCTTGCGTTTGACTGCATAGCTTTTAATAAAATATGACCCGGAGTATTAGTAATAACTTCATCATCAAAATCCGTTTAAGGGTTTTCATTTGATGAGTTTCATTTGTGATGCCCGGACAGACAAACAGACAGACAATAATTCTAAAAAAATATTTTTGTGCTTTAACACGTTATTGAACTGTCCCCTAATTGATAAAAAAAATATTCAATGCACAGAAAATTTGCCCTTTGTGTTTTATTATAGTATACAATAGATAACAATTTAATTAACATTGTAATCCATTCATACTTCCTATAAATGTCATTATTGTACTGAGCAAGGGAGTAAAATGAACTAGTGATAAGGTCAATGACTGTCAAAACGTATTCTTGGATAATATGATCGATAACAGATGAGCTCTCAATAGGTATTGGCTTTATGATATTAGTTTGAGAAGATAAATGATGAAGTTGGCTTTAATAAAAGAAGGGCTCTTTGCGCGACTTAAGGTATTAAGGGACTTATTTCTATAGTACATTACTTTGAACGATTTAAAATGAGTTTAAAACAAATTTGCTGACACTTCGTCTTTTTCTTTTTAACACTACCACACAAAAATAGTACCTAATGAATAAACGTTAATTTGTGAGTAAAAGCAACTTAAACACACACAATGATGTGGCGGCTATATTAGTTCATTGATTGCGTGGAGGAGAAGAAATAACACATAATAAAAAAATACCAAAAAAACCGACTTCAAAGATCAGATCATCAAATAAAAAAACGTATTCACGTCACAAGATTTATTTATCTTTCTTTGTTTGAAGTCGGATAATAATGAGTCAAAATCGAAAAGCCAATCGCACATTGAAAGTGTATGTAGTGATATATGATACTTTCCCTCTGCAACTGAATCTCCATTTTTGAAGGTGCTAAGGATTAAGGGTTTAGGCGCAACACAAAATATGAAAGCGGAATTCAATTTACTCAGAACTTCCTTCTGAGGTATTCCCGGAGCGGTATAATATATCTTCAAAAAAGGTGTAAAATGAGTTCTCCTTCAGGGCCGGCGTTTCATTGCCATTACTCTGGTATTGCTCATGTCCATAGGCGACGGTAACCACTTACCATCAGGTGGCCCGTATGCTTTTTCGTCTGCTCTTCAGGCTTTAAAAAAGTTTATAGTCCATTTTTAAGACGACCTATTTAGTAAACAATCTTACCGGGTTTTTATAATTGCAATTTTCAGCTTAGACTTAAATTAAAATAATTAATTTAAGGGACATTTATAATCATTTAATGATAAAACTAATTTCTGTTCACTATTAATT
The DNA here is from genome assembly GCA_963932265.1 of Thymelicus lineola. Lineage (NCBI taxonomy): Eukaryota > Metazoa > Arthropoda > Insecta > Lepidoptera > Hesperiidae > Thymelicus > Thymelicus lineola. Next base: position 12,631,783 of record OZ010694.1, read on the forward strand.
ACTTTTTTTTTGCAGTAAACTAGTTACATATTTATTAATTTATAGATAAAATTACATTAACTAATTATTATTTTCAACTCATTTAACTATAATTAATATTTAAATAAAAAACAGTGCTAAGATTGTTTACCACATAAATCTCTTCGAAAATAACGGAAATGTTAGACACGTCATAATTTTTTTACTCGATTTATATGTAAATGTAACCCTCAACAGAGATAATTCGAAAGAGATCACAGTCGCACAACACGCGGGAGCCACGAGATTTTTCCTCCAAAATACAGAACTCTAAAAATGTAAAATGATAATGAAAACCGTGTCAGACGAATGTAAATTTAATACATCCTATTAGGGAATGCAAAATGTGCTGAATAAAACCAGCTGAAAGAATTATTTCACATTTTTATGACACCTGAACGAATTACTAACGGCTGGAACACGAAAACTAGCAAGACACTTCATTTACATGTAAATGGGAAGAAAACAAGCAATATTTATACTTATACTTCTAATTCTTAGACTTATACTTCTAAATAAACCGGCCAAGTGCGTGTCAGACCACAAAGGGTTCCCAAGGTGTAAGTTTATCGACTGGCTTCAACCCATTAATGGCCCACTACTGGGCACGAGTCTCTCCTCTTGAGGAGGCCTAGGGCATACTCCACCACGCTGCTCCAGTGCGGATTGGTGGAGGGGTTAGTGGCCAACCCGAGTGTCGGAAGTTTTGAAACCGCCCCAGGGCCTCCGACATGGCTTAACGACTGTTATCTAATGATAACAACCGGGACCGACGGCTTTACGTGCCCTCCGAAGCACAGAAACACTCAAGATTTTTTTGCCAATAGCGGTCACCCATCCAACTACTTGGGATCGACGACGCAAGCTATGAGCGCTTCAGTTTATCGACTATTACTCAAGTTAACCTTGTTGTGATAATGTTTCTTGTAAATTCATCATAATAATGTATTTTTGTGAATTTTTTTACTAGTCCATCTCCAACCGTTTAGCTGGTAGGGGGGACACTTGACTCTAAGCAAAATTGGCAATTTAAAGCCGAATATTTCGCAAACGGGCCCATGAATTAAATAACGGTTTTAGCAAAGCTATAATATTTTTAAAATACATTTTCAACGATATCCCACACTATGGAGTACGCGACGAAAAAAAATTTATCCCCGTGTTACCTGTATTATAGGAGGTATTCTGGAGATTTATTTTTTTACATAAAATAAGTTATGCTTGACCATAATCCCACCTGATGGTAAGTTAAAATATGGTCCAGGATGGTGAGCGCACTAACTTAATAGAAGCCTATTCACTCTTTTCTTGAAGTCTTCCACGTCATAGGTGGGTGGGAACGCAGACTCAGGCAAGCTATTCCAATCCTTCGCGGTGCGCATAATTAATGACGATGCAAATCACCTCGTCCGTACCGGCGGGATGTTTACCACGAAAAGATGGATACCCGCCGTGCGTCGTGTCGTTCGATGGAGGAACGGGGAAGGGGGAATTAATTCAAATAATTATTATAATTAATATGTATATCGGAAAAGTGGGTGATACGGAAAATAATAAGACAGTGCGCGTTTACATAATTTTAGTCAGCAACTAATTAACACAGGTTACAATCATAGACTTATATTATATAGTTACAATACGTGATTTACAAGGGATACACACGATACTGAACAAATTTTTTTATGCGACGCGAATATGATAACCAATCACTAATGGAACGAGGTGAAGTCGGACAGCGTGGTACGGCATTTAGGACAACCAACAATAATTCTCACGTTGCGTTCCGCTCAGCACGGAGCCTGTCACCAGAATGTCCGATGGTGGTTGGCAAGTCAATAGCTCTCTTCGATTATCACCGCTACCGCGTGGTCACAAATGGCAATAGACAGTTTACATGATAGTGCTGCCATCTTCATCATCTGAAATTCTGAATACAACCAAGCTTGTTTCAGCTTGGCGTTCCATTTTGTAATATGATCTCCGACATATTTATTTCCGCATTTTGTCAGTATAGTTAATATAAGCATTATATTGTAGTTTAATAGTAAAAAGAGTCCTCATTTTGTGCTTCACATCAAATACTTTCATGACAAGAATAATTCAAAAAATGTTTTCATGGCGGAAGCACGGCGGATATTCCATAATTTACGCACCAGGTGTAACGTAACGGATGAAGCAAGATTAATTTTTGTTAAGAACAAATTACGAACTCGGAACAAACTGTTAACAAACATCTTTAAGGATATTATAGAATAAATCGATTGCCCTTGCGTTTAGTAAAGTTTTAGGCTTCATTAAGTGAAATACTCTTAATTATTTTTAGATAACTCGTATTGGCCCTTGACACTGATCATATTGTATATAAAACAATTTGTCAATCAATTGACATGCCAACGCGTTCTCACGATTTTTTGTATTGCAAACGGCATTCAAAACTGTTAAAGCCATGTTTGTTTGAAAAAATATATAGGTACAGTATCCGTTATCGCGACCCTTAAACAGCCCACAATAACTAATTTCATAATTAATGAATGATGAATAAGTTCTTTACTGAAGTTGGCTTTTAAGGAGTTAAATACTTAGGAAATAACTTTCTCTAAATCAGATTCTGTTGTATCTCAGATTTCCTTTGTGAGAAAGGTTAATCCGTATTACGAGTTCATGTTTAATATATAGTAATCCGACTTCTACTTATCGCTTCCAAGTGCTGTCTGAAACTTTGCCTAGGAAAAGAATTCCCTGGGAATTTCTCGTGTTTTCTCGTCACTGCTTCTTCTGGGTCCAGTCACGGTAGATTTGTTGAAGCGATGACGTAGTCTTATAGTGTTGTGAATCAACTTCCAATTCATTTCTTATTCAAAGTTCGGACATGTAGGACCAAACCATTTTTAACCCCCGACGCAAAAACGAGATAAGTTTAACGTATGTGTCTGTAAGTCTGTTTGTCTATAACTCTGTTTTTCTGTCTACATGTCATCGTGGCATCGTGGTTTAGTTGCTTTTTAACCGACTTCAAAAAAAGGAGGAGGTTCTCAATTCGACTGTATTTTTTATGTTTGTTACCTCAGAACTTTGGACTGGGTGAACCGATTTGGATGATTCTTTTTATAATTGAAAGCTGGTGCTTGTCGTGTGGACCCACATAAATTTGAGCGAGATCTGACAATGGTATCCATGTCAAAAGTACAATGTACTTCATTTGAAGTCGGTTATTTTTTTGTTAAAATGTTAGATTATGATGTTTGAAATATTTCTTAGTCGAGTGTTTTAGGCTATGAGGATTGAGGATAGCAACTAACTTGCATTGCCACCATCCCCTGCCGCCCTGGACATCTGTGACAAATCTTGAATAGGATTGCAGGAGGTACTATTGTCAGTCAATAGGTAGGTCCTGTCAGTTTAGATGAATCAGAATATCACTTAGTCATTATCATTATTATTCGTTAGCAAGAGGACTAAAACCTACAAGAGGCACCAGGCTCTCGCTAAGAAGGGTTATAGAACGCTGACTGTCCTAGTAAATTAGCCCTTCTTGTGAGAGCAAATTAATATTATTGTTATTATTATTATTATTTGGTATTAGGACGGTAGAGGTAGGTTAGTCCTATTAGTCCTGTATTACTGGCATACATATTATGTAATTTAATGTTGACATTGCATAGTGGTTTCTTTTGTGTTATAATTTGCATATTTTTAACTACTCTATCGAATTGGGGAACCTGTAATGTTAGATGTAGTGTGATTTTAATAAATAAATAAATAAATTAGTAAATTTTAATAATCGTCCAGTTTGTAACTGTTCGTGTGGATAAATAGGTAGTTCTAATAATACCTAGACCATCATTTCATGTATCCCATTACTACGCTTAAAAAATCTCAGAATACTGAATATAATTATGGTCAGTTTGATTCCATTCACAGTCCGTTTGGTTCCGCGCACCAAGCACAATTTTGTGGGGGCCATAATACTTTGTTACCGCTAAAGTCGCGGTTACACGCGTAATATTACGACAAAGGGCGTTCCTCAATAACTGTAATGTTCAAACACAACTAGAAGAGTTTCTTACATTAATTAATGCTTCAGTTGCAGTTTTCGAGAGCTAGCTACTGCCATGCCGGATTCCTGCATCCGACTCGGTTAGGTTTCTAAATTATAAATACTCGTATATTCTAAATGACATTCACTGTCATTGTAGTTCATTGACCATGATGAAATAATTGGAGATGAAGAAAGTTCGTGTTTAAAAAAATATTATAGCACTGTTGATAAAGCTACGATGAGCAGTTTATAAATTTAATTGCTAAAAAATATTTAAAAAATAATAAAATATACCGATGCTTCTTTTTTGGCCCGGAAACGCTTCGGTGATGCCTTCGGTGGCTCGTCTGCGTTGCCAAATGGACTGTTTGTATTTACTCTTGTGTTTTTATTTTTACCGCAGCTAGATCGCGTACGGACCTAGTTTATAAATTGACTTAAAACAACCAAAATTTTTTTACAACAAAAACCGGTATTCATGTGAAACACCCTCAAGACACAATAAACTGGTGGTAGATAAAGGCCAAGACATTTCCAGTTTACGATCGCACACGCGCTAAGAACTTTATTAAAGTCCCTTTATTCTTTAAAGAGAACATCGTCTTTATAGTAATGTTAGTGGCCATCAAAAATTGTTACCAGCCTCGTAATATTACGTCGGCTTTTGAGAGAAGATACACTCGCTTGTTTCTCTTCTCACAAATCATATGTTAGGTTAATTTAACAACAGTGTTTTTGAGACCTTTTATGTCAAGTTATACATGTGACAAGGATAGTAAACAAGTTTGAAGTACTCCCAACCCGTCGCCTCTGGGCACCTATGACAAAGCTCTAAAAGACCTACAAGAGGGACTGTAGTAGACTATTGTAGGTCCTGCTATTATTCGGTGTTAATAAGAATATTTATTATTTACGAGTATTATCTTGTATACGAATAGATAGTTATTATTCGTTAACTGTGAAAGTTTGGACTAGTGTACGTTAGTCCTGTAGTGAACATTAATAATCGTCCAGTTTGTCATACTCGAAATTTATCACAGATGCGTTGCTACCCTTGAGTATAGATGGTTGCCTCTAGTATAATTGTAACTGGCAAGCAGCACTCTTCCGACCAGAACACAATGGAGAATTTTACCATTTTTGCGAGTTAAAATTGGAGAGGTTTCCGTACGTTGATTAAATATTTACAGTAATTTTTCTGCTTTATTTATTTTTGCCCTTAAGACCATAGACTTCTTATAGGTTTTCCTGTATTAAATAACTAGAGAACTATTTTTGTATTTTTCTCAAAATTCTAGCTTCAGTAGTTACGGAAATAAGACGGCGAATGTTCAATTTTCATGTTCAATTTTACAAAGCCGGGCCCTTACGCGGCTCGTAATAGAACGTCTTTTGTTTGATTGTTTATAAAATGTATATTTTGATTTAATTACAGAGTAGGTATACGTTTTTTCAACATGAATCTTTTCGATTTATTCCCAGGGTTCCCAACTTAGGGGTTTTCCCCCCAAAAAGAGGTAAATGTGTAAGATATATTAATTATATTATTGAATACAGTAATCACAGTAAAATTTTGATAAACTTAATAAATAACTTAATAAACTTCACGATTGTCTTACAGACGGCAGGAAAAGATGGAGGCGTGAATCGTGATACAGATACACATTACTTAAACGTAGTTACAGAAACTATTGATCTTTGGCTTTGCTGAAATCGATTTAGTAACAGTAACACTTAAACGCATTGATGACCAAAAAACGAAAACCACCATATTACTTGCTCTTCCACATTGAAATTGAAAAGCGTATAAAACATTTCACAGTAGAATTCACTCACTCCAATAAAATATTATTATCTCCTACTTTACTTTTATTCAAACAAACTGAAATGAGAGCCCTCGCGCTCTTTATTAACTGAGGCGAAACCCCACTTTAACGAATTATTATTCCATCTAGGAATAAATTAAAAACCACGCGAGCGTACTGACAAGTGGTTTTATTATAATATTAAAAACTCGAGTCTAAGAGAACGGCTGGCGGCGGTTTTCACTTAGACTTATTTCATTAAAGTGACTTTTATCATATGACTCCAAAATTACCTTTTTATGTGCCAGATGTCTACAAAAGCCTAGGCCGTAAAGTCTGTCCTCTCCACTAATTAAAAGGATTTATTTACGCCTAAATAATATTATTTCAAGGGTAATAATTCAAATTTATTTTTGCTTCCCATATTTATTATTTTATCAAAATTTAGAAAAGTATTACAAGAACCAACTTGAGAAGGAATAATTAATTAGTTAACAAGGGAGTAACTCTCTGTTGTTACAATATTATGTATGTATGTATGTAATATTATGTATGTATGAAATTAACTTCAATCTTTTCAGGGGGATTTGTTTCTGTTATGTAAGTAAGTGTAATAAAAATAAATTGGAACCAGATAACATTGAATTAATATTAGAAAGCTTTTCATAAGGCGTCAAACTGACTTTGTTTACAAGCAATTCGCGGAAAACATTGAGTTGAAATTTTGGATATCATATTGATAAATGTATTGTATTACGTAGTGGGGGATACAGGCTCTTTGTTTGAGGGAGGGGGCTTGAAACGTTTTTTGTTTTAGGGGTGCTTGACCCAGCGGTGGAAACTATACATATATTATTATAGTGAAGGGCTCATAGCCCGGCATCTTGTACCGATCTTAAAAGAATGACAAAGTAACAGTGGACGCAGTCGGTAGTTGGATGAGTGACCGCTAGTCGCAAAAATTTCTTGAACGTCTCCATACTTCGGAGGGCACGTAAAGCCATCGGTACCGGTTGTTATCGTAACATAACCGTCGTTAAGCTATGTCGGAGGCCCTCGGGTGGAATGAAAACACCCGATAATTGAGTTGGCCACTAATCCAGCGCAACGCACTGTAGCAGCGTGGTGGAGGATGCTCTAAGCCTCCTAAAGAGGAGAGACTCGAGCTTAGTAGTGGGCCATTAATGGGTTGTTGTCAAGTGTAAATACACGAATTGCGTAGACTTGGTATTTTTCGGCTACACTCAAGTTCAAGGCGATGAGTTATCTTTACTTTATATTTTTTACTGATCTGAGACAACCTGAGCAACCAATAATCTTCCAGCGGATAATTTATAATCCAAGAAGAAGACTCGTAATACTGAATGATTTGACGACGCCCCTAAGGAAATCATTTCATAGCATTTCTGCATTAGCAAAATCAGCAAACAATTGTAAAGCAACGATTGAACGGGGAAGGAAATTGGTCTGAATAATTTGCAAAACGCAGAGTCTAGGACAGTCGAGTGAGCCATTTTTACAAGCATTTATTAAACTTGTAATGTTATATGTATATATTATGTAGTTATGTATGTATGTTCGGGTCAAACTTGCAAGCTGAATTAGAACTACTTCTTCCATCTTCTTTCCACGAAGTTGAAATTTTGCAATGGTTCCGATGGAGGCAATGAATTTTTATGATAAGTATGATGTCATAATATATGTTGATGACCACTGTAGCCTAGTTGGTAGCTTCGTAGGAGTTGAAATTTTGTAATGTTTCCGATGAGAATGCATTTTTATGATAAGTATGATGTCATAATGTATGTTGACGACCGCTGTAGCCTACATGGTAGCGACCCTGCGAAGCGAGGGGTCTCGGGTTCGATTCCCAGCCGGGGCAGATATTTATGTGAGGAATAAATATCTGTACTCGGGTCATGGGTGTGATTGTGATGTGTTATATGTGTCGTCCATGCCACCCGCGACACAGGTAAAACCTACTGCGGGGGTATGAGTGTGTAAGCGTTTATTTATTTATTTTATTTATTTATTTATTTATAATACTTTTAGGGTTGGCTCCAGGCGAGGAACTCCTTAACGGTTAACAACACAAACATGCAATTTTATATACCTACAGGCACATTGATTGTCATCAACAACGACGTTTCCTTCATATCATAGCTTCAAAATTATATACGGTTATTGTAAATCCACCATCGATAGGAATAATATTAAGCTTAAATTATAATCATAATCATAATCCTTCCGAAAAGCCAAAAAATGACGTGCATAAGTGTATCAATGATACCTATATGAATAAAATATTTTGACTTTGACTTTGACTTTGACATAATAATGATCATATTGATTATTATGATTATGATTAAATTATAAGATTGAGCTATCATTTATACATAATGAAATTAATTATTAGTTATTAGTTTGACAGTAAATCTGGTTTTTCTGGAGCCTACGAATGCGATGTTATTAGTGTGTGTCTTTATTAATTTTATTGTTTATTTACTAACCACAAAAACATTGTGTGTGTGTACCTACTTATGTAGGCACGTAAGAAGTTATATTCTTTGGCGTAACAAAAAAAATAGATAAAGATGTCATCCCGTATATCACAACTGTTTGTAAAAGGAATCAGTTATCAGCTGTCTTCATCATGCCGCTTTTTGGCTGTCAGTGTGCGCGCGCGCATCGTAAACATTTTACTCTCATATTTTTTCCCGAAGGCGCCAAAAGAAGTATATCTTCAAATAACTCCCTTTTTGTCTTTATTCGTGATTAAACTTAATATAATATTTAGGAACATAATTTTCTATTTATTGAATTCACTAATAATACCACAGAATACATAATTGTACCTAAAGGTACTAATACAAAGGATATTAAATCCGCTGATAGCCCGACGCGCGACGTCGCGACCTACATTCAGAGTTAATTTTAATCGTGCGATCGACCGAATTATATAACTTCGGGTTTAATGGGATGTTTATTTTTTTATGGAAATAGCCAACAAGTGGGCTGACGATCTACGTAAGTCAGAGTGGAAGCATGGTGTCCTGAAATACTATTACAAGCCAAAGGCTTAAGCACCAGTCTCCCACAGTATACTGATTATATGTAGGTATTTTAATGAGAAATAAATAAGGAAAAACAATTATCGTCAGATGTTTTACGTTATAGGTATCAGTCTAGTTTGAATAACTTTGGATTTTGCGAACTTTGCGAAGTAAACAAGCTTACCATAGTGACCATTGACCAAACTCAATCCAAGTTGAGAAATTAAAAGAAATATAAGAGATTATATTTACTTTTACTTCTTAGACTTCAATTCCCAAAGATCTAATTTTTCTCGGCAAAGAAAATGGAAAGGATTTGGTTGGGCGCGTCAGACGATCGCAGAATTTATGTGATTTTTATGTAGATGCGTGCGATTCGTTCGGAACTTTTTCAATTTCACATAAAATGTTATCAAAACGTGTGTACTTTCACTTGTCCCTACTTTTCTGACGAAATTAAATTAGGCTTACTGTAACTGATATACTATTGTTAGCAGGGTCGAAGAAAATGATGGCGTGGAGGGGGCAGTGCCAATAAATAGACGTGCGCTGGGCAGTAACCGGCACTTTTGCTTTTGGACGTCTTTACGTGCGGAAGCTCTGCCGGATTGCGTACTCGTAGAATTAATTAATGGGACGATTGGTTTTGTGAGGTTTTGATTAGATTGTCATAATAAAATTATCTGGTTCTAAATAAAAATAATATCAGTGATAGCCTAGTGGTTAGAACGTTGGTCTCCCGAACGCGGGGGCCCGGGTTCAAATCCTGGCACGCACCTCTAATTTTCAAATATTATGTGCGTATTACAAGTTAATTATCACTTGCTTCGGTGAAGGAAAACATCGTGAGGAAACCTTGCACACCGGAGAGTTCTCCATAATGTTCTCAAAGGTGTGTGAAGTCTACCAATCCGCACTTGGCCAGCGTGGTAGACTATGGCCTGTACCCCTCACATTGTGAGAGGAGACCCCGAGCCCAGCAGTGGGACAATTATGGGTTGTTGCTTTGCTTTTTTTTTAAATAAAAATAAAAAAGTGGTGTTTGTTATTTTTTTTAAGCATTATTTCTATTAGTTCCTAAAACTATATTATTTTATAACTAGCTGTTGCCAGCAGCTTCGCACGCGGAAATTATGCTTACCATATTTATCCCCTATTTCACCCCCTTAGGGAATCTTGAAAAATCCTTGGTTTCTAGCCCTAACGCGGTGTCCTACGTGGGCGACTCAACGCGAACGCGAAGCGACGCGGCGCGATGCGAAAACAACAAACAGTTGAAATGTGTTGAAGTGTCCTACGTTACAAAACGTACGTAGAGTGCGTTGCGGCGCGGCGCGATTTGACGCGAACGCGATCAGTTGGTTTGATATTTTCGCGCGAACTTCAGCGGCGCGGCGGATGTCAGTGGCGGTGAAGGGACGATTCGCGTGCACGTAGGACAGAGCCGCCGCATCGCACCGCATCGCACTGAAATCGCACCGGATCGCTTCGCGATCGCGTTCGCGTTGAGTCGCCCACGTAGGACACGGTGTAAGCGTTTGGCCTACGCGTTGATGCATCAGTCAATCACTTTTACCTTTTACATATACAGATTTAGAAATGCTACACTCTTTCGTGTGCTTATTTATTGTTTCGTATAAATTTACAATAACAGATTCTGTGTTAGGAATTAAAAACATAACGCATAACGCATATAACGCATAACGTAATGGAGAAAGTTTGATTTTACTCCTCATATCTTTTCATACCCCGAGCTTAAATATGAAAATCAATTCTAAAGGAATTAAACTCCATAAATACTGTTGTTAGACGCCAACGTCAACAATGTTTTTTTCTGTAAAAAGAAATAAGGGAATTATGGTCCAAATTTTAATATAATTTCTTGTTTTTTTTTCAAATAATCTAGTAGGAAATGAATTTTCCGCAAATTTTCCTTCACATCTCTCCGAGGTCCCATTTTGTAAGAGTTATTTAATAAAAATCTCCAAAAAGAACCGTTGTTAATTTAATATTTTCCGTACAATTTTCCGATTCTTGCGAGTCGTTTGTTGCTTAGCGACATTTCCATTATGTCTGAATGAAAAATTTGAAGAATGCTTTGTTAAGCTGTTGACTTTACATAAGGTTATTGTTTTGGTTTATTCTGAGATTTCCTTCTATTTTTCGTAAATAAGTAAAATAACTTATTATGATTTTACTATATCATTGTGTACTCAATTCATGTATTTTACTGTACCTGATACCAACTTAATCAACCCAATGATATTAAAAAATATAGATACATTATGCCCTTACAAATCAAGCAAAAATATGTTCCGAAAAGAGCTACAGCACACACACGTTTATCTTTTGTTTCACAACACCAATCACACTACATTAATACACGAATGCATTTTAACACTGTGTGTCAAATCTCAAGCACTTCTGACAACAACAAAAGCGTGCGTATCGTCTTGTACTGACAGAGCAACTACGAGCAGAGGGGTTAATTGCCAGTTCTTACGATCTTCATCGTCAGCGCGCTAGTGACATATCTACCTCTTTTTTACTTATAATATCATTGAATCTACCTATTAGGTAGGTATGAACCTACCTGAATATTTTTACGAATCACTTTCTGTTATCATCCTATTTAGTTCAATTGTTACATTGCTTTTTACTTAACCATAGATACACGCACACACATGAAGCGCTCATAGCCCAGCGGCTTGCGTCGATCCTTAGCGATCGATCAAGTTAAGCAACAGCGGGCGCGGTCGGTAGTTGGATGGGTGACCGCTAGTGGCAAAAAATTCTTGAGCGTTTCCGTGCTTCGGAGGGCACGTAAAGCCGTCGGTCCCGGTTGTTATCATAAGATAGGAGTCGTTAAGCCATGTCGGAGGCCCTCGGGCGGTTTGAAAACTTCCGACACTCGGGTTGGCCACTAACCCCTCCACCAATCCGCACTGGAGCAGCGTGGTGGAGTATGCTCTAGGCCTCCTTAAGAGGAGAGACCCGTGCCCAGTAGTGGGCCATTAATGGGTTGAAGCCAACACGCATACCCACATAGGGTGAATTTGGTTACATTGAAGTGTACATAACTTCAAATGGAATTGACTTCACACATTAAATTATGGTGGTACTCACAATTACATGTATTTTGTACGCATTGTATAATATGTCGGCGACAAGTCTTTAGTTACGTTAAACACGCCAGTTAAGAAAATCGAACTACAAACCTTTATAATAAGTATCTAAAACAATCGAAGTGTATTGGCTTGTAAAGTAGCATCGATAGTTAGATGGGTGACTAGATAATGGAAAATGTCTGGAACGCTCGACCGCTCTTATTGGACACGGAGGACGCTTTCATCGACCCAAGTTAGATATTATTCAAAATAATGTCCCTATTATACTTTACGTTCTAATGAAGACATTGTACCTTGTAATGGTTCGTTAATGGATTGGATGTCTCGCCAATAGCAATAAGCAGATGAGCTGGGTAGGCGGCCAAACCGACGAACCTTATATCAAGACACATAAGGTCTTCTGTCCACGTAGACGTATGTGAAATAAATATCAATTGTATACATCATCAATTGTCACTTTATTGCAGCTTGCTTCTTGCGTAGTAAAAGTACAAAATCTGTCCACGGAGCGACGTCGTCACGTTTGCCTATTACCCATGTTTCATTGCAACTTGCATGCAATGGTCAAATGAAGCGCCGCGGCCGTGGACAGGTAGGCCTAAGAATCTTATAATATAAGCGAAGCCTGGGCACGAAGCATAATTTGTTTGCATTTACTATTGCGATCAATGCGAAGACCGATCTAAACCTATTAACAATTTTATTTAGGGCGGATTAGAATTTTTTTTATGGAAATAGCCGGCAAACGAGGTGACGATCCACCTGGTGGTAAGTGGCTATCGTCCCGCATGGACATCAGCAACATCAAAGGCATCAGTGATGCGTTGCCGGCCAAGAAAGAGAGAAGAAAAAGAAAGAAAGAACTGGCTCGTAATGGGGGCTTTCCCCAGCCGGAACACAACGAGTCGTTTGGCAGCTGACTCGTGCTCAAGGCTTGTAGCTATCCAGGCGAACCCCATGGAGAAATAATAATAGTAATAATGGTATTAATTTACAATTAAAATCAATATAATACCAATATAATCCCTCGAGGGGCCCTACCACCAGTGGGCCGGATTTAGTCGCCTCTTACGATACCGATCTGGCGTGGGATTGGGGTTAGTATTTTAAGTCGTCCCAATACGGCAAAATCATCCAAAAAACACACGAACACAATACACGAACTGGTGATACTAAAACGAAAATCTGCGTTAGGAACTCAGAACTTCTTATCGGAATCACCGATTTAAAAAACGAATATCGCGTACAAATTCTCCGCAAAATGCCATCAGATAGCAAGAAGATTCTTCTTTGAAGCAATTGAAGTGTCACATTTATGTTGTAGGTAGTAAATTTATTCGTTTCTTTCTGAACACTTTCGGAAATACGCACCCAAAGTGAATGATTCTTATTTTCCAAAATTTGCGTGATCAGGAATATAAGTCAAAAGCTAATATTTAATTAAGGTCATTTTCAGTCAATGATAAGAGGGTGGATATTTTTATATTACTAACACACACAATACCTACAGTACCGAATGGAACAACTTGGAATTCGGCTGAGAGAAGTGGAAAGAATCGAACGCAATTTATCATTCCACTGTGCGAATGAGGACAAATTGAGGAAAATCTTCAGTAGCTACACCACAAGTAGTAAGCGGTAATGATCATAAATCGTAAAATACTTGATAGATAGCTTCTACTATTCATTGGCTCTTCGGATTTCTTCAAGAAATAAAGATCTTGGCTGATGCAATAGATAATGGAATAAATGAAATGGTTATTCGTGTCGAGGGCGAATAATCTGCGGAGTCGATTAGCGAACAAAATAGTACATTCACACCGCAATTCGCATTCGCAGTCGCGAGGATATTAAACTGTGACGGTAAGATTCTTAAACAAAAGTTTTATTTATTTATTTATACTTTTGAACCTTACAACAATGTAAAAGGTAACAACAAAAACAAAAGGTTACAAATGCGTCCGCAAAAATAATTAATGCTAAAAGCATTCTCTGCCAGTCAACCTTCGGGGAAGTCAAAGAAACATCGAAAAGAAAGAAAAGTTATACATTTTTGTCACGTTGACACCACAATCATTCTTCTTGGTTCCAATAACATTTGTAAAGAAACATATGTACCTACATACAAAAGCATTCACAAGTAAGATGAAACTGGATGATAACGATGCTCATTTCTTGCCTCTCGCAAACAATTAAACAAACAATAAGCGCCGATTTTCACACCCAATATCCCAGTTATCACAAACAATTAAAGACACAACAAAGCACCACAACGGGGAACAAACATTTATTTGTCACGTAATTGCCTAACCCTGCTCGAACTCCGAACCAACTGTTAGGCATAAAAACAGAAAGGAAATTAGATTTACGAACCGAATTTCCCTTGAAATAAAACCAACCTACAGCTGCTCTCGTTGACGTTCCAAAATATTTATTCAGTTCACTAACCAAAGAAATATTGGAATGAAATAAAGTCATCATTACCATTTTTTCGCGCGTCAATAAATACTCTCTTCTTTGGCAATTGTGAACCGTTTTATTGCGATCTATTTCTGGTTAGACGTAGTTTATTGTTGTTTATACTGTATACAGATAAACTTGGAAATATGTGGTTTAAGATAAAGAAGAAATAGTGCCGTAGAACGTGCAGATGCTGGAATTTGTCTAACACGGGTCTCACATTTGTTCTGTGAAACAGAGTTATTACAAAGTGCTGTATAAATATCTGCTTAGTAAACATCATTCACCCTCATTTTTCTTAGACGTTCAGCACAAATCTTGCGATCAGCTTGTTTGTCTACTGTTTATATATAAAAAATAAGATCTGTCAAGGTAATATCCATAATTGTATTAAAATATTTAAAGGTATAATATATCAAAGATTTTTAACTTAATATATAATATCTTTGTAATATATGTATAACCTATCTACGCTACGACTATCGATCACTATTCCGGGCTAAAAGTGTAGGCAGTGGTAAAAACATTCTGCAGATTTACCAAAGTTTACAGTTGTGTTGTGGGTTAAGAACTGTGTGTAATATTTTTCTGGGCCCCGTCAGCAAATTGCCGTATTATACTTTAACTTTTTCAGATAGATATCATATTTCAAATTTTAAACTGCAGTATAGTAGTAGTGTTGCCGTTTATAATCAGACTACAGTTCCATCTCTTCCGTCTGATGGTAAGCGGTGAGAAGTCTAGGTTTAAAAATAGAATGCAATGTGGTATGATATTGTTTTTTTATGTCAGTTCCCGACAGCAGACGAGCTGTTTTATGATAAGTGCTTTTCGTCGTCCATGGACATCTAAAACAGGAAATGTGTCGCCACGACAACAAGACGATAAATCGTTTTGCGCCTGGCTCAAGAGGGTGGTATTTCCGTAAACCAGACAAGCTTCACTGAAATACAATAAACCAGTACTAATATTATTGACTAATATTATGATCCTTGCGCGTAGCTTACCACCAAGTGGACCGGCAACGAAACCTTATGAAACTTTAGTACCTAAGCCAAAATGGGGTCATTGGGGTCATTATTCTAAGCCACCATGCCTCTACTTTAGACGTTATCAATCCAAACACCCTCTTTATTTAGATGGTCTTCATAGCAGATTAACAAATGCGTTATTATATGCTATTATCATTTCATTAATATGTACATCCTATATCAAATAATAACAAGCCCGCAACAATCTAGGCTAATCTAGGCTAACCTTTCAGGTTCAGTTTATTACAACAAAGTCCCTTATCAAAGTTGCGAGGTTCTTGTATATTTTCAAGCGTTTTTCTATTTTATAATAGTTCAGAATCACTCTGTATTCATTATATTTTACTCACACTTGAGTACTTCAGCACTTCAGAGTACAATGTTCAATCTATCTATCTATACTATAATAAAACTCAAAGTGTCTGTTTGTGTGTCTGTTTGTTGTCTGTTTGTCTGTCCGGGCATCACATGAAAACCCTTGAATGGATTTCGATGAAAATTGGTAAAGTTGTTACTGATACCCTGGGTCATATTTTAGACAAATTTTCATCCCGGAATATTAAAAGGTTTCCCGGGAAAACAGGATAAAAGTTTGAATAAGTTAAAACATATTTTCCGTATGCAAAGCTGCGGGAAATAGCTAGTCTTAAATATTTTCCGAATTTAGTTCGAAATATTCCTCCACCTCAAATTCGAAATTAAGCCATTTGTAAGGAACCTTTTTCTTACCCTGTAATTTCGTTCTGGCCGGTTGAGCACACTAGTTCATCTCGTATACCGAGAATCGCTGCCCAGTCGATAAATTCGACATAAAAAGTATTTGCTGGGGAAGTAGACAATTTAGCGTTTCTTAAGGTTTGGTATTGGCACATAGTACTTAATAGTAGGGAACTCTATTGTTTTGCAACCGATTTGTATTTTTTTTTTATCTGAATGAATATAATGTACCTACTTCTAGATTGGTCCCAAATTTTTATCAGTTCTGATGAAGGTATCCATGAGTAATTGAAGGAACTCCTCATATAGTTTAGTAACACTTACTGTAACTTTGATTATATTATCATATTCTACGATAAATTCTACGGGATTTTTTCTAAGCCAATGAATGTCTTTAAAATCCATTATTTTGTTAAAATTTGATGGATTTGATGAATGATTATATTTCTATACATACCTACTTCATTTCTTTTGTCAAAAGCTCTAAATACACAGTAATAATTTGTTACATACTTGGAAATTGGCCACATTTCAAACAACACCTTTTTTTGTTGCACTTTATAAACACAGTAGGTATATAACAATACAGTATTTTTTCTTTAGGTTCATATGTATTTTATTTAGGACTCCTGAAAGTTTATTCGTCATTGAATTTGTCAATTATTCGAATATTATGGACATTTGATCACATCTACCCTATATTAAATACCTTACCGGTAGCTTCATTCGTATACGTTTATAGATACTAACTCAATTTATATATTCTCCATTGAGTATTATCTGATGAAATTGGATTGTGTGGGACTCAAGCTTCCTCGGTAATCGTCCGCTAATGAAGGTAAAGAGTAAGCGAGATTTTACGGGACTCATATGAAATCACCGCTATCAAACTAGGACTGATATTTCCCAGGCGGTTTCATGTTATCCCTTACTTTTTCTTGTTTTTTTTTTGTCGTTTTTTCTTGAGAATTCCAAAGGTCTCTGAAAGGGCTAATTCTAGCCAAATTAAAAGTTGACGGGTGTACCTTTATTATTTAATTTTTTTGTTAATAATTTGGGAAAACGTTAATCTATAATGACATCTGCCTGGATGGATTAAGACCATAGATTACCCCCAAAGACATACTTGTCAACTTTGCAGCGGACTTAATACGGCATCCAGTAAACTTGACGGTGTATGGTATGGCTATCTGGCTGTATCTCATGCAAAATGGATGCTGCATGAAGTCAAACTGCAAACTTGACAAGTACACTTGATCATGTATGTCCAGCTTCACTATGACATACATACTACATTTAATCATTTAAACAACCCGTGCCCCAAGTTTTTGTTTACTTTTTACAAGACACCCCTAATTTTATAAAGCTCTGGTAGATTGCTCTTATTTATTTACATGCAAATTCCATTCACGTTGATTAATCATTGTCAGTTGATCCTACGTGGAAATAAAACGCAGACATAAATCATTTGTCACTGGTTACTCACCTGGGATATATTATGTATAAATAAACGCGTGTCTAAAGGATGTGATCGATCATTCTAAATGGAAGGGCATTTGTCAACAAAAACAGACATCGTTGGTGTTAATTTATGGAAATTAAATCTTGGCGTAGCGTAGAAAAAACTTGTCTTCTCGGGTGCCTAATTGTGGCATTAAATTGTATGACTATTATTTATTCTGACCAAGACTCTTCCCATGAAATTCCCAAAAACTTCTGCTCTTATTAACTCTCACTCATTCTCACAACTCTCACTAGTCAAACTTGCTCAATGTACATCTATAAATATCGCATTGAATAAGTCCATAATCCATATTCCCAATAAATTTATTTAAAATCAACACTGTGCAGTTCCGTCTCATTGACTAATAACGAAAAATTAAATGACGTCATAGTAACCGATTACTCCGAAATTACCCAAGCACACTGTTAAATTAATTCAAATATACCCGTCAACTCTTGCGTTGTACTCGTAATTTAACAATAAATGGAGAGCTACATTGAGAGCTACAGAAATAAGGCGAGAGATGTACGAATACCTGAATTTTGAGTCGCAGGGTAGTGTGGTACCCTGCGACTCAAAATTACAATAGCAACGATTACCATAGCAACGCCAGTAGCAACCATGCTAATCATAAGTCAATCAACAACGCTTAAAAATTCACCTGAACCCGTGGAAACGGAATGAAAGGTATACAAAAATACAGAAATAATAATTTTAAGCCAATCTATCAAATACTTTTCAAGCGAAAAAACACGAGTTGTCGCGTGGAACACCACGTTGGGACAAAGTTCCTTCACAATTAGGTATACTTTTTTTTATGCTTTGAGCAGGCAAACGAGCAGACGGATCACCTGATGGTAAGTGATCACCGCCGCCCATGGACATTAGCGACACCAGGGGCGTCATCAACGCATTGCCGGCCAAGAAGATGACGATAGACCCGCTTCTTGAAGGACCCCATGTCATAGCCTGGAGGGAACACCGATGCAGGTAGCTTGTTCCACAGTTTACACGTGCGAGGTAGAAAATGACGTGAGAACCGGACTGTGGACGAACGCCAGGTATCCAGGTAGTGTTGGTGAAACCTGGTACGTGATGTGCGGTGACGAAAATCAACTGCAGGTATTAAGCCAAACAGTTCTTCAGAACATTCCCCATTGTACAGACGGTAGAATACACAGAGAGAGCTTACATCTCTCCTCAACTCAAGAGATTCTAATCCGTCTGTAAGCTTGGGATCGTCGACAAGACGAATAGCTCGCCGTTGAATTCGATTGAACGGATCCACTTGGCCAGCTGGGGCTCCGGCCCAAAGGTGGGAGCAGTACTCCATGTGTGGTCGAATTTGCGCCTTATAGAGCATCAACCTGTGCTTAGGCGTGAAGTACTGCTTAGCTCTATTGAGCACTCCCAATTTCTTTGCGGCCAGTTTGGCCTTGCTAACCAAGTGGTCCCGAAACTGAACTTCACTCGAAATGTCGACACCAAGGATCCCAATGCTTTTAGAGATGTTTAGAGGAATGTTCTGATACTGAATACTTATCAAAAATGGGTGAATTAGCCTCAATAAAGGAATTATAATAAAGGTTAAACCAGGCCTGCCGCACTCCGCACTTTTGGTATGATGTTACAAGTATCTACGTGCCGCGTTCGACGTGTCGGGCCAATTTCAGAAGGGCTGCCACGCCGTGTCATACATTCCTAATCTATCATCACACATATCATCGCAAAAAAACAACCCTGACGTTGTCAGAGAGGATAAGAGTTATGATTAAAAAAAGAGCAACGTTGATGTTAACGGCAATTGAAATGATTTTGCGGAGTGACTCTCCTATACCAATGGATACATTATGTATTCTGTGGTTAAACAAACATTTGTTAGCTTCCGTACTTGATACTTCCGCTTTAGATACTCGTAGTACAAGATTTTTCTCATTTCACTTCTGCCGCAAGCTTGAACTTCTTTCCAATATACAGTGACTGCAGTTCAAGTTGCCGCTTACATAAAGTTTGCATAATATTCCTATCTATCAGAGGAAATACAGCGCGCGTGACAGCCAATCTGTTTTCGTTCCTGACGCAGTGACGAATCAGGATTTATCGCCAATACACTCGCCGCTCTCAATATTTCACTGAAAAAACTATATTTCGGGAATTGCGTGTAGGTAATAAATTTGAAATTTTTAACTTTTCCACAACTATTTTGTATTATCCTCTAAGATTCCATGAATCATATTTAATTAGTAAAGGGGTTTGAAGCCCTTTTTAAGAACGAATAATGCACTAATTCGACTATAGGATTTGTAATATTTTATGAACATTCTATACTTTAATTATGTAATCTGTATATAAAAATGGCAAAAGTGATTGAATGATGTATCAACGCACAGGCCAAACTCTCAGGGCTAGAAACTTAAAATTTCGCACACGTATTCCTCATGACGTATTCCTTATGACTTAGATATCTACGCAAGGATTTTTCAAAATTCTACCCCCAAGGGGGTGAAATAGGGGATAAAAGTTTAAATGTTGCAAAACAACATCTGCCGGATCAGCTAATGGTATAATAAAATGAATTTCGGTATAATTTCGACCGTATAGCGGGAGTTTAAAGTAAATATAAAATATTATGATATATTTAAAATGAGTACACTGTTTAAAATAAAATAATCAATATGGTACATGTAGCATTTAGTCGAATTATGGATATTATCACAGGAGAATCATAATCCTAATATACAAAGGGCCTCTTATTGGTAAAGACCCTGCCTATGGAACTCATATTGTATTTACCTATTTCATTACACATACCTACATAATCATACACATTAAAACACAAGTGAAATGTAAGAAGCTTAACAGAATATATTATTAAGCGTTCTACATCAAGAGAATTACCATCATTTGAGAACTTTATACATAATTTAGAACGCAAATAATTCTCCAGGGTTGATAAGCTTATATGTTACTAGCTGTGCCCGCGATTTCGTTCGTGGAAGAATTTCTCGCATAAATCCCGATCCCTGGGAACCCTAACGACTTTTATAAGGGTTTTCACTACTTCTAATTATTTTATTTATTTATTTCGGGCAACAAGGCCCATAGTATAAATACCTTATAGACTAACATACATATCAATATACTCATAACTACTCCCGGTGGTCGCCGACGTCCGCGACTTTCTGACGACGACTCCCTTCGGCCACAGCTCCTCCTTCAGAAAAGTCGACAGGCGCTCGGTTGAAACACGCACAACAAAGGAGCTGAAATTCACAGCGTTGCGCGAGTCTAACTTCTCAACCAGCACCGATACTTCGTCTTCTTCTCCAAATACTCCACGACATCAGACACCTTTTTGATGTAATGGAGACGAGAAACGTAGAGGAACGTTAATTATAAGGGTTTTACTTTTAATTAATAATATAATAATATTAATTTAGTGCAGTGTGGACGTGCTAACTTTCATCAGAGGCTTGTAACAGGTCACAGGAGCGCACATCATTCAGTAGGAATAACAATTAGTAACTTTAGTAGACATTTCATACATTTTTGTAAGGATTCCATACGAAAAAACGCTAAAACGGAACCCTTATAGGATCACTCGTGCGTCTGGGCGACCGCTGTTTACAGCCAATTTACCCAAAAACTACTGAACCAAGTGAGTTGAAATTTGGTACTCATGTACTTTTTTGTGACCCAAAGACAAAGGTATATAGTAAACAACTAGGTAATTATTGAATAAAATAGAAAAAATAACGGTAAATAACACAATCAACGTACAGAACCCTTACCAAGCGAGTTAAACTAGCACTTGTCAAGTTTTTTTTATTTTTATTTATTTAACACTTTATTGTGTGTAACTGGGTTTCTAAGATACCGTAGCAAAATCTCAGATATAAGTTATAGGGAACATTGTTCTAAGCAACATTTACTTCCTCTACAAGAGCGCAGACGTATAGCTGACTTGACCTATACAGTTAATATTATAAATGGCATGATTGATTCACATGAGTTATTAAGTAGTCTAAATTTCCGTGTACCCAGATCAAAAAGAATAACTGCTCCTTTGTGTATTCCTTCGACGAAAACTAAATATAGACAAAATTCATTCTTTTCTAGAGCCTGTAAATTGGATAATATTGTTAGTCAAAAACATAATATAGATAATTATCATTCATAATAATTCTATAAAAATAAAAAAGCGATGAGCCAAATTTTTTTCAGTAATGAGCTGTAATTAAATTTAAAATAAAATTTAAACCTTTTTCTAACCAGCGCCATATTATGTCTATTAATGCTTATAAGCCTCTTTTGTTCTTCTATTATATTTATATTGTTTTTTATATCTGCTGGCATTTGTATATTGTATACTATCTATGTACATCTACAATTCTTTCGACTAATTTTTTCTACTCTATTACCTACCTGCGAAAACTTGTAAATGGCTTTCCTTTTACTGCTCAACATAACATAAATATTGTAATAGCTGTAAGTTTTCCAAAGAAATAAATAAATAAATAAATAAATAAAACCATAAAATAATATAAGATACATAAGAGCACAAGAAAAGAATACAATACAATAGGCGACCTTATCGCTTTGAAGCGATTTCTTCCAGGAAACCCAGTAGTAGAAGGAAAACAGCAACAAAATAAATTGTTTATAGGCATGGGTACCTACGTAAGGTAAAGCAAACATACTACAGCATAATTCATTCATTTGAAAATGATTTGAAGAAAGTTTTTAAGTAATTATTAAAAGAAAACACATTTTTAGCTTTTCCTATCGGTAGAGTTAGTGAATTCCAGAGACATAGCTATGAGAGTGAAAGATTTATGATAGAATTAGCTGTTGCCAGCAGCTTCGCATACGGAAATTATGCTTATTTGTACCTATTGTAGAAGAAAATTTAAAAAACGGTGAATTTATGTTGAAATACTTATATTTAGTAATTTATATACTTAAACCCACGATCACAAAGGACAATCACAAAGGATTCCCCCAGGAGCGGGTTTTTAAAAAATAAGCAATATTCACATTAATTTGTATTTTTTTTTCTTACAAAATTTTGTAAAACTGAAAAATATTATGTTCCATCAATTTAAGCAAGGAATTTTGCTTCAAACTGTTGTAAATTTGAAGCAAATCGGTTGATGTTTTAAAAATATTCCATACAAATTTTCATCCCGTTTCCCAGGGAAACCTTGTAATTATCCGGGATTAAAAGTTTCATAAAATGTGACCCGGAACAAAATGATATGATAATGACTGGTACATGAACTTTACTAATGTTCATTTAAATCTGTTCAAGGGTTTTCACGTGATACCCGAACAGACAAACAGACAGACAATAATTCTAAAAAAATATTTTTGTGAATTTGAAATTTTAAAAGAATATTCAATGTACAGAAAATTTGCCCCTTGAGTTTTATTATAGTACCTAGTTATATAGATTTAGTTTTTTTCTGTTAAGTTTAAGTTTTAACGGCCTTGCAAAATGATGAAGGTTCCATATAAGGTCAATATAATAAATCACTCGTATAGCTTAAAACTGTGGCAATCAAAATATCTCATAATAAAACAATTAATTAAAAGAACAAAAAACCCGACTGCCTAAAAAACTAAAAATAAAAGAACAAGCCCAGTAGTTAAGAATGTTGTTAAAAGTAATACTGAACAACTAAACCATAGAAGGATACAGTTAGGGACCCATTCTTCAACATCAACAAAGAGAGGGCCCGCATGTGGCCCGCATTAACAAAATAGCGGTGCGAGGGACTCGCCGCCACGTTTTTGTACTTGAATTCGATGGATGTTAGTGTAAGTGGAAGGAAATTGCCATCGGATGGCAATAATTACGACTTTTAACTAATTGGCCTTACAAGGAGCATGGCTTTCCATGGTCCACCTTATATTCATGTGCCATTTTATCATTTAAAGTTCAAGGATAGTAAGTAATTGTAATTTACCTTGATAAAAGGGCAAGCTGCTAAAGCTCCTCTAGCTGCAAATTCACTTTGTGTAAGAATAATTTTACAATAAATTGTACCCCGACTCGCCTCTTTGAATAAGTAGTGGCCCGTAATTGCTCAAAGAGAATCTCGTTTTACGAAATAATCTCTATAAGAGAATAATTTACCTAGCCAAATTAAAATATACTAAGCTACATATAAACTTATTTAAGTAAGAAGTTAAGGTAGTAAGTTTGACCTAGATTTTGAGTTAGTGTAAAAGTTTGTACCTATAATCGAAAAATAAACTTTATCTATACTAATAATATTACCTAAGTATATAGAGGAAAGATTTGATTGTTTGTTTGCATTGAATAGGCTCCGAAACTACCGAACCGATTTGAAAAATTCTAACACTTTTGGGAAGCTACACTATCCCCGGGTGATACAGGCTATATTATATATAAATATTTTTTTTTACTATTTTTCCCGAAGCGAAGCGAGGGCGATTTCCTAGTTTGAAATTAAGTGATTAAAAAAAAATTATAACCAAGCGAACATAAATGTATCCCTACCTGCAATCGATTTTTACTTTGTTTAAATAACAAGAAATTACACGATTTAATTCCCCCATCCCCTTTCCTTTCTCGTCCCTTTGTGGTCAACATCCCTCTTGTATATACAGAAGACGCGCTTCGCTTCGTCATTCATTATGCGTTGTTTTCGTTTGATTCGGCAAGAGTGAATAGGCTTTTACTAAGTACATCTTCGTCAATAACCGTCAGGTGGGTGGGATTGTAGTCAAGCATTAACTTATAATTTTAAAAAAAAACCTTTCATACTTTTGATATATCTTACATTATCTAATCTTCTTTTACACTTTACAATAATTATTTTACAATAAAAATATACCTGGCTGACGAACTGGTAATACACGATATACCTACATGGAATGAGATCTATAACATGATGTACCTACAAGAAATATATTGAACGGGAAAATAAAGCTGGGAAGGTTTACAATACGGAAGCAGCATCCATACTCGTACGGGTCCGATTCTCATTTGATCCTTTTTATTATTCGATCGATTTTATAGCCTTCCCGTTAGGATAGGCGGAACATGAAGACTTCTCTGCTATTCTATAATATTATTGTACATAGGTACCTACTCATGTATGTAGTACATCACAGTACATCATACAAAATCCTTTCAAAACATATTTGCATAATTAGGGATTATTTGTGCTACACCGAGCCGGCATAAATAATCCCATATGCTGAAATCGTAATACACTCAATTACGTAGTTAAATAGATATAAGTGAAAGAACAAGAGACAGAAATAATTGTAGACATAAATAAACAAAATCACAATCCAAGAAGAAATAACTGTCACATAAATATTTACACTAGACGCCCCCCGACCGGTCGGGACTGACGACCTGAAGAAGACAGCGGGCATCCGCTGGATTCAGAAGGCTCAGGACCGGTCAGAGTGGCGCAAGTTAGGGGAGGCCTATGTCCAGCAGTGGACCTCCAAGGGCTGATGGATGGAAATATTTACACTAGCCGAGAATCAAACCCAAGAGTCCCGAGACCTCTTGCTCAGCAAGGCCACTAAAAACTACATAAATATTATACATTGGAAGGTGTAGTAAACTTTACAAATACTTTAAAAAACTACTGACTATAAAAATAAGCGCGTGTTCATGCTTATAAACAAACTCTATAAAGTCGTATCGTACGTTTTGTACACAGACATTATTCAGCATTTTAAAACGACCGAGCACGGGGCGACACGATAAACCTTTTTACATACAGAACTTTTTGGATAGACGACATTCACTATTCAAATTTTCTAACCCGTTTATTTCAGCGACACGAGATTACAAGCGACGGAAGAATGACTTTTTGATTTAAATTGCTTCACTGTTTAAACCTGAACTGTGATCACTTAGTACGAAAGTTCGACTTAAAATTTGTTGCCACTCTTTAGGTGTATTCAAAAATAGATCAACTATTGTAGATAAGGATTTTGTAAGCGATTGCAGTAACCTACAATTGGTTTCCCAATGGTCAAAATTCGGGACAATCTGAGGAAAACTATGAGGAATAGTATGTGCATCTTTTCGCCTTCTTTTTTAATACTTTAAATAATTAAATAAGATATAAAGTAGAATTTACAAAAATTCTATTTATATTTAGTATTAGAAAACTATAAACCCTCTTAATCTCTGTTTAGAGAGAGTTTGAACGCTATTTTCCAGTGCGTCTCCACAAACGCTTCAAAGCTTTAAAGAGGTTTAAGTGCTTAAAGTCCTATAACTTGAATCCAGAGGTCGGATATCTTTTGTAGTAGATCCTTCTCGATACGAAACGAAAATAAAAAAGAGAGTCACGACGTGTTTAATCGTAATAAGTACAAGTCATAAAGTATTTACTCATCGCTTAAACCATACACAATGGAAATTTCAAACGCCAGAACAATCTGTTTGCGAAATGGTGCAAAAATACGGGTTCCTTTCTTATTTATTACTTCGCTCCACGTGTTTTTGTAGGCTTGGGAATTAAAAAATGTTGGGTGCGTGTTCTTACCGGTAAATAGATGTTGTTTAGATTCCGTATATTCCTTTGTTGGCAATTATATTTAAAAAAAAATTAAAAGGTGTCAAGGGACACCCGGATGGAACGAAGTTCCTTTCGATTTAAGTATTGTATTACGCGCTCAGCAGTGTGATTCAGCAATATGAAACTTGATGGCGCTGTACAACTTTCTGAATCACGCTGTTGAGATTCTTTGGCCATAACGTAAGTAAAAAACATGCGCACGCCGCACAGCTTACAATAGCAAAAAGTGTCGTGACAACTTTTCGTAAGAATTTTTTCCGTCTAGCCCCCTTTCACAACGCGCGATAAGGAACTTCGTTCCAAAATATAGATACGTCATGCCCTTACAAATCAACCAAAAAATCTGTTCCGAGAAGAGCTACAACACACACAGGTTTATCTTTTGTTTCACAACACCAATCACACTACAATACAATAATACACGAAGGCATTTTAACGCTGTGTCAAATCTCAAGCACTTCTAACAACAACAAAAGCGTGCGTATCGTCTTGTTTTGACAGAGCGACAATGAGCAGACGAGGTCAATTGCCTGTTCTTACGATCTACGTCGTCGGCGCGCTAGTGACATATCTACCTCTTTTTTACTTATAACATCATTGTTTGTTGGCGATCAAGTATTGAAGTCCTGAACAAAGTACTCTTGAAATACTCACCTCGACGAATGACATTATAAGGAACCTAGTGTCATTTCTGGTTCATCCATTTATTCATCATGATACATGACATATAGGTATACTATGGGAAAATAGCAACATAATAATTTTCACTATATTCGGATGTTTGTATACTACGATTCCAACATTTCCAACAATCATTTACCAGTACGGATATCAATCGCAAACGTTAAACCTATCAACCGTAAAAAACACATCTACAAAACGATATGAGAAGATAAAGCTTTTCCCCTAGGGTGATATTCAAATTACAGGATTGTTAAAGTTTCATAACTGAACGAAAACAAGGGCTATAAAAATATATCCGAAGCTTTATTAATTTTATTTCAAATTTTTTATTACATCTTCGAAAAACAAAAAGGTAAAGTATCCTTATTAGGGGAGACCGAGGGGAGTTGAAACAATTTTGACATTTTGTTTCATACATCAAATACTATGGACAGTAATCGTATGATATTAGTTCCAATCGATAGGTCATTCTTTACACTTGCAAATGAGTAACATAAAGAAATTGTAGGTGTTAAATATTGTGGTGAAAAATCGACTTATGGTCGTAGCGCACATATCAACTCGGAAAGGGATCGGCACCGGATCGCCTCGCCGTCAACCTAACGTAAGCGCGTTACCAACCGACCAACAGCTCCAAATTGACTCGGCTACGGCTAGGCGACGCCGCACTTACGTCTCGAATGACAGTAGTTCGCCGACGCAGCGGTAGCCGCGGCGCCGCGGCGCGGGGCGTGCACGAGGAAACGGAAAGTCGAAATATAGCGTACGGTGAGACGTAAGCGCGGGTACGGCAAGTCGTCCACGCACCGTACCGCGGTTCGTGAGCTTGTCTCGAGGCGAGGCGATTACGTTACGAATCCGATAAGTGTGCTTTACAGTAGGGAGTTTCATACAAAGAATACTGACATGCAAGAGTTGATACGTTTACGTTCCGTTTACGAGTTGATATGTGTGCTACGACCCTTAACCGTAACAAGACAATTTGTTTCAATTCCCCTCATACTGAGGTAAGATGAAACAGGGATCGAGGAGAGTTGAAACATATGATTTTTGAGAAGTATTAAGGGACGTAAAATAAAAATGATGATATAATTTAAAGGAATTTGGTAAAATAAAACTTTTCAAGTACGAAACAAACTTTTTTATTAATATTTTGTACTGATATATCAGTTAAGTAGGTAACTACTCCATCTGCTGCGAGATCATATATTCCACGACTCGTCATACCTCTGTGAGTCTTTCTTTTATAATCAGTAGGCATGCTGAAACAAATTAAACAAATTAAATCAACAAAAAAAAAACTTTTTTTCTTACCCGTTCTTTATTGACTGCTGTCTGGTATAAAATTGAAAACGAGGAGAGTTGAGACAGCCTGTTTCAAATCTCCTCAGTAACAAAAAGCCTCTCAATTTTTATTTAATCCACAATCAAGACGCAAATACACAGAAATCAATTGTACCAAATATATATACTAAATCTTTAGTTAGTAAGCTTTCGAAACATTATGTAACTTAAACCAAAATATAAAACCCTTATCAAAATATAGGCATCGTAAAAAAACGTTAAAAACTTACTTTTCACGATTTTTGTCACATGGCACGCAGAACTCCACAACCGCGTGACTTACGCCACCGATGCGAACTGTCACGTTAGGGGGTGGAGGGAAGTGGTTGAAAAGTAACATTGCCAACTCTCTAACGGTTTTAAGTTCCGAGAAATCGGTACTGTTTTTTAACTTTTCTAAAAATTCCAATTCTAAACTCCTCTCCTGTAAAGTTAGCTTAATGTAGTTTATAGTCAATGTTTCCTTTCAAGCATCGATATATGTATACTATATGTTATATATGTACATAATTCCAGATCATGTTCTACCAAATATTATTTTTGTGAGAAGAGTATCAAACATTCTCATAAACACATTTATAATATTAGTAGGATAGAGAAGCAAGGATACAGCCTCGCTACAGTTATTAGGATAGATATCGTATTACGTAAATAAATTGAAACTGCGTAACCCCAAAAAATACTGCAAAATCATAGGTGGATTTTCTAGGATTTCTTATACGATTTATGAGCGTTATTATTTAGCGACAAGATTTGTTTCGCAATAAACCCCTGTGTTTTATCGTTCCGCTAATGATACAGGACGTGCTTGTTACTTTTGTAAAGTCCATAAAGCCATAACTGGTATTAAGAAAGAAAGAAAGAAAGATATTAATTAAAAATTATATTAGCTATAATTTTATATAATATTGTATGCCCGTTTGTGGCGGGAATACAGAGATCCATATTATGTTTGACTTGTTACACCTGACTTTAATTGTACCTGTATTCCACAATAAAGATGATTGATTGATTGATTGAAAGAAAGAAACGTTTATTCCGTCGTAAGCATGGCAACAAGTTTAAGGTTCTATGGTAAGATATATTATAAATTAAAATTTGTTGATTGAGTTCGAAGTTGCAGCTGTCAACATGACGGAAAAGGGTCGCACTCATAAAACCCATACACAACACACATACTACACAACATACTACATATTAGTATTACTACTACTACCCATGTTTGTTACCAACAATTTTATTGCAATTTAGATTATACATTCTTGGAATAAAACTGTAAACTATGGATGTCTGTATAAAGAAGTTACTTGAGCGAAATTTATTTTTGGGAAAATTTAATTGCAATCGATCCCAAATCACTGATTCCCAAAAAATTTTGTTCGGTTAGTTACGTTTAGTAAGTACCTACAGCTTTCTTACCTTTTTCATTTACACAGACCATGGACTTACAAACATAAGTCTAGGGAAGACAATTATTATTTAATTATTTTCACAGAAAAATAGTAAATTAATGTTAAATATAGGTAAAGCAAAGTAAAGTACGTTAATTTGTAATATTGATGTCTTTAAAATCTTCATAGACTCATAGACTCCCAGTTTCTGTACCCCGGGCCCCTTCGAGGTCCATCGACCTCAGTTTTAGGAACCCTGCATTAGTAAATGTTATTGTTATAAATTTTGAAAATCAGTAAACCTTTAATAAATTAACGTAGTAATTAATCATTTAAGATCCAGTTATCGAGATTGAACGAGTTGTAATAAAAGAAGGTATCAAGCAATTACTTATTTCTTTAGGACCTTTTTAAATCGGGGTTCCAGTTTGGCATTGTTTGCGGAGTTGTGTAAGTTTGGGGACAACAAACTTTATCTGTTGGTACCAACTAGGGTACTATATTATATAATATCGTACTATATTTCAGTCAATTGTACTCTATGTTATAGAAAAATAATATAGTACCAATAGTAGGTACTATATTTTCACCGGTAATTCAGTTGTCGAGCTTTTTGTAACTGTGACTGAAATGTACGTTGGATCATGGATCTAAATTGCTCAGATTCCTATAATTATTTTAAAAATAATAAGACTTTGTTAACCAAAACTAATAACATCCATTTTCCATGTGTATTTGTTATACACATGGAAAAATAAATAATTATAATATTAAAAATAAATGTGTTCTATATTTTTCCTTGAATTTCCCAATAGTACTATGTTTTTTTGCATTGTTTTGAAAAAAAAAAATACTATTTTACCTTCAGAAAAGGTGGCAACCCTAGTACCACCATTGATTAATTAATGAATTAATGCTTTTATAACTCAGAATATTATTATATTTCTCGTGATATGAATCTGTTTCAGAGAGACGAGGTACAACTTTATGTCGGTGCTTATTTTATTCGAAGGATATCTTCCTAAAATAACAAACGCTATTCTAAAACTGTAAACAGCAAGTTTTAAACAAATTTCTGATGAGATTAAATAACAATCATTTCATGTGGGTATACTATGAAATACCGAGTTATCGGTATTCAGTCTTATCAATATATCCAAGCAAGGGTTACATTACACGGAAATACTACCGTTCATTTATAAAACCTCAACCTTTTAGAACACCTTTAATAAAACGCTCAAAGCTTATAAGGTGCTTGACTTTAAGCAGTAATAAAGGCAATTTCTCATTTTCCGTGTTAGCAAGTCTTAAGTTTAAAAGGCTACATCAGCATTTCAGGTCAACCGATATTTTCCCGTTGATGCCTGAAATTCCCGCCACTGCTATCCGGTTATCCGTCGGAAAATTCATTTAAAATTACTTCTCAGGTGACCCCGGGTAAACCGATTAGGTGAACGAGATTACTTACGAGATTAGCCATTTTAGCGGTTACAACCGTCGTATACTCTACAAATAAATACCAGTATTTTATTTTATATAATTATCGACTTAATTTACAGTAAATTTCAAATTGTAATATAACATAATATTATTAATATCCGGATGACCGAGCTTTGCTCGGTTTAGTGTTACTTAACAACGCCATTTACTGAAGTAGCTTTAGTATTGCTACTTGCCAATAGATGTCAGGAAGAGTATATTGTAGAAGTTTATCATTGCCTGAAAACACCGATAAAACGACATTTTCTAAAAATGAATCCTAGTTAGATCGATTTATCGCCCCCGAAACCCCCTATATACTAAATTTCATGAAAATCGTTGGAGCCGATTCCGAGATTCCAATTATATATATATATATATATGTAGCAGAAGGAGGTATTCTATGGTATTGGTTATGAAATGATATTCCTTTTACTTTGCACCATGATATATTTCCAGTTCTCCTAACATTCACATCAATATTCCAAAGTACTTCAACACTACGTGATCAATAATAATCTGTTCTACATTTTTGACAATTCCCTAATCTAAATATGACATGACATTTCTTATATGCCAGCCTCTGCATCAGACAAGCGCTGTAGAATAAAGAGGTCCGTCCCTGGACCTTCACTGGAGATTCATGGCCTCACCGATATATATATACAAGAATTGCTCGTTTAAAGGTATTAGATTATGTAAGAGAGTATATTTTTATTTAGAAGCAATCACCTAGCTACTAATGGCAAACCTGCCGCCGTGCACGAACTGCGTTGGAAATTGATAGATAAATGTTAGAAAAACCTGTGACGATAATCATCAGCAGCAATATGGCACGCATGTTGTACTTATTTTCTTTACAAATAAAATTAGATATGACAACACCTGAATACCATGACAATTTCAGTTAACTGGTACATAACATCAGAACGCGAATGTTTCTCAACGATGCAGATGGTTAAAACTTAAAGCACAGGATTCTCCTTTTGTAGTCTACTTCTTTTTTATAGTTACTCATTCTTCGCCTTAAATGTATTTTAAGCTTTTACGAAACGAGGTCCATAGGTCTGTCTGTATCATTACTATAAACCCATGTGTCATTTTTCATGAGACAAAATTTAATCATGTAAAATTTCGAATACATAATGGTTTCGCAACTTATTACATCTTTACGACTCTCCCTTAATAACGGCGCGGCGTATATTTGAACTTAGGACAGCCTAATAAAATGAAGAATTTCGGCGCGTCAACGTCATAAAATTTACCAGAAACGACGCCTTATATTCAGTGGAAAATTGAACTTCAGCATTTGTATTTCCATATTCAAATTACTGCCTTGGCTACAACCCATTAACAACCCACTTCTGAGTACGGGTCTCTTTTAAAGAGACCTAGAGCATACTCCACTTTGCTCCAATGTGGGTTGTTGGCCAACCCAAAGGGGTTCATGCCACCCGTAGTCCTCCGACGTGGTTTTATGACTGTTATATCAAACATGACCGATGGCTTCACATACTCTCCGAAGCACAATAACATTCAAGTATTTTTGCTACTATCAGGTCATGCTCCTAGCAGGTTCTCCTTTAAGCATCGCTTGCGTGAACATCTGTTACATTCAGTTTCTGATTAATGTCACTTCTATTTTTTTTTTAATTACTATTTTTTAATGTTACTTTTTTCTTCAGCATACTGTGCAAAAATTCCCTATACTTATATATGTATATGTATTCCCTAAATATTTATATATTATTTATTATATATTTATGTTATTATTGGTATTTATGTATGTCCGTGTATTTGTATGTATTCTTGTTATGTAGTATATCTATATCTCATGTTAGCACCTGCCATCAGCTATTTCCACATCCACCCAGGGTTGACTGGTGGACAATGCCATTAGGCATTAAGTTTGCCCTTTGTTTCTTCTTTTTAAGAGGTGACATAAACATGTAAATAAATAATAATAAATAAATAATAATAGCGGTCACCCAACTGAGCGCGTCCGCTGTTGCTTCTCTCGATCGATAACTTAGGATTGACACAAGAGCTATGTTCACTTCCAGTTTGCAGGCTATTTATAGTCATTTTATGATAAATAGTAAGTAAACCCATTTCATTATGGAGTGCACTAGTTCTTAAATTGAGCATCAGGAAACTATAGTATTTTTTTTTAGTTTACGGTACCTATTTAAGGAATTAACTTTTGAGAGCATGGAATCTATAGTAGAGGTCCGAATTTAGATCATCAATAATTCAAATGATATCCATGAAGCATTTGGATGGATGCCAAGCCTATGTCAATTCGTATTTAACTGCGCCTCGTGCATTGAAGTATTATTACTAGGGTATAGAACCGACACCGCGAACACATTGTATGCCCCAATGCATTGGCGCCACGTGGCTTCAATCTTCAATGGATTCGTTCGATTTTGAAAGGAGAACCGGGGCTCAATTTTGAAAATGGAACCTCCCGGGCGGGACACACATTTTGTTCGAGATGTCTGTTCTATGGCATTATAATTCAAGTTCGTGTCTCATTTTATCCCCTGGAGAATAACTGCATGTTTTTACTACTATATGGTCAAGACTATTTAAAATGAACTGAGCTATCGTATATTTAGCTTTCTGGCTCAGAAATATCGCTGATATAATTTCTAGTGCAAGGAAAATTATACTGGGGAAAGTTAAATCCTACTAAAATTATAAATATGAGTTTGTGAGAATGTCTGTTACTGTTTCACCCAAAATCTCCTGAACTGAATTTTCATGAAATTTAGCTCATAGCTCGACCGTGATCTGAAAAGGACATAGGGGATAATTATAATCCCATAAAATGCGGGGAAATCTGCGGACAGAGCACTAGTTAATAATGTTATATAGAATGAGCTGTATATTTCTTATCGTGGAAATAATAAATACCTTAAATAAACAAGGGTCACTTACATAGCTCACAAAATTATTCTACTGAAACGATCCCCGACTGTCTTCTTTCAGCTGTCTTCAAAAATTCTCAGAAGTACTCAGGACATATCTGATATACACTGAAATCGCACTCTTAATAGATGTTAATAACCCTAAAGACCAATTAATAAAAAATAACCTCTCCTATCCTCTTTTAAACCAACAATATCCGGATGACCCAGCTTAGCTCGGTATAGTATTGCTTAACAACGCCATCTGCTTTAGCTTTAGTGTAGCTACTCGCCAATAGATGTCAGGAAAAGTCTATTGTAGCCGTTTTTCATTGCCTGAAAACACCGATAAAACGACATTTTCTAAAAATGAATCCTAGCTAGATCGATTTATCGCCTCCGAAACCCCCTATATACTAAATTTCATGAAAATCGTTGGAGCCGATTCCGAGATTCCAATTATATATATATAATTGGAATTGCTCGTTTAAAGGTATTAGATTAGATAGGAACAGACGTACTGGAACAGTTTTTGACGCAAGCGAGGATAAAAATAGAAGACCAGAAAAGAAAATTCGATTTATTGATGCAAGTAATAGTATGTACGTTATATCAGCTGACATCAATGCGGATATTCCGTGCACGTTCCCAGACGTTTCTGACAATTGACATGGGTTTAGTTACCGATATTTTTAAACAGTATCTACACACGGGATTGTCGTAATAAATTCTCATTCAAGCAATTCCTTGCAACCATCCTGCTTCCACAATGTTTCTTTGCTTTAGAAATTTCAGCATCTTACTTAAACAAACATAAATTCTTAATGCACACACTACGCTCTACTGTATATAATTTTCGAAGTAACTTGGGCAAATATCCGCGTTACTGTGGTTAATGTTATAACCGTATTTCCACATTGAGGCAACGGGGGAATTAAACCTACTAAAATGAAATTAAGATATTTTGATATAGTTTACCGAGGTCTTTGAACCGTTAATTGGATTAAAATCTGAGGTAATGAGCTCACAACTTAGTTATGACGTAATAATATACTGTCACAGAGTTAGTAAAATTCATAAATTAATATCTTAAAAAAACTTTTTATAACAAGCTTATTAAATATTTGTGTTTGTACTGTTAACCATTAATCAGGCCGTAGTATAACATCACCATTATGATAATCAAAAATTTTAACAAAAAAAAAACGATTTCAAATGAAGTACATTCTTTCCAATAAGAAAAGAATCATCGAAATCGGTTGGCGTGACATTGAGTTATTCGTCCATTTGTCGCGCACATGCTAAATGCAAAGACTTATATGGTTTTCACATGGATGCCATTGTCAGATCTCGCTCAAATTTAAGTGGGACCACATGACAAGCACCAGCTTTCGATTAAAAAAAGAATCATCGAAATCGGTTAGCTTGATATTGAGTTATTCATCCATTTGTCGCGCGCAAACTTATGTAAATTTAAGACTTATACGTTTTTCTCATGGATGCCATTGTCAGATCTCGCTAAAATTTAAGTGGGACTACACGATAAGTACCAGCTTTCGATTTAAAAAAGAATCATATTAGGTATATCAGTTCACCCAGTGGAAAGTTCTGAGGTAGGTGTTGTGAATAAAACACCGGTTAGGCCAAGACTGCTTTATTAATCAGATGAAGGTAGGTAGGTACGTTTATGCAGAAACAACTAAACACTATACGTACCTACCTATTGATACAACAGTAGGTAACAAACATAAAAAAAAATACAGTCGAATTATTGAGAACCTCGTCCTTTTTTTGAAGTCGGTTAAAAATACATTGTTACCGGAACCAAATCAATTTCCGAAATTTCAACTCGGTAGGACGATTTCGAATTCAGGGTCTAAGTAATCCCAAGATAACGCGGGTAAAGCAGCGGACAGAGCCATTATTAGGGATTTAATTGTTAAATCCTATTAATATTATATTATACTGTGTGTGTGTGTATTATATACGAGTATATTAATTAACCTTGTTATAAATTTTGTAAGATTTTTTTTGTAATGTCTGCTGTATTTTTTCCTTTTTTGCTCTACAAGTTCAAAATCATAAAAAATATTAACATTATCGATAATTAAGTCTTATTTGGATTTCCATCAGCTTATGATAACATTTTATTTTTGCGAAATTTTTTAAGTACCGATATTAACAGATGGTTCTTAATATAATTCTATTTTTAATTTCATTATTAATAACTTGATTTATTGAGTACATAACTTTCATAAAGGTTGGTTATATTATATAAGTTAATCTATTGTTATGGAAATTATGTCAGTTCAACCTAACAATCCACACCAATATTACTAATAAAATTGTATTATTTGTTGAATAATAACATTCTTGCTCAGCTTATTTTATTTTTGCCTGTACAAAATACACATTTTAAAAACAAATTAATTAGGGATTTTGCCGGGTCTGAAAGTTGATTAAACGCAAATATATTTACGATACAAAAAAGATTTCTACTATGTCTATACCTATACTAATAATAAATCGTAATAGGGCAGAATACAGAACGGAATACAGTAAATATTATTGAAATATTTTTTATCTATTGTTATAATTCAAAATGGTTTATTCATATCACTAATAAAGCATTATTATCACCTTTTAGTTTTTACCATCCAGCGTAGTTCAGACAATAATAGAATATTCGTCGAGTAATAGGAAAAGAAAGAAGAAAATACATGAACAACAACTAGAACTTTACAAAACTAGATGAAATAGCCTACACGAACTCATTTCCTTCGCTTCAAGTCACACATGGTTTGCACTGGCAGACAGAAAGTGCATTGAAGCAAATTCCTTTGTGAATATTGTATAGCAACGACTGAGGAAATATACGATAAGCGGGTCTTCCACACAGCGGCTTTCAATAGTCTTCTTGTAACTTTGAATATGTGGAAATACATTTTAATTATTTTATTATACTTTTCATTCATGCCAGGGCTCTGAAAAATTTCAACTCGAGCCACAAAACCGTTTCGCGTGCCTGGTGCATTGTTTTTATTATACCTACCTGTAATAGGAATAGTGGCGGAATAAAATATCAAAATATTTTGAACACAATAGATAAACGTCGAAATTGCAATTCCCGAAACAGGCACAATACCTAACGGATTGCGTAAAATATAACGAATAAAACACACCATATCAAAAGATACCATTGATGTATGATTATATTTCGACGCTGAAATTATTCTAAATCATAGGTTAAGCAAGTTACATACCAACTCGGCACTGGTTTATGAATGGGGCAAATGATGCCCTTATTATGTCTGTCCCAATCCTGGAAAAGGTTGAAATGGCAAAGGCAGTGGCCAACATATACCCCGGAAACAGTTAAAATACTCTCATTTGTACAAGGTTTTAGTCCTCTGAAAAGACATGTTATCCATTTATTATAACATAACTAGAATTTTAATTTTCTTCTGAACTCCGCCATTAGTAGTTATAATAAATTAACAATAAAAATAAGTTGTATTGTATACACTTGATCTTCTACTTCCTCCATTGCTGTCACTGGAGGTTGACAATTGGCTGACAGAAATGCAAATGTCTGCTATATTGCCATTTGATTTTTGAGTTTGATTTCTGCAAAATAATAATTGTATTTGATTTTTTGCCGTGAGGTGCATTAAATGCGCGGTTGATATTGAGTGCATGGCGCGTCACTCAATATCTTCGCTAGCAAGAAACCTTCAATCCATATTGGTAGAATGGATCACTGCAGTACTGTACAGGTATGACATTTTTATTTACTATTAAGTAAGTAGTGCTTACAGCTAAGACTAGTTTCACGCGGCAATGTACAATATTACTATTTTTTTTGCAATATTACTCTTAGAATATCTCGCTATTTCTATGTTTAGAAAATAATGTGTATAATAGGCTCCTAATATTTTTTGTTTCTATTTTATAAATATTATAATTTTTAATTTCAGCTACTAGCTCAGAAGAAATAATAGTACATATATAATATAATAGTACTACTAATAGCTAATGCAACAATTTGCAATTCATGTTTCTTATTACTAAATGATTAAACTGACGGAACAAGACGGCAGTTGGGCCACATATTGATTTGAAAGGCTGTAGTCGCTGAGTTAGAAGATTGAGATATCACGTATTGGACCCATGTAACCACAATACCCAAACTATTAATATTGGAATGCTGAGCATCAGGTATCATCTATTTATCATCATTTTATTAATATTGAAGTTCAAGGCAAAGGCTTCTTCTCTCATAGGAGATATGGATATGAATTTAATTAATATCAAAGTGAACCAACATTAAGTTGTAGTACATATAAAAATCTCTCGGAATATGTTGGGTTCCCTACGATTTTTCCTTCTACCAAAAACTTATGCTAGAAATTGTAAAATAAATAAATATAAAAGATCCCTAAAGTTCAAAAAAGTTCAAAAAATATATCCGTGATTGTTTTGTACTTCAGCCCTAACGTTATTAATTATCTTTGTTTAAGGGTTCGAGCTGGCGAAATAACCTGCCATGTCATACGTGTTTTGCTCGTGCAGAAAGGCAATTAGTTGGTATTGCAAAGAAATGTGCCACTGATATCAGTGCCTGAAGTTCCTGAAGAGCAACATAATATTCCCAAACCTCCAGTTTTACAGCCTATTTTACCCCAACAGCTTTCCACATGCAGTTCAGCAGTTACCACTGTATTATCTAATACTTCACGTCATTGTATTATAGAGAATGCGCAGGAATGTCGTGTTTAATACCAACATTTATTAAGAGGATTTTGATAAAATAGTATCGCTATTACGTACCTGTCCATGCTTGAGTCTGCGAAATTCATTTATATTCAAATGACTGACATTTGCTTCATAAAATATTAATCACTGCTAATCCCGAATAGAGAACAAGTAAATGCATTACCTTATTTGCCTTGTTTGATACCATTGTTTTATTTTATTCCTCAATTTTTACATAATATATGTACCTAAATGTTTATAATTATACACTTAATATAATATCAATATGCAATTTTATTTATATTGAATTTGCTTGTGAATATTTCCAGATAAGTATTGGTACTGCTGGTGCTTTTTTGTACGTATAAGGTCATAAAATCATAATTAAATTAAAAAAAATAATGAAATGAATTATCTAAAAGATAAATAATATTTATTTAATATAAAATCTCTCTTTAAAACATTTTTCCACGATTACTTACATTTTGCAGAATGTCAAACTACAAAAGCTAAAACTGCCTGTAAAAGGAGAATCCCAAGTTCTGAAGATTTTTATTGACGAAATTATCAAAGTAGATATTGTAAGCTTTAATGTAAGCTAAAATTAAAATGTGTACATTATGTTTCACAAGTGGGGCAAATGCCCATACAGATGTTGGCCACCTCCTTTGTCTCTGCCGACCCAAATCATTTGTTTATCTTAAGCTGACCGCCCCGACTTCGCACGTAGGAAAAATTTACTATGATCCTAAAAAGCACATCTTTACAAAATAGCAACATTTAATTCCCGAAAGGTCCTAATATTTTAAATACGAAAGTAAGTTTGTTTGTAATGCTTTTGCACCATAACCTAAGCTGAATGGTCAGGTACATAATATTCTGAATAAACATTGTCAAAGAAAAATAGACTAATAGTTTAACATGAGTGAAACTGTAGATAAAAGTGAGCAACAACCCATAATTGTCCCACTGCTGGGCTCGGGGTCTCCTCTCACAATGTGAGGGGTACAGGCCATAGTCTACCACGCTGGCCAAGTGCGGATTGGTAGACTTCACACACCTTTGAGAACATTATGGAGAACTTTCCGGTGTGCAGGTTTCCTCACGATGTTTTCCTTCCCCGAAGCAAGTGATAATTAACTTGTAATACGCACATAATGTTTTGAAAATTAGAGGTGCGTGCCAGGATTTGAACCCGGGCCCCCGCGTTCGGGAGACCAACGTTCTAACCACTAGGCTATCACTGCTGCTGTAAATAAAAAATAAGATAAAAGTGAGTAGATAGGTAATATTGAAAAGTAAATATCTTTTTGTCGACAAACAATCAAAGCCAATAACATCAGCATCAGTGATGCGATACTTTTTAATAAATATGTATGTATATTCATGCCAAACAACAGCTTTCTAGCATTAAGGGTCTCGGCGCTATGCTTCGGAAAAATGGACGTACAGACGGACGAACGGACATGACGAAACTTTATGGGTTCCGATTTTATTTCGGAAACCTAAAAATTGAAATTGAAAACCTCTATAAACCTCGGGTCGTATCGTAATTAGTTGATTTCTGTTTCATTCAACATTTCACAATAGTTTATTTTTGCCAAGAATCGCATTTCTCTTAAGTATAAATATATGTCTAATATTCTTAATGATTTTGGGTCTCTTCAATTTGGGACTGTTGGTAAATTTGTATCCGCCACACAAACTTCTTTTCGGTACATTCATCATATTAAAACCGTTTTGAAACTTCGTAATTGGTTTTAAGAGCTCCTTAACCCGAATAACCCTTTTAAGTAGTTTTAAGAGTGGTTTTAAGGAACTGTTAAACTATGTTACTATTATTTATTTTATGCATGTTTACCTGTACCTACCTTACTTGTACAAGATTAATTTATTTTTAAACATTCGTGGAATACAAACTTTTTAAAAAGAAAATAAAAATTCAACAGAAAAGCCAAACTAAATTTTTTATCAATACCAAAATGAATATTAAACTGTACAGCAACTGTTCGAGTGTACAGCAACTGTCTTGTACCGTGTAGTATCTAAACATAGTGGTAGCGGAAGCGGATGTATATGATGAAGCCGTATAACACAAAATGTGTATCTATTTTGTGTTTTCAGTGAGGGAAATATTAAGTTTCGCTATTCCAAAAAAAGTTCGCTTCTTATCGCTTTCAAATTTATCTTATATTCCTCAACATAAAAATACACTATAATGTAATTATAATATATGTCGGAAATCAGTATGTAATTTCAAATCATAAAATGGAACGTCAGTCAGAACACAGTCTATTATTTTCTGGACCACCTATCTTCGACATAATATATTTTATCTTTTTTAATAATATTATATTTTATAATATAAGAAGATCCCTTGATCAATCAAGACGGATGAATCCGTCACAGCCTGACTGTACTAGACCAAAAATAGTTTGTTGAATAAAAATTATTTTCATACTTTTTAAACCTGTACAAAATAATGTTATGGTGTTGTAATATTATGGTGTTTACATGAAAAAAGTTGATTATTAAGTTTAGTCCATTGATGTCCTTTTCATATTGCACTCACCATTCTTCCCCATTAGCCGTCTCTTCATTTGCTTCATTTTTCTTTGGCCGTAGTACGTACCTAGTCGGCTAAAAAGTATGTACCTACTTATAACTGTTAAAAAAGACGCCTCAAATACCTACACAATAAAGAACAATTTTATTTATCATGGAAAAGCCGCGCGTTCACACCCGCTACCTCTTCCGCTCCCACTGTGTGAGCGCCGCATAGAAGATGCTGCATAAAAATATACGACAAATGTCATTTCTGTACGTAATGTAACGTGATGTAACTCCGGACCATATTCCCTGCGTAATTTAGACGTGATGCGAAAAATATTCCCATTAACTTCGTCCCATTTCTTAGTGAGATATAAATTATACAAACCTGCCTTCATCGCTACATGAATATGTATAAAAGATTAACATCTAGAGAGACGCCTTAGGAAGATAAAAACGTCTTTATTAAAACGGTTCAATTAAGACTTGGTAATCTAGTTTCTTGGCCAGCTTTATTGATAAATTGCGAGAATACTCAAAGGAAACAGGTTTAATATTTAATCTGAAGTATTCATAGTTCAACAAGTAAGAAGTGATTGTAGTTGCCTTTTAATTATTTTTTAACAATGTACAAAACGTTCATACAGTGAAATGCTGTAAATGATCGAAATCATTGTCACCAATAAATTAGTCAGGCGGCAATAAACCATCAGCAATCATTTTCTGCCTCCTAGCTTCCTCTCTTGCCCGCCGCTCAGCCTCTTTCTTTTCCTGTTCTTCTCTTTCTTCTTGAGCCTTCTTCATAGCCATCGCCGCCAAAGTCTTCTGGTCTAATTTAAAGAAGTTTATAGGTTCCTTTATATACTTTTCATCCTTGTTATTCATATTCTCTATAAACTTTACGTAATTAAATGAACCGTCTTCTGGATTGTAGGTTTTGTCTTTGGTGGCCAATCTTATCCAATCAACAAATTCTATTTCAGTGAGGGGTTCACCCCAGTTAAAAAGTTCTTCTCTTAATAATTCTAAGTCCGTTATCCCAGTTTCTGCATCATCGTGACCTAAAG
This sequence comes from Thymelicus lineola, assembly GCA_963932265.1. Taxonomy (NCBI): domain Eukaryota; kingdom Metazoa; phylum Arthropoda; class Insecta; order Lepidoptera; family Hesperiidae; genus Thymelicus; species Thymelicus lineola. The sequence goes on from OZ010694.1 coordinate 12,674,299, forward strand.
CTGCAAATGCTTTAGTCACAGCTAGCTCAAAATCATCTCCCCAATTCATTTTCGCTTCTATCATGAATAACCACTCATGGTATTCTACTGTGTCTACATATTCATCTTCTAGAAACTGAGTGAATAGCTGCTTTATTTCGTGACCTTTCGGATTGAATCCAAGTTTTCTAAGCATTAATGGAATAGCTTCTAACTTCACCTGCACAATAAGTATGAAAGGAATTATTGAAAACCACACAGTGTGAGCTGCCGCATCTGGTGAAGCTTCGGAATATCTAGTGAACTCACCGCCATGTATTTGACTGAGGAAGAAAAATACCGCGCTGGATTACGTAATTCCTGTATTTACAAGCTACCACGCTCATCCACGTCATAGACCATGCCGTTTTTGTTTTTCTGTCCGGAAGTTATTGGCAGAAAACAGCATGGTTTTTAACGTGGATGGGCGTTTTAACTTGTAAATACAGGAATTACGTAATCATGTATACTCTTGACACGATACCAGATGCTGGTGTAAAAGACCATTATTGTCTCGGGAAGAACAGCGGCCGATAGGCATCATGGCAAAACCCGTTACATGTCGTCAAATCAAACTGTAGTGTCGTGTGAGAGTGCAATTGTGATGTGTATTGTAATTAGATCGATAGAGTTGTAACGATATAGGAACCTGAATTATTACATGTTGATATTGTACATCGTTATTTAAGTTGGCAATCCTGAATATCCCGTGGAACACAAAAGGGACTGATGATAGAGGTACCTTTCAAGAGGGAGTCCCGTCATACCTACATTTAAAGCCAAACGTTCTACGTCTAATTAAATTCACTTTATAGTGTTTACTTTAAATCCTTTACTTTGGAATGATTGACTATACAACTAACATAAACAGAAAAACTCTATTTAAGAAAGAAATAAGTGATGATATCAAATAAATCGCCCATATCTTTGAGCATATCCAATACACATTTATACGACTCGCCTTATCAATGTTTTCCTCATCGTGTGCCTTGAACATTTCCTTGAACTTTGCTAAGTCTTCGGGACCAAAGCATGCTGGCGGTGGTGGAGGCTTCTTTGGCTTAGGAGGCGGCCCTGTCGCCCCCTTAACTGGTGGGGGCGGCTCCTTGCCTTTGCCTTTACCTTTGGGAGGCATCTTGATTTACAGGTTATTTACAATGACTTTATTCTAAGCTGCTATTTACATAGTATGGTCTTTTTCATTTTATAAATCCTTGATTCGTCACTAAAATTTACAAATTATGCCAAATGGGTTATTTAATGTTGAGTTAGATTTATCGTAACATTTCAGTTATTTTCTTGTACTGACATTGACACAAAGTATATGACGTACAAAATGCGTACAAAGTACATATTTAAGTACTCTGTGGTACACACTGTGATTTTAATTAATTTGAAAGTAATCATGACAATGATTTGAACAACATTAAAATTGGCACTGTATCCCACAGCCAAATGTACAATTTACAGGTACCTATGTACAATATGAACGATTACATTTTAAGTCCCCTTAATGAGTGATACAATATTATTTACAATAAATATAACCACATTAATTAATGATGCTATTGCCATGAAAGGTAAACTAAGTAGCCCAATTTATTAACGTACATCGAAATATCCAATAAATAGCAAAAACGCCAGCTCATTACGAGTTATTGATACTTAAATGGAGCTCCATGATCATGTAATTGATGTCGGGAATATCATTGAAACCGCTCACTTGTCGTATATTTCAGAGGCTATATCATCATTACTATATTTTTTTTTAATCGATAGGAGACAAAAGAATATCAGGTGGCTCTTACCTGATGGTAAGGTCTTCGCTTCTCACATCAGTAACAACAAAGGCATCACCAATGCGTTGCTGATGAAAAAGAAAGCAGAGGTGCGCATTCACTTTGGCTCTGAATTCTGATACATTTTAGGAGGGTTCGAGCTAGCCATGCCGGTAAAAAACCCAACTATTATGTAAATTATAGATCCAATGAATCTCGGCAATGATGAAGATAAAATAACGAAATTGTGTCTGTTTTTTGCAACAAAAACTAAATCAATGACAATCGGTTTTTTTACTATAAATAAGTTAATGCTTGACTACAATCCCACCTGATGGTGTGGAGGTGTGGTCCAAGATGGTGAGCACTTTAATTTAGCCTATTCACTCTTTTCTTGAAGACATCCACGACTTGTGCAGGCGGGAACGCCGACTTGGCAAGTTATTCCAGGCCTTCGCCGTGCGTATAACGAATGACGAGGCAAATCGCGTCGTCCGTACGGCGGGATGTTCACGACAAAAGGATAGATATCCGCCGTGCTTCATATCGTACGATGGAGAAATGGAGATGGAAAGATACTTGAGCCCCCAGGTTGCGTGTTATGTGGGAATTGGGATTTCTATTTGTACCCACTAAAACCCCCTCGGCAACAATCCGCCGCATATGGTGAGGTTTCGGAATATCTAGTGAACGCACCGGTGCCAGGTCGAGAACCTAGGTGACTGGTGAAGCATGGCCTCGGACCCAATTTATTCTATTCTAATAAATTAAGTTATTATAGAATCTAAAGTGAAACAGTATCCAATTTGTTTCAAAAGCTCATTAATTCAGCTCAGTGATCCAGTTTACAACCGGATAATTAATTATTGAGAATAATCACAGATAGGTTAATTATCGTTTGTTCCCTCTAATGTAATACCTATTTATTTGCGGTTTACATACCTACACAATTCACAATACGAATAATATAATTAGTACTTAGTTTACCTATGTACAGGTATAATAACCGGCAACCAAGCTATGACACGAATAAATAAATTAATGAATTTACATATCTATCTAATAATAATAGGCTTAATGAAATTCGTTAATTCATTTTAATGATTGATTGATTGATTGACTTAAAAAACAGTACCCACAGTTTGTGTTTCGTATTCATTGCGAGCACCTTTTTTCGAAAGCTGGAAAGAAGCGGTTAATTTTACGTTTTGAGGGTTTTAAGGCAGGTAGGTAGGTATATCTAACATAATATATTATATGTATATATTATATGTATGTATTTAGTAGTATTATATAATATTTGTATCAATTTTATTTAATTTATAACATATTATAATATATTGTATTCTGCTTTTTATATATGTTTGTGTGCACGCTGAACCTACCTCTCGACATGATTTCTCCAGTCGTAGGTCTGCTGGAAGAAAATTTCTTAAGAAATAAGCAGTGCCTTTGTACATAGTTACCTGTATGTTGTGTCCTAACCTAATTGTATATTCCATTGTGTGTACATATATAAATAAATAAAATAAATAAATAAATAATTTTATATTCATCAATTAGGCAAAAATAAATAAAATAGAAAAATAACAGTAAATACGTAGTCAACGTACGGAACCCTCTCCAAGCGAGTTTAACTCGCACTTATCAAGTTTATTTTCTTAAAATGAGTCTTTCTTTCTGTCTCTTCTTTCTTGGTCGGGAACGGTTGGATTGCCTGTTACGGATGTCCATGGGCGAAGCTGGCCACTTACGTGGTGGATGGATGGTCAGCTCGTTTGTGGCCTAGTTACATAAAATAAGGTTTGGCTGTCCGTCTGGAAACTTGTGAATAACATCTCTAGGGTAGCAGAGGTGCATATGTGGAGCTGCCAAATAATTGGCCACTAGCATTGAAGTATTATTACTAGCGTATAGAACCGACACCGCGAACACCATGTATGTCCCAATGCATTAGCGCCACGTGGCTTCAATCTTCAATGGATTCGTTCGATTTTGAAAGGAGAACCGGAGCTCAATTTTGAAAATCGAACCTCCCGGGCGGAACACACATTTTGTTCGAGATCAATGGCCACTAGTAATTTTTTTAATAAAGTGAAATAAAATCTGAAATTACGTTTATAATTTGCAATACAATCCAGCTAATGCATTTTGCATAATATTATGTAGCTGTTTAAACAAACGTAAGCGAAATTGCGGACAAAATGATTACCTAACGTAATTTGATCTCGATTATCTGAAATTTGTTACGCAGCCGTGGGTCTAAATAAAATGGTTTTTCAGGGAGCTGATGAGATTCCTTTTTTGATTGTTCCCACAACGAATGGCATGGCTTACTTTGTTTATCGTGTGCAAAATGGCATTATGCGGTATGCCGTAAAGTCCCTTAATAAGTTTAGGTAATTAAATTAAATTAAATTAATACATAAAGCCAGTTTTTGCCCTTGTATACCCTAGTTTTAAGGTGTTGCAAAAATTAAATAAATAAATAAATAATACTTTCATACCTATGTGCATAGCCAACAAAAAAGCTTATCAGATGCACTTACCCGTCGGCTCGTTTCGGCTCAATGCATAAAAAACATGTACTATATTATTAAATGTTTTTAATCTCAAGCATCGTAAAGTTAAAAGCAATTTTAATGGCAACCATTTTTACAAACTATTTTATCGTGTTACCAGATTTCTATAGGCGTAATGACCTAGGGCGACATTATTATGATCATTTTATGATATTACATTGAACCAAAGAGATTAATTTATTCGATAAAATGTCTTGGCATCGAATACTAGCATGATTTAAAAAGTGAATAAAGATATTATATTGGAGCATTGGGCGTAATAATTTTGGGAATTTACGCGTCACCGTGCACCCACGGGCTTCACCCACTGGTGGGTATATGGGTAATCCGGATGGGTGTCGTAAGAGGCGACTAAATCCAGTCTGCTCGTGGTAGGGCCCCTCGAGGGATTATATTGGTACCTAATATTGATTTTAATTGTTATTTCTCCATGGGGTTCACCTGGATAGCTACCACCCTTAAGCATGAATCAGCCGCCAAACGGCTCGTCGTGTTCCGGCTGGGGGCTTGGGAGCCAGTTCTTTCTTTCTTTCCTTTTCTTCTCTCTTTCTTGGCCGACAACCGGCAACCGGCAACTGGCTGGTTTATATTCTAATCCGCACCAATACGGCAAATAAAATTGTTAATAGGTTTAGATCAGTATTGATCGCAATAGTTCTTTCTTTCTTTTTCTTCTCTCTTTCTTGGCCGGCAACGCATCTGTATAATGCCTTTAGTGTTGCTGATGTATATGGGCGACGATAGCCACTTACCATCAGGTGGATCGTCAGCTTGTTTGCAGCTATTTCCATAAAAAAGTCATGTTTACCCGTGTACCCACTGCATCAAGGTTGGAATTATCTTATAAACATAGTCGATAATTTAAAAAAATGTCATTAAAAAATGAATATTACCTATATCGTAGAGTCCCTCACCACAATCAAAACTTAGCTGATATTTGGCTCAATGGTACAAAACGAAAGCCAAACGCCATGCCGTGCCGGCAACGCGAACTTGGGAAATGTGGTGGCTGTTATTGGGAGATTCAATGCTCACCAACAGACCACCACTGAACTGTGTGGTACAGGAGTACAGAACCTACCTATGTCCTCCTGTTCGCCACCGCGAGCAAGAGTTTTGCTTTAGTTTGAAGAATGTATAGAACCCAATGATATTATATATTAAAAAGTTCATCTTTGATAGAACCCCTCTCCCCTACTTTATTTAAACAACTAGCTGTGTTGCCCGCAGCTTCGCACGCGGAAATTAAGCTAATCATATTTGTACCCCTTACAGAAGAAAATTTAAAAACAGGTTAATTTATATTGAACTACTTATATTTAGGAATTTATATACTGAAACCTACGATACAATAACAAATCATTCCTCCGGGCGGGAGCGGGTTTTGAAAAAAATACAACATTATTATTATATAATTTGTTTTTTCTTTTTCAATTCAAGAAATAGCAACATAAGTATATACCTGGGCATCATCAGACCTTCAGAATGTATCATGTAGTAGCACCCGTACTCAATCAGATAAATGTTGAAAGCTAGGTCATCCTAAGTATTTCCGATACTGAGAACCGATAAATATATACCTGGTCATCATCAGACAGTCAGAATGTATCATGTAGTAGCACCCGTACTCAATCAGATAAATGTTGAAAGCTAGGTCATCCTAAGTACTTCCGTTACTGAGAACCGATAAGTATATACCTGGTCATCATCAGACCTTCAGAATGTATCATGTAGTGGCACCCGTACTCAATCAGATAAATGTTGAAAGCTAGGTCATCCTAAGTCCTTCCGTTACTGAGAACCGATAAGTATATACCTGGTCATCATCAGACCTTCAGAATGTATCATGTAGTAGCACCCGTACTCAATCAGATAAATGTTGAAAGCTAGGTCATCCTAAGTACTTCCGTTACTGAGAACCGATAAGTATATACCTGGTCATCATCAGACCTTCAGAATGTATCATGTAGTAGCACCCGTACTCAATCAGATAAATGTTGAAAGCTAGGTCATCCTAAGTACTTCCGTTACTGAGAACCGATAAGTACATACCTGGTCATCATCAGACCTTCAGAATGTATCATGTAGTAGCACCCGTACTCAATCAGATATGTTGAAAGCTAGGTCATCCTAAGTACTTTCGTTACCTAGAACCGATAAGTTAAGAACCGACCGTCACGCGACATGCGACACACATACCAAAAAGTTTGAGACGATGTAATAAAAGTTTCACTTTAAAAAGACCTCTTAACTTCAAAACTTTAAGGGATGAAATTCCAAAAAAACTTAATACTTCCAAATTTTGTTTCTAATCTGGACCTAATAAATAAATGTTCATGATTTTAACTTAAAAAATTTTTTTTTTAAACGCTTTTATTTCAATGTTTAGTTTATAAAATTAGCTACAAGTTGTGAAAATTTCAAGTCTCTACGTAAAATAGAACATAGAGAATTATGCGTCTAAAGTCTGAAAATCGTTTTTTTTAATTTAACAACAAATAAACAATGAAAATTAGTTTAAAATATGATTTTCGTGTATTGTCATCGGAAATACACATGTCTGCCAAATTTCATCAATTTTCATTAAAGGGAAGTCATTCAAATTAACGTTACAAGATTTGATCCTTTGATCCTCCGAAGTGAAGCTAAATATAAAAGCGATTAATAACCTTATTGCCGTGTAAATAGAGTAGCATTTTGATCATAATATTGAAGATTTGATGCGTTGATGCTCCGAAGTGAAGCTAAATAAAAGCGTTTAAAAATGACGAAAATGCGTAATAAGTTCCATTACCTACTTTTGGAGTTTTCTAGATTATTGGAGGAATTTCTAGAACATTTTATATTGAATTGATCAGAAAATTGGCATACAATCTAGATCATTTAAGAAATTTCTAGATCATTCTAAAATCTAGAACAGTTAAAATGTTTTTATATTAATGATAATCACACATTTCTAGAAATCACACGCTGTTAATTCTTTAGAGGAATAACTGGTTGTTGCAGCGAATAATTAAAACTTTTTCGAGAGCACACATTTTATTATTGTAAAAAAAGTACAGAGAGGATGAATGCATTCAAGCGACAGTCGACAGATAACAAATAATTTTGCGTGGATAGCTTCCTAGTCATGTACCAGCAATGCGTGGCTCTACAAAACATTGCTCCCACGAAAAAGTAGGCGCTTCACTTCAACACGTTTCAACCCCGTATCTTCTACACCCTAATAGGTATCAACTCGCAACCACCCTTATCTGAGATTTGAGCCTCGTACTTATTGCGACATATACACACTATGCGCTTGCAACGTGCAGTATTGGCTGCAAAGTGAATTATAGGGACACACACGTCCTCTTTTATATATATAATAGACTAGACCGCAATCTTTGAAGAGGTATCTAAAGGTGCCGTCGACTTTATTCGCCTGAGTTTATTCAACCAGTTATTTTAGAGACAGATCAAATCGACGGGTACAAAGTAAAAAAAGTTATCTGCAATATAGCTGCTTTGTAATATCTCTTTTTACTTTGCACCCGTCGAAATGATATAGGATGATATCTTGCGCCATATCATTGGTCGAAGATACACACCGACACACTAGAGACAAATTACAAGTGGCTTGAGTCTTAAGATCAACGTCAATCAGGCCTAAGATTTTTCAAAATTGTAGGTACTGTTACCAACAGTAGTCAATACCGCTCTTCGTGCATATCTGTTTGGTCTAATGGTTAACTGATAGAGGATGCATTTAAGTATTAAGCTCGCCAATTGTACCGTGATCTTGTGGTCAATAAAGTTTAAATCAATAAATAAATAGGTTATTTATCCAATGTCACGTGATCCTTCTTCAGGTACCTCTTCGAAGCTTGCCTTCTATATAGTTGTTTATGTATATTGTATAAGGTTCTTGGTACATCCTATATTAGTAGTCATTTGAAGACCATACCAAAATCGATGAATACAATGAGATAAAACCAAAAATATTCTATACTATCCTTGCATAAAACCATTTTGGTTCTTGTCATACCTTAATAATTTAAAAACACAATAGTTTATTACCAAAGTTTAATAGTAATCGACAAACTCATGAACTGTATTTATAGTCTAGATCTTTTAAAGTGTATAGTCTGTGCTACCTGACGCGGCTGACGCCAATTTTGACACAAAGCGATGCGACAATTGCCCAGTTTGCCGACATTCAATGATTTTTGTCTTGTTCATTATAGTCGTTCATCGTTGATTTTTGCTTAGAAAAGGAATAATACAAGTGAAAACAAAATGGTTGCACGAGTGGCCGGTGTATTTGATGAGAAATTGTCTGAGGCAATTGCTAATTCAAAGATATTAGTGGTCGGTGCCGGTGGTATTGGTTGTGAGATCCTCAAAAATCTCGTTTTGACCGGCTTTCCGTACATTGAGATCGTATGTTTTGTTTGTATGAATTATTAGTTTAAGTTGTCGTTATAGGTGCCTAATTTTTACATGAATCGTTTTATTTCAGATCGACCTTGACACTATTGACGTAAGCAATCTAAATCGACAGTTTTTGTTCCACAAGGAGCATGTGGGAAAGTCTAAGGCACAGGTGGCAAAGGAAAGTGCATTGAGTTTTAACCCCAACGTGAATATCATAGCCCACCACGACAGTGTTATCAGGTAATAAATAGATAATATTGAAATTACTTGCTTTTGAATCTAGAAAATCCAGAAATGTTTACTGTTGTCTGTGCAATTCTGTGGCAATTCATAGTTTTAGTCTGCATTTATATGACCACCCTCGTTGTTCTCCCACTGCCCAAAGGTTGACTGGCAGAGAATGCGTTTAATAAAGTTTAAATAAATAAATGAGTGTCATGAGAATAAATTTCACATCTCACATAAAAAAATAAAACTTTAATTAAAAATAATGTTAATAGTATAGCTATTAACTTAGTTAACAGCATAAGCGGTAAACATATATAAACTTTACATAGTGAAATATTAATTTCAGTAATGATTACGGAGTGAATTACTTCAAGCAGTTCAATGTTGTGATGAATGCGTTGGATAACCTCGCGGCCAGGAATCATGTGAACAGGATGTGTCTGGCCGCTAACGTTCCCCTCGTCGAAACTGGCACTGCAGGTTACGCTGGACAGGTGAGAACATTCAGACGTACTTAGTACTTTGATGTCATTGTTACTTGCATCACTTATATCATACCCTCAGTGGAAAAAAGGCATAAGATGAAAATTGAAATTTTACAGGAAAGCAAAAAAAACTGTTAAAATATCAGTACTTAAGTAGTCAAAAGAATGTACATTACGATTTCTTGCACAAAACCATCAAGGTTAATGATAAAAATTTGAAAAAAATTGAGCATAGTGCAGTTTTTGTCCCTCTCTTCAATCATATTAATAATCAAAATTCAAAGTAACACAACTTATGCTTTTTTCCACTGAGGGTGCAAATTATCATGTCAAGTCATGGAATCGAAGATGCCAGTCCGAATTTTAGCTTTCTTGTATTTAAAATGTAAAAAGTAACATTATTTAAAAAATTCAAATTCTTTAGCATACATATTCACTATGTCGTTTTTAAAAAAATTACGAGGTCTTTGTGTTTTAGATTATGAATTAAAGTGTTACATAAAAGGACAAGCTGTGCTAAATATTGTTGCTGTAATTTTTATTTTTATTTACAGGTGTAAATGTAACTAAATTTAATTTCACACATTAAACTTAATAATAATTTTACAGGTAGAACTGATCAAAAAGGGCCTCTCCCAGTGCTATGAATGCCAGCCAAAAGCTCGCCAGAAGACATTCCCAGGCTGCACAATTCGTAACACTCCATCCGAGCCTATTCACTGCATCGTATGGGCCAAACATCTCTTCAATCAGCTCTTTGGAGAACTGGATCCTGACCAGGATGTCAGTCCTGATACTGCTGACCCAGAGGCAGCAGGGGACGCTGGAGCCACTGCTCTAACATCAGAAGGAACAGATGCTGGCAACGTACAGAGAAAGAGTACCAGAGCTTGGGCCGCAGAAACCAACTATGACCCAAAGAAGTTGTTCTCAAAATTATTTGGTGATGATATTCGTTACTTGCTCACCATGGAGAATCTTTGGAAGCGACGTCGGCAGCCTGTGCCATTGGATTGGGACGAGTTGCCCAATGCTGAGGAAACAACACAACATACCGGGTTGCCTGATCAACGAGTATGGTCTGTGCAGGAATGTGTGCAGGTTAGTTAAAATAATTGGGGAAACTTATTACTCGATTGAGGTTACCTGGTGAGGGTACTACCATTCTGTTACGAAAAGTGAATTAACCATATTTAATTTGTAATGTAAATATATATCTTCTTTTTAACTTACTACCTATCTATCATACCGCTAGTTGTGTGCTTCGGTTTGGCCTAAGGTTTAGCTGGTAGAGAATGCAGTTACTATTAAGCTCGCCATTTGTACTATAATATTTTATATTGTGGTCAATAAAGTTTACATTAATAAATAAATAAATTTACCTGATGTTTTCAGGTGTTCTCGGCTAGCTGCAAGGCCTTACAAGAGGAACTGGCGAAAAGGCCTGATGGAGACCACCTGGTGTGGGACAAGGACGACAAGAGCGCTATGGACTTTGTCACCGCATGCGCAAACTTGCGGTCACACATCTTTGGTATTGCACGCAAGTCACGCTTCGAGATCAAATGTGAGGGTTTGATTTACAAAAATATTTGATTAACTAACTCTTCATGATCCATAAAAATGGCATTTTAAGAATTCTGACATGACGAAGAAAGATTCCCCAATAAACTAGTATTTTAAGACAGACTTAAAGTTACTCAATACTTAATTACTTATCTTGCTTAGTGTGATTGCGGTAGACCATTTATTTATAATTAGTAAAAAAAAGTCAATACCCAAAAAGCCATGCATTTTTAGCATACCCTTTGTGTTGATTCTTAGACTGTTTTGTGTGTTTTAAAAATGTAACATTTTTATTCCAGCGATGGCGGGCAACATAATCCCGGCTATAGCTACAGCGAACTCCATAGTGGCGGGCCTGGCGGTGCTGCGAGCCCAGACGGTGCTCCGCGGGGAGATACAGAGCGCTACCAGTGTGTACCTGCGGCCCAAGGTCAACCATCGGGGACAGCTGTTTGTACCAGAGAAGAGTGAGTGTTATAGCTTCCATTGCAAAAATTTTGCCGTATTCATTAACTAGATTAGTAACTGAGCCTTTCTCATTCTAGCAAACCAGGGAGTTATAAGACAACTTTTTTTCTCCGTACTCTTGTACACATACATTATAAATCAGGTTTCAAACCTATCTGCGGAGATCTTGTTTGTCAAGCAGGGTCATTACCAGTTGATAATGACCCTCAGTTGAGTTACATGATAAAGATGTATTTATATTTTTATAACCTATTTTTTTTTCTATATCCCAGCACTCACTGCACCAAATCCAAAGTGTTACGTATGCACACCCAAACCTGAGGTCGGGCTCGCCTGCAACTTGAAGCAGTTGACACTCAAAGATCTGACCGGCGCTCTCAAGGAGGGTCTCAACATGCAGGCTCCAGACGCAACCGTCGAGGGCAAAGGCCTAGTAGTGCTGTCCTCGGAGCCTGGAGAAACAGACCACAACAACGACAAGACATTGGAGCAAATAGGCATAACGGACAGCTGTGCCTTGATCGTCGATGACTTCCTCCAGAACTACGAAGTGAGGGTGATAATGCAGCATCAGGATGAGGAGAAATCGTGGCGTTTGGTTACTGACACGGATGTGCCCATGCCGGGACCGAAGGAAGCCGAGAAGTCAGCCAACGGTGCTAACGGTTCTGAACCTAAACCTGGACCGTCCACTACACAAGACAGCGACAGTGACATGGAAATCATCGAAGAGGATGAAGATGTTGAAGCCGTTAAGCCGAAGCGCATGCGCTATAGCAAGTCTACAACCATTGAACTGTTGTAGCGGTTAAAGATCTTAAAACGCGTGCTTGAACAAATTTGAGCATGAAAACTGTTTGTGACAGTGACAGTGATCAATATGTCAAAGATGCTGGCTTAATAAGTTCTGTGTATGATAATGTGTACTTCTAAAACATCTAAGAGATAGCCGAAATAGGCCTCCCCTAGTAGGTGCCCGCAGTCATCATAAAAAAGAATCTAGCTTCCTATCATTTAAGTTTCATTGATAATTTTATCATTGGTAATGAATGAGAGACGTTATATGTGTCTCGAATTTAAAAATTGTTTCATTGATAAAAATTATATTGCTATGTGAGTAGAGTAAGCATATTTAAAGTTAAATTATTACATAATAAGTAATAATCTCTAAGTAGTATGAAACAATGTTATGTTTATTTGAATTCTTGAAGGCACCTTCGAAACTATCCACTCTTTTTATTAAAGTACATAATTTTAAGGGTTGTACACAAAACAAACATTTTGATATACCTTTTTGAAATATTTTCTCAACAATTTGGAAGTTAACTATTTATATAAAGGTTACTATTTGGTGTCTTCATAAATAAGCAATGTTATTACAGATAAGTTTTAAAAAACTTAATAAACATAAGCACTTAGAATAAGATTGTAGTGTAATGTTATTTTTAAAGCCAATCTCTTAAAATAAATAATTGAAAAGTACCCTTACTCTTTATTTCTCAATATTACAATAGGTCTATAAAAAAATAATGATACTCGATAAGTAAATAAAACAATATTTTAAGGTGCAAACACAAAAATAATTTATTAATCTCCTTAAATTAGATACAAATTAGTTTTAATCAACAAAATGCAGGATGAATTACATAAGCACCGGTAGGCGGATTTTTAACCTACAGAACACTTTATTATTCATCAATAAATGCTAATTAGGACATCATAAGTGAAAAGATCCCAAAATTTCGTAGGCAATTAGGTAAATATCACGATCGAGATGTATTTGGCGCGTCCATCGCTTGTGATGTAGACCAAGACGAAATATCCATCGACGAAAATACTTTTACAACCGAGCAAGGTCACATACGAGAACCATTTAAACAGTTACATAACTTTCCTATATAATCTCTTATTCTAGTTTCAGTAGCTCTGATGAGATATACTGAACTATGAACCAAACATTGGCATGGTCAGTAGTATTAAATAAATATCTTAAAATAATACACTGGGCTTAATAGTTAACATTTAACTTGAGATTTACGCCCCAACTCAGATTCACTAACGGTTACTTTAATCGCTACTTAGTAAAGAATCACCATACAAATTCTGTATTAAGGAGCGATTTAAGTAACCATTAGTGACTCTTTGAGTTGGGGCGTAAGTTTATTACGCCTCAACACAGAATAATATAGAATTTGTATGGTGATTCTTTACTGAGGAGCGATTTAAGTAACCATTAGTGACTGAATTAGGGGGCGTTAGTTAACTAAGTACTTAATGATGGATTAAACTTCATCTGAGATAAGTACCTGCTATACTATTGATACTAATACTGTTAATAGCATATTTACTAGATGCCAGAACAGACAAAAATGTAAAACTAAACAGAAAATGATAGGAATGAGTATATTTATACAGACTACAGTAATCAGCATTACCTCTTATCGATAGTAAGGGACAGATAAGTTATAGAAAACAACTATAAAAGTATGGCTTGCTTCTCCAGTCTCCATGCTTCTGTTACAATGAAATCATAGTATAAATCTTAAACTTTTAATCATTTAATTACCCTGACCCAAATTACACATAAATGGTGCTAATGGGAGGTGTAGTAGATTGTAGAATTATATGAGCATAGGTTGTAAAAAAAATTTATCCTGAATTTGCAATTATAGTAGTATTGTATAGGACTGGAGTTTAAAATAAATATATCTTAAAAATTCACTATCCAATACAACACCTTTGTTAAATTGAAACTGAAAGATATTCCTACTTTTCATAGTAATTATTTTGCATTGGATAGCTCTATTAATTGGAATAACTCTTTGTTTCATCTCAATAAACTTCACATGTACATAGATGTATAATAAAATGATACAGAATCTTAAGATTTTCAAAACTAATATTTGATTACGTAATTAAAAAGCATACAATATTCCTCATAACTAGTAACTTGCTGGTAAATTATGTTAAAATGCATGTTTTATGAGTTTTTGATAATAAAATTCTTAGAATTACATGGGAAATTCTACTAGAAATATTTTATTACAGATATTTGGTATTACAAAACATGGATTCAAATCATACAATATCAAAAATAATAATAAATACAGCATTGTACCAGGTTTATAAAAAAATACCAGGGTTCCTTCTCTAGGTGACCACAAAGAAAGGATTTGTAAACATTTTCTAAAGGAGTAGGTATAATGGGGAGAAAGTTTGTACAACTAATTATAAAAATAAATATTACCCAATTTACTAACACACATCAGCTTGTATTTCAATAAAATATATGGATAATAAGAGCAGGTAAACAACTTTTAAAACAACTTCATATTTATTGCTGTTTACACATTGCCGTAAAGTCATAGCATAATTTATCTAAACATACAGCAAACCACATATACATCTATTTCTATACTATGCTTATGAAACTAACATTAATTCTCCGGCAACATACCATACTCGATCAAAAACCTCTCCACATCAGTTGCATAAAAATCGTTGCCAAGCTCATTGGCCAACTGAACAAAGTTGCCGATGATCTGACCCCCTTTATAAACTAATAAGGCAGGTACACCATCAATGCGGAAATGACTGCTGAGCCCTGCAACATCTGCTGCTATACGGCAAAACTTAATCATTAGATACTCTGTAGCCAACACATGAAAGCAGCCATCCATAGCATCACATGCACTAACATTTCTGCTATAAATGTGGATAATAACAGTCACCTTTGGATCTTCCTTATCAATAGCATTTAAAAAATCATCTTTAGTCTCAAGAGTTACCACCTTACCAAACTTCGGAGTCTTCTGTAGCTGTGCCATCAACTCTTGCATCCTCTGTTGCTGATACTTCATCAAAAAACCTTCGTCCATCAGGTCACTGAGTTCGTCTTCTAATTCTTCTATTTCTTTAGCTCTCTCATCTTCTTGCTGCGTCTTAACTGACATGGTAAGTTTTTTCGCCAATGCAATTCGCTCTTTCTCCATTTCCGCGCGATTTTCAGCCTCCAGTTGCTTGAATCTTCTCCAGTCTTCGAGCACTCCTTTCGGTCCTGTATTGCTGGCTGAACCAGACCAACTGTTGATTGGAGCTGGCTCAGCAGTAGCCGACGCGGCTTTGAACGAGTTGCCTTCCTCATCGCCACTACGACTATCTTCATCGTCGGAACCGCCTTCGTCTTCGCTGCTACTGCAGTAGTTCTGTAGTTTCTCTCCAAGAATTTTGTCGTCCAGAGTAGCCATTGTAATTGTAGCGCACTTTGCTAGCGTGAAACTGTGAAAAGTGGTACTATTAATGTATTTAAAAACTACTTTGTCTTTCTCTGATGCTAGCTTTTCTGGAGCCCCGTAAATTATCAAACAATTCAAATTTCAAACAAACAAATAACAATCTCATAAAACACGCAAAAAAAAACATAATTAATTACCACAGAGTACGTCAACAATTTTCTCCCACCACAGATCACAGACCGTCTGAGAGCGTCACTGAGCTATATTATTACTCTGTAAAGACTATTTTTCCTCATGGATGTATTACTCTAACTGGATGAGTAATTTTGTAGAGGTACTTGAGGACGTATGACGTCATAACCGAAGGACCATTTTTCTATTGTGTCCATGTTATCTATAGTCCCAGGATATATAATTTGATTATGATTTTTTATAATGATATAAAAACATCTAAGATGAACATTATAAGTAACGTAATTGTGTGGTAGCTAGCAACATTGCACCAAAGAGTTCATGCAATTTTTCAGTGTGGCAATTACGGTCATCGGGGATTTGTGAAGACTGGTCATCGTTTTTGTTATTGTTGCTTAAAACGTGGTGTTGTACTGTTGTCAGTGGCGGCCTTAGTCATTGCGAGGCCCAGGGCAGCAGATCCTTGCGAGGCCCTTGTCCGTTCCGTAAAATGTGTGTTTAGATTTGATTTGAGAGTTTTTTTTTATTTTGGCCAATCACAATGACTCCATCACCTGATAGAAAGCGGACAGTGCATTCCAATCATGGGTAAACGCCACGAGTACCTAATGCCGCGATATTCGCCCACATTACTACTAGTAGAGGAGACGTGGAAGAACGACCTTCACCGATCTGATAACTCGATGGGACATATTTTTTATCAAATATAATTTATAAACAAATATGCCTATGATAACTTGCCTGTCGAAAAGTGTTCATACCTATTTTTAATTTAATTAATTTTAATCGATTTTTTTTCGTCACTTTCACTCATGTGATAACCGAATGAGTTTTATCTTAATTGATAGTTTTTAACACATAGAATATGCCTAGGTAGGCTTGCCTACTTATTTCGGTTCATGGCTACCTGGCAAGTAGGTGTGAACAGGTGAGAAAATATAGGTATTTACACCGATCTGTTAACCAATTGAAATTAATATCATAGGTAGATATTTTAATTACAAAACCAATCATATAGACTTGCCTACAAAAAAATGTTCATGAAATAGTATTGCCAAGCTGTAAAGGGTATAGCCGGATAGCCTTGGGAAAAGTACCCCAACACCTTGGGGTTCGAAACTATGTCCAAATGATCCTTTATATAGAGATAACATGATGTACAAAATTTCACCCCCCACTACCCCTCAGGGGGCTACGGCACTCAATTAAACCGAAAATGATTTTATTTTTTTTCTCCAAATCTATGTAACTGACGCAAATCAAATTTTGCATAAATGTTGTGGTAACTTAAAGTAATAATACAAAAAATCAAGAGCTCTCTAAGTACTCCCTATATTGAAAAAAAAATAATTTAAAAAATTGGAACATCCTGTATAATGATTTCCTTTCGTGGTAAAAACACCATTTTTTTTCCAAATGTGTATCAACATCCAACCTACGTAATCTCCAAGTTTGGTCTGTCTAGCAAAGGTGGAACACTACTTTTAGTTCTACTAAAGTTTTAATGCCTGCTTTATAAGGGAATAGAATCCCACGGTTTTATTTTTTTCTCCAAATCTATGTAAGTGATGCAATCCAAGTTTTGCACAAATATTGTGGTAACTTAAAGTAATAATACAAAAAATCAAGAGCTCTCTAAGTACTCCCTATATTGAAAAAAAAAATTAAAAAAATTGGAACATTCTGTATAATGATTTCCTTTCGTGGTACAAACACCGTTTTTTTAAATGTGTAATTAAGGAAAATATGATTAATCTTTTTACTTATGTGTCATAATACATAATTCTATTAAGATTACATTGTATCTGTGACAAGTCTATAGATTCAATAAGTATCGCGGGGTAACGAATAATTATAGCTTTATTAAAGGTAATAATGACGGTAATTATAGCTTTATACGGAGGAGGCTCATTCGACGGAGTTTCATCATACGGCGGAGATTCATACGGGGCCATACGGAGGAGGCTCATTCGACGGAGTTTCATACGGCGGAGATTCATACAGGGCAGGCTCATGCGTCGGAACCTCATGCGGCGAATGGTCATACGGAGGAGGCTCATTCGACGGAGATTCTTACGTGATATACAGTGATAGCCTAGCGGTTAGAACGTTGGTCTCCCGAACGCGGGGGCACGGGTTCAAATCCTGGCACGCACCTCTAATTTTCAAATATTATGTGCGTATTACTAGTTAATTATCACTTGCTTCGGTGAAGGAAAATATCGTGAGGAAACCTGCACACCGGAAAGTTCTCCATAACGTTCTCAAAGGTGTGTGAAGTCTACCAATCCGCACTTAGCCAGCGTGGTAGACTATGGCCTGTACCCCTCACATTGTGAGCGGAGACCCCGAGCCCAGCAGTGGGACAATTATGGGTTGTTGCTTTGCTTCTTTTAGCTTTATATTCGTTTTTGTAAAGTATATTGTTATGAGTCAACTGTAATATGATGTTTATTTTAAATTGAGTTTAATTTTTTTGGTAATACATGTCACCAACCTCAAATAAGTTTTACTTCAATCGCGCGTAAAGATTACACGCGCACATTTTTTTTTCTTATCCATCCATTTGCCTCTGTTAACTGCACGCCAAGTTATTGACTATCGTGGCGGATTTTATCTATAAATTAGATATTATTTCATCCGCGTTATTAACGTCGCTAAGGAGCCTTTTTTCATATTTATTATTTAAAAAACAAGCAATTTTACATAATGTACCGATTTTAGGTAAGATTTTACTATCAACTTTAAGGTCGAGTAAATGATATTTTTGTTTAATTATTCCATTAACAGATTCTTCTACCCATCTTACTTTGGTATCGAGCTACGATTGATTTGATTCTGAAGTATCAAGCTGTGCTCTACTTGTATTCCCTTATAAAGCAGGCATTAAAACTTTAATAGAACTAAAAGTAGTGTTCCATTCCACCTTTGCTAGACTGACCAAACTTGGAGATTACGTAGGTTGGATGTTGGTACACATTTAAAAAAAAGGTGTTTGTACCACCAAAGGAAATCATTAGACAGGATGTTCCAATTTTTTTAATTTTTTTTTCAATGTAGGGAGTACTTAGAGAGCTCTTGATTTTTTGTATTATTACTTTAAGCTACCACAATATTTGTGCAAAACTTGATTTGCATCACTTACATAGATTTGGAGAAAAAAATAAAACCGTGGGATTCTATTCCCTTATAAAGCAGGCATTAAAACTTTAGTAGAACTAAAAGTAGTGTTCCACCTTTGCTAGACAGACCAAACTTGGAGATTACGTAGGTTGGATGTTGATACACATTTGGAAAAAAAATTGTGTTTTTACCACGAAAGGAAATCATTATACAGGATGTTCCAATTTTTTAAATTATTTTTTTTTCAATATAGGGAGTACTTAGAGAGCTCTTGATTTTTTGTATTATTACTTTAAGTTACCACAACATTTATGCAAAATTTGATTTGCGTCAGTTACATAGATTTGGAGAAAAAAAATAAAATCATTTTCGGTTTAATTGAGTGCCGTAGCCCCCTGAGGGGTAGTGGGGGGGTGAAATTTTGTACATCATGTTATCTCTATATAAAGGATCATTTGGACATAGTTTCGAACCCCAAGGTGTTGGGGTACTTTTCCCAAGGCTATCCGGCTATACCCTTTACAGCTTGGCAATACTATTTCATGAACATTTTTTTGTAGGCAAGTCTATATGATTGGTTTTGTAATTAAAATATCTACCTATGATATTAATTTCAATTGGTTAACAGATCGGTGTAAATACCTATATTTTCTCACCTGTTCACACCTACTTGCCAGGTAGCCATGAACCGAAATAAGTAGGCAAGCCTACCTAGGCATATTCTATGTGTTAAAAACTATCAATTAAGATAAAATTCATTCGGTTATCACATGAGTGAAAGTGACGAAAAAAAATCGATTAAAATTAATTAAATTAAAAATAGGTATGAACACTTTTCGACAGGCAAGTTATCATAGGCATATTTGTTTATAAATTATATTTGATAAAAAATATGTCCCATCGAGTTATCAGATCGGTGAAGGTCGTTCTTCAACGGCTCTTAGACCATACTGCATGTGCACATGCTTTTTCGAACCCCGCACGCTCGTGGATTTAATGAGGATTGGATTGCAATATGTCACTTTTAGTCTGTGTTAGGTTTTTAAAGGTTTCCCGATTAACATTTTTCAGATATTAAAACGCGGACACACGTAGGTAATGTTCAAGCTGTTTTCTTTTGAGATTAGATATTAGATATCGGGTTAATTATAAAAAAAGGCGACTCTTAAAGGTAGGTTATATATGTATACTCAGCCAAATGGGGAAATTATGTATTTGCAAAAAAATATCTTAACTGGCGATACTGAATATTCGTTCATAAACACTAGAAAAAAGAAAATTCACTTCTGAGTGCGAAAAAATTACATGAAACTAGCTTAAAAAATTTAAAAGGGAGATTTAGGGAGCGATGCCCCCTACCATAAAAAAACACTGAACTCAAATGTTAGGTTAGGTTGAATAATTTTATTTTGCGCAAAAAATTAGGAGGGACCCCGCAAGACGTAGTCAGATTAAATATATGCATTTTGAATATAATATGAGTTGTCAGGAGATCCCCAATTTTCGGCCTCGAACCATATTTAATCTGTGCTAGAACATCGGACTAGACAAGAGTAAACTATATACCAAAAAATTCGTCTTATTTATAAGATAAACATATTTAAATCTTAGCTTCAGCTGCTCTTGCCAAATGAACAAAATAATGCAAAAAAGTTTTCACAGTATTTACCTCATTACATACGATTTTATAATCGATTGAATCGATTGATAATGATCGATTGATGGAACATAATAATATATTTTATGTATTATTTATTGATTATAATTATAATATTAATTTATTTTTTACATATTTTCGTATTCCATGTAAATCAAAACTATGTAATATATTATAATTACCATTATATTTATTACATTTCGAATATTTTGACATCGATGAATCGACTGACAACAAAGATGATGTAATCCCTCATAATGTCATTTTGGTAACCATAGTATTTATAAATAACACCACTGTCAACCCAATATTGTCATATTTGTCATCGATCTTTCATCTTTCTACGCGTGTTCTTGTATATTTTTATTATCAAATATTTTCAGCGTATTTGGAGTCCTATTTACTATTGAAACTCATCGACACGCACACAGTGATTTTAATTTTCTATTGTATTCGCTTTCGTACCTACTTGTGTTTTGGTGCATGTGTTTCATAGTTTCGCTACAATTTCTTGCAGACCAATACTATATGAATATGGACTCCTTAATCGCCTGTTTTGTGACTGACAAAGGTTCAGAATAAGTCCTGAACACTGGATAACGTACCCTATACATCTTTAGAAGATCAGGAGGTTGCTGTGGCCATACCTACAATGGGTATATTATGGTATCTTGATTGGGCAAGGTACCAACGAAATATAGCGCCTCCTACACAACTAGACAAAATATTAATATATTATAATGATAACTAATAAAATCTCTTGAAATATGCAATAGCTTTTATTATACAACCTTTTTATGACATTCGTTTTGGGTGAAAACCATTGAAGTAGTAGATAGTATAATAGACACCCGCCAACTTAGTTTTAATCATTAAACTCGTAGCTTAAGTGTTTAAGTCTTCCATTTTTATTACGTTTGTAATGATTACTCGTAGGTGTTTGGTTTATAGTAAGTGTAACATACATCGCACACCTAGATCTAAACTGAGACAACTAAAAAAAGGTAATTTTCCAGGAGACAATAAAAACGTATAACTACATATTTTGTTAGAGAAGTAAGAAAATTAAATTTATTTTAGATTATAAAAAGTAGTAATTTTCCCTGTATAATAAACTCAGACTAAGAATCAATCATTTAAAGCAATTATCGCCATTTTTTGAGTTATTACACTTTAGGTAAGGATTTTGTACAAAAAATAAACCACATTTAGACTTGAAACTGTTTTTATTAAACGTTTTGAGTTGAACTTATATTAGAGCAAAAATAAAATAAACAATTATTTAAATAAAACTAACAAAAAGTGATAAATCGTAGAAAATGAGCCCTAAAAAATAAATATAAATCAATAATCAAGTGAATTGTAATTGTAAATTTTGACGACGTAAATAGTGCTCTTTCGCATGTGTCGCGTTGGTTCACTATTAATAACTTACTTTTAAATGCAAAAAAAACTAAATGTATAGAGTTTGTGCTACCTAATGTTAAAAAAGTCAGCAAATCTCTTAAATTAAATAATGAAACATTGCATATGGAGGAATCAACGGTCTTTTTAGGGGTGACCTTAGATAGTAAACTTCAATGGGGCCCACATATAACAAATCTCGCGACAAAACTTGGTAGGGCTGCTTATGCTGTTAGGAGAATAAGGCAGTATACTGACGTCGAAACTGCTAGGATAGTTTATTTTGCTTATTTCCACAGTGTTATGTCATATGCCATCTTGCTGTGGGGCAAAGCAGCCAATATAGAACAAATTTTCATTCTCCAAAAAAGGGCTGTTAGGGCTATCTATAAACTTAAGTCTCGGGAATCTTTGCGTGAAAAGTTCAAGGTAATAGGTATACTTACAGTAGCTTCCCAGTATATCTTCAATAATGTAGTTTTTATAAGGAAGAATATAAACGCGTATAAACAAAATTTTGATATTAATAATCGCCAAACAAAAAGAATGTATCAATTAGTTACGCCTTCGTTCCGCCTAAGTAAAGTGCAACGATCTTTCATAGGGCTTGGTGTACATTTCTATAATAAAATCCCAAAAATAATACGTGACTTGCCAATAGAATCTTTCAAAGAACGTGTAAAAACACAATTGTTAGGCAAGGGATATTATAGTGTAAACGAGTATTTAAATGACAAAGACGCATGGAAATGATTAGCTCTGCAACCAGTTCCACTCAGAATAGTAAACTTTTGTATGATAATATCTTTTTTGTAATATTTTTTTTAAAAGATGTGCTGAGGAGTTTCTTTAGGCTTTTCTTCTCCTCCATGACAAAGCACCTTCCGAAAAGCCAAAAAAATGACGTGCATAAGTGTATCAATGATACCTATATGAATAAAATATTTTGACTTTGACTTTGACTTTGAATTATTTTGATTTACTTAATGCTAATCACAAATCTAAAAAATTATTTTCTCCAAAATAGTTTTTTTCTCGTTATAATCAACTTTTTAAATCTTAAACCGAAAAAAAAACTTTTATGCCGTATGAGTTTAATAATAAATTACAAAATATCAGACTCAAAATACTCAGTATTACTGAAAGAATGTAAATATTTCTACATTATAGTGTCTTCTATGAAAAAAAATCCTAGAAATTATTATATTAATAGTAATTAGTGTTAATATTCTTGTAAAAACTTCTTAAGAAACTTTTAGTATGGTACTTTTGAGATCAATAATTAAATTAAGGGAAAAGTCCTTAAACAAAAATAAAAAAGTTACAAATTCTTTTAGATACCTAGGTACGTAAAAATTTTATATTGTGTACAAAATTAGTATAAAAACAATCATATATTATTACCAAGTACATATTTAAAATATGCATTTACATATTGAATTGGGATAGCGTGTTTATTTATAAGATCCTTAAGGTATTTTATCTTTATTTAATTTCATAAGTATGCCTGATTATTTACTCCCTCTGCCATTGAAGCTAGGCCCCTATAACTGTCAAATATGTTTTGTCTTGTGTCTTCGTCTATCTTCATACTACAATGTTGTCTGCATTTTTCGCCGCAAGCTGTGCAAACCTTCCTTTCAGGAAAGGTTTTCTTTGTTTTTGACGAAGATTGATAGGCCTTACCAGAATTTCTTAGGACTTTGCTAATATTAGCTGCCCGTGCCGATTCTCTTCTTAGCCTCTTTTTTACTCTTTTTACTTCTTGATAAGGCTGGTCATTGTGATCTTATTGCTAACGTCTTGACTTTGAATCTGTGTTACAGTATCAATTCCAGAATCGGAACTACTGCTAGAATTATGATTAACTCTTATCACTCATATATACATATACGTATAACATAGCTCGGATCATTATCCGAGTCGTCTATAAAACTTTATTCACTTGGTGAAATTATTAAATCATTTGCAATTGGCTGACTATGGCATAATTTAGACAGCACAACTTTGGTTATTGGGCTATTTTCTATGTTTTCATCTACTTCTACATCTATAGACGTTGTTGACTCTTGTTCGTTAATAATAACTGGGTCATCATTATATTCGTTCTTTATAATATTGACAAGAAAACGGCCTCGCTTAATTTTTCCCTGAAATGAAAAAATGTAGCGAACATTAGTTTTATTTTACCAACAATAGTGAGTTAATTAAAAAAAACTCTCTTAAAGCAAATTGGCACATAATTTGATCAAAAAAAGTATCATTTGGAACAGATATTACAATACCGTATGGCTTTTAGGCGACACAAAATAGAAAATGTCACGTTAGATACAGAAATACATCAAAATAATTTTGTTCCAACTAAAGTACGTTAACTAAAAATTTATTAGTTGATTCACCAAAACAAAGTCAAGTCAAAATAGTAACAAAATATTATTTACCTTGTCAAACAAAACTGGAGCAAGTCAAAATATCTCGAATAATATGGCAGAACAATTCGCCAACACTGTAACAACTCATATTAACTCAAGTATATTTTTCATTTAAACTGTAACAATTCAAGATGTCTGCGTTTACGTTCAATTAAATACGTGCACTTCATAAGATTAGCGATTGTTAACTAACAATACACTTGTTTACGTGGTAATTATATATACGTGCGGCTGCAGGGGGATACAAAAAGACCGAAATCGATAATTAAAATATTTAATCCAAATCGAATGTTACAGATTTGAAATAAATTGATTAATTCTAAGTACTAGTCTACATCACGTTATTGTCCGAACTAAATTCATTCCCACGATACAAAAATGCTGAAGACGAGCTTTATCGTTCACACGGTTGCGATGATGCCGAGTCGGCAGTTCCTTCATCGAATAAGGCTCCAATCGCATACTAAAGCTCGATTCAGAAGACTATTATTTAACATCTCCCTCCGCAAGTTCTGCACCTATTTGGAGACTGTCGTCGAAAATAGTGCAGACAGTGAACAGGGGTTGTGTGACAATGATCAGGTTTGATTTCCTTCATTTGTATAGAAGTTCTTGGATTTGATTGATTTCTTGGAGGATTTACACTGTAGCTTTCAGCTGGCTCCTGGTTTCTTTTACGCCTCAGAAGAAATAAAGATACAGCAAGTAGTAATGGTGGTCATCTAGTTGCTCCATGGCCTCCGAAGTTAAGACGACTGAAGCAAATCGTAAGGAATCTATGATCTTCTAAGTATAACATGTTGGATACAATCCGACTGCTCGAAGTAGTGGTAGACGTTGTCCTCGCAAAGGTGACCGTACTTCGGACATTCAGTCTCTATGTACAAAAGACTTTTTCATGGATTGCCTCATATGGATAGATAGGAGTTAGGACTTTCCTATCGCGAATAGGGGCTAAGGATAGTTTATATAGGATTTAGTTAGTAGGACGAATAACGGGAAACTTAAAAATCAAAATAATTTCACTATCTCTATAATAGTAGGTATCCTAATTTAATTATATCAAAATATTCACTAAACTAATATTGATTTCTCTCAAACTAATTTGATGGTTAATTTGTGCAACTATGTTATTTTCATTTTACTTTAAAACTGAAATGGCATTATCAAATTTAATTGGATCTGTGTAATATAAATTATCAGATATACTTTTAATAACTGAACCGAGACCATCTATTAGTCCTCTTTTTAAACGTTTTACTAAAAATTTATCTAAATGTTCCGGTATATCAAGTTTTACTTCGTATGCTTGGCCCAGGGTCAGAGCTCGGACCAGCAACAGAACCATCAGGATTTTCAGAGTCCTGTAACAAACGAGCGCTATGAGGTACTCGTTTCAGCCGTGACTTAGGTACAGGACCGGCCTTTTTCCGAACATAAATGTGTATTGGCAAATCAGCTAATACCTTATCGTGTGTGTAACGGGCAGCCAATTTTTGCCTGTGGGCTAAAGGGTTCCTAATAAAAACTTCCTGTTCAGGTGTGAATTCCTCTTCAGGTTCACGATCCTTATTAGCGTTCTCAATAATTTCTGTTCGACGGTCAAGTGTAGTTTTATTAATAATTTCAAATAATTTAAACATACGTTTACGATGATCCTGAATATATTGTTGCAATAAATGTTGTGTTATATTTATGTCCAAAGGATCACGAGGATCTAGATGCCCAGTGATTATATCGAAAGGCCTGATTTTAGTGAAATTATGTATAGAGCTATTGTAAGCCAATATAGCATATGGCATAAGGTTCGTTACTAATTCTCCTTGGTATTCTAATCTCAAGATACGCAAATGTTCCAATAATGTAGAATGGAAACGCTCTACCATTCCATTCTCATTAGGTGTATTAGGACAAATTCTATGATGATGAATTTTATGCAACCTACAAAATTCCAAAAATATCTGATTAGTAAATTCAGGACCATTATCTGATATAATTGATAAAGGAAGTCCATGATGAGTAGAGAACTTTAATAAGGCCTGAACAATGCTAATAGCGGTCGCATCTCTCAGATAATATGCCTGTGCATATTTTGAGAATGCATCAATTATTGTTAGGTATTTGTAAGTTTCAACGCTAAATAAATCTATATGTACTATTTCGAATGGTTTGGAAGGAGGAGGTACGATTTGAAATCTTGGTCGTACGGGACCTCGATCATATTTAGCCTGACCACAAATGATACATTCATTGATGTATTTCGAAATTTCCTCTTTCATTTTGGGCCAATAATATCTTCTTGATAGCGATAGGTAACACTCATTAATCCCCCTGTGATTAGTTTTACCCACATGATAATTTTTTATAATCTCTTGCTGCTTTAAATAATCGGAAACATTCTCTACTTCGTGCTTTGTAAGCACCAGATTCATAGCTGAATTTTTGAAATGTCGTTGTAGGATTGGTATGATCGAGTACATTCTCATAACAGGATTAATCAAAATTCCAGTTTTTATTTTTGGATTTACAAATTCCTTTATAGCTTCAATCACATCTTTTTCTAAAGAAGATTCAGAAATTTGAATACTGGTTCTGGTAAATTTATCAAAAGGCTTAGTTATTTTAGGTTTACTTTTTATATCGCCTACAATGTTAAATATAATCTGCTTATTAAATAAATTTAATGGCTTATCAACAATAGGTACTTCCAACACAGGGTTTTCAGCGTCGCTATGTGTAGTAATAGTACTTGAATTAGCAGTTTCAGTTCGGGAATCAGAGCCAGAAACTATAGCGTCACTGTGTGCAGTATCAGTACTAGAATTAGCCGTTTCAGTTCGGGAATCAGAGTCAGATGTGTTAACTATTACTGAACTAAAGTCTTCGTTAAGAATTTCAACACGGGATAAGGCATCGGCATTAGTGTTAATTTTTCCTGGCTTGTAAACTACAGTAAAATCGAATTCACTGAGACGAAGTCTCCAGCGCGTTAAACGAGAATTGGGTTCTTTGATGTTCATGACCCATTGCAATGGACGATGGTCGGTAACAATTTTAAATTTCCGGCCAAAAAGGTAGGGACGAAAGTATTTAGTTGCCCAAACGATGGCCAGCAACTCTTTTTCGATTGTACTATAGTTAATTTCACTTTGGTTTAGGGTTCGTGACGCATAAGCTATTGGTTTATCGGAACCGATCACACCCTGTGAAAGAACGGCTCCAATGGCAAAATTCGAAGCGTCTGTAGTAAGAATAAACTCTTTCGTAAAATCGGGATATTGAAGAATGGGATCATTAACTAAAAGTAATTTACATTTCTCAAAACATTCTATATAATTTTTGTCAAATGAAATTTTGGAACCTTTCTTTAAGCACTGAGTCAATGGTTTAATAATCTTTGCAAAATCAGGAATGAATTTCCTATAATAGCCGAGAAGTCCTAAAAATCTTTTTATTTCTGTGGGGGTTTTAGGCAGAGGATATTTTTTTATTGCTAGTATTTTATCTGGGTTGGGTTTTATACCGTCCTTGCTAATGATGTGACCTAAATATGGTGTCTCTAATTTTAAAAATTCTGATTTATCCATTTGGATTTTAAAGTTAGACTCGCGTAATTTTAAAAATACTTTTTCTAAATTGTCCATATGTTCCTGAAGGGATGTGCTAAAAACTATTATATCATCTAAGTAAACTAAGCAAATTGTATTCTGTAATTTACGTAAAACATTGTCCATTACTCTTTGGAATGTCGATGGACTATTTTTAAGACCCATTGGCATTCTAAGGAATTCAAAATGGCCGTGTTCTACGGTGAATGCAGTTTTTGGTATATCTTGGGGATCCATTTCGACTTGATAAAAACCACTAGCAAGGTCCAGTGTGGTAAAATACTGGCAATGTCCTAATTTATCTAACACATCTGCGATATTTGGGATAGGATATTTATCATCCATTGTTTTTTCATTCAATTTTCGGAAGTCTACCACTAATCGCCATTTAGGTTTTCCAGATGCGTCAGATTTTTTTGCTACTACCCAAATAGGAGAACTCCAGGCAGAATTAGAAGGTCTAATAATACCCTGTTCCAACATTTTGCTAATCTGCTCTTGCACTTCCTGTCTGTGAATATACGGATATCTATAATTTTTTGAATATACCGGTAACTCGTCAGTAGTTTTTATAGAATGCTTAATTTTATTAGTAAAGGTAAGTGGTTCGTCTTCTAAATAGAAAATATCTGCATATCGTGAACAAAGTATTTCTAAATTTTTACGCTCCTCGACGTTTAAATGGTCGGTACGCAGGCGTGAGAGCACATCTTTTACGCGCTGCGTTTCATGATTTAACGTTTCGAACTCGAGTTTATTCACTTCAGCCGATATAGTTCGATCCAATGAAAATATAACATCATTGCGGGAAGGATTACTAATTTCAACAATTCCTTCACCATTACAAACAGTTGTTAAGCATTCGCCTATAATACAATTTGAAACAGTCTGCTCTTTTACATAAACGTCACCTTCATGAATATTCATAGGAATTTTTAAAAGCTTTGAAGTACCTGCCGGTATTATTTCTTCACATAGGTTAGAATTTTTCGAAATATAAATTTGTATAGGATTAGAGGCAGTTTTAGTGGTCAGTACTTTATTTTTATAATCTATTGTAGCTTCCCATTTATCTAATAGGTCTGTTCCAATTAAGCCGTCGAAAAATTCATGAAATTTATATACATAAAACGTTACGTCACACGGATCATTAAATTCATTAAAGCTAGGTAAAGTTATTGAATAATTATTTCTAGTTTTAGCATGTACATTACATACTTCAAATGGTTCATAATTTAAAGGAAAATATTTAAAGTACTTTTCTACAGCGGCAGGGCTCAAAAATGATTGATTAGCCCCCGTATCAATCAATAACTTTAAAGGTGGAGAATTAATCTGAATATAAGGAAGTTGACGTTGGTTGTGTAAATTAATCTCTATCTTGGTTTGTCTAATTTCGGAGTTTCCTGAATTCGAATCATCGTGTTTTTTATCAATTTCCAATTCGGTCACATTTTCATACTTTTGCGAGCACTCAACAAATTCTGGATTAGGCAATTCATATTCGTCAGGATACTGATTTTCGTAGTAGTGGAAATAATTATCACTGGGTTCGTTAAAATCTGTATAATAATAATGATTATTAAATATTACATCATCAGCACAGTTATTATAATTAATCTCTCTAGTTTTAAAATAATTATTAGGCGGTGGGTTACCTGATTTGCGCCAATCGTGTCCAGTGAGTTGGTAGATGCTTGGCCTCCACTGAGGAGAAGGATGAGACATAATTTGAGATCGCGAGGGACCTGGCATAGCATAATTAATTAATCCTGGGACAGGTCCTACAGTAGGTACTTTAAAATTATTAAAATTAAAACTATTAGGAACTGTACAATTATTTAACACTTTTCTGTCAGAAATACGTTCATTGCGATTTTGAATATATAGAGTGTTAATTTCTTCATGAACAAACTGTAAAGCTTTCTCGATAGTTTCAGGGCGCATGCACCGAATACGCGTACCAATCGGCTCATTTAAGCCTCGTATGAACGCTTGCAGGGTTAGTTTTTTATATAAATCGCGTTTCGCATCAATAGTAGTTTGAATGGTATCGTGCAAGCTCACATAAGTCATAATAGTACTAAATAAAGTTTGGCAGCGTTCGTAAAATTCTTGAGGACTATTAGAACCTTGTCTTAAAATAGATAAATCATTATAAAGAGCGGATTCATCTCGGTGGTCCGCAAAATTATTCACTAAAGTACTACGAATGCCATTCCAGTCACTAGGAATTCCATTTGCGTTGATTAAGCTAGCAGCGGGTCCTATTACCTTATTTAATACACCATTAATAAAAGCACATTTAATTAACTCAGAACCATCACTTTTATAAAATTGAGTTGCCAACTCGTCGCATAATTTTATAAAACGCGTCAGCACATTCGGGTTCCCGTCGAAATCCGGTACCAGTCTTAAAGCCTTGAAAACTACATCTAAATGATCTGTCATATTTGAAAAAATTGTTTCCGAATTTTCAACAGAAATATTTCTTAAACTATCTATATAAAGCTCCCTATTACTACTACTTAGCCTAGGTTCACGAGACTTTTTTAAATGAAAAATTTTGGTAACTTATATTATACAATATTAGTATAGGAAAAGGAATGAGCAAGTCACATGAAAGAAATCTAATGTACTTACATAGCTTATTTTCGGCCTCCCTGCGTTATCAATGTCTGGATACCTGCAGCACGACGTGGTAGGTTGCGGATACTCCTGCTGGTGACTAGAGAGCCACACGGGCGGCTTTGCGTTTTTCGGATATCTTCCAATTTTCGGAAATCTTCACCGCGAAACCGACCGCGAGTATCCTACCGACTGCGCCAATTATATATACGTGCGGCTGCAGGGGGATACAAAAAGACCGAAATCGATAATTAAAATATTTAATCCAAATCGAATGTTACAGATTTGAAATAAATTGATTAATTCTAAGTACTAGTCTACATCACGTTATTGTCCGAACTAAATTCATTCCCACGATACAAAAATGCTGAAGACGAGCTTTATCGTTCACACGGTTGCGATGATGCCGAGTCGGCAGTTCCTTCATCGAATAAGGCTCCAATCGCATACTAAAGCTCGATTCAGAAGACTATTATTTAACATGGTAGAGGGTGGCATGCGTTGATTTAACAAAAGAAAGTCAATGCCATCTAGCGAAAAATCTAGCAAGCTTTTATTGAACCTGTTAAGTTTGATAGTTGCGTATGGTTACCGAGCATTCGAAAATCAGGCTAACTCAAAACTCACCACTTTTGAGTTGTCTCAGTTTAGATCTGGGTGTGCGACATATTAAATAGCACTGTGGCACGAGTATGACATAATCATAACCTATAATAATTAAGGTGATTCATTCTAGGATTTCCTTAGTTGGCCATTGCTGGCAGCCGTGAAAATTGGAGAAATTAAATCTTTTGCAATGATCTAATTGACAGCCAATTTCCAGTCTTGTCTACTTAGGCCTGAGTTTCTATGGAAAATGGGGTTCTCCTTTCAATACAAACTACACAAAGTATTTTCAAGTCACCGTTTTTAATACTTGTAGTCGCCGACAGTCTGTCCACTTAGAATTTCAGTAGTAATTAATAATTATGCCTTTTTTTAACACCTTTAATTTGACCTTGAACTCGCTCGTATAAAGGACCCCGGAAATCTCTATGGGAATTGGCTCTCGGCTAAATTAGCTGAAATTTTGCACAGACGTAGCTTTCATCATGCTGATCAAAAGTCACTATGGGCGCAAGCCCCCAAAATCAAACACAGAAAAATCTTAAAATACTCCCCAAAGCACATTGGATGAAAATCAATGCATAAGGGATATATTCATATGAAACTTCGCACAGAGGTAGCTTTCATCATGCTGATCAAAAGTCTCAATGGGTGCAACGCCCCAAACTCAAACCCAGACCCACCATTCCCCCTCCAAATCTCAAGATGCTCCCCAAAGCACATTGGATGAAAATCAATGCATAAGGGATATATTCATATGAAACTTCACACAGAGGTAGATTTCATCATGCTGATCAAAAGTCTCAATGGGCGCAACCCCCCAAAATCAAACCCAGACCCTCCACAAATCTCAAAATATACCCCAAAGCACATTGGATGAAAATCAATGCTTATGGGATATATTCATATGAAACTTCGCACAGAGGTAGCTTTCATCATGCTGATCAAAAGTCTCAATGAGCGCAACCCGTCAAAATCAAACCCAGACCCACCACTCCCACCACACTTGAGATTTGGAGGGGGAATGGTGGGTCTGGGTTTGATTTTGGGGGGTTGTGCCCATTGAGACTTTTGACCAGCATGATGAAAGCTACCTTTGTGCAAAATTTCAGCTAATTTAGCTTAGAGCCAATTCCCATAGAGATTTTGCGGGGTCCTTTACCCTTTTCCTTTGAGAGCTAGTTTTCTTTTCGAACTGCCCTATTCAAATTTTCTTCCAGAATAACGATCACGTAAATAATAATTTTATTAGTTTTAATGCGCACATATGTACATTAAACACGCTTTTGTAATTTTAATACGTAAGATTCACAAAAATTCTATTACGATCACGACAGAAAACCAGAGATAAACTAAAATGAATACTAGAGGTAGGTACGACATAGGTGCATATTGTAAAGGTTTCGGTTTTGTTATTATATACAGACAAATAACAAAAAATAAACATTGTTGTGTATTGTTATTGTTATTTTACTGTAGGTATACACTCGATCGAAGATTGTATAACATAGTATTCCATTCTTAGTTATGCAATTATATTTTTGTTTTGCCATATAAAATTTTTTTTTACTCGGATGATAGCGCGAGGCCCCTACAAGCGCGAGGCCCCGGGCGGTTGCCCCGTTCGCCACCCCCTAAGGCCGCCACTGACTGTTGTCAATTATCAGTGAGAAAATTACAACAAAAACAATTGCAATATGTATTTTAATTCAGTAATTTTGATAAAAGCCCTCCCTAAATCCCTTGTAATATTATTTTCACCTAATAGTATAATTATACTTAACTTATCATAAGCAGGATGCAATGCTTGTTTTGAATAGTCTGCCGAAAGGATTATTAGAAAGCTGTTTACACCTATAAACTGAGGTGACACTTATGTTTATATTATATAATTGTATAGTTTTAAGTACTTGTGTCTGGCGTGTATCTCGTTGGTGTAACAAATAAAATAAATAAATAAATAAATGTTTTATTTCAATATTATATTTTTTACCACGAGAAAAATTACCAATAAAAAACATTTTAAAGAACCATATCAAAATAGGACATAATTTTTCTAAGTGTCCCTACTATTATGAAGGAAAACCTCAATACGGACTGTGATTGGTCGAATAGTCCTTCGTATACGACGTCATCGATCTTCAGGTACCTTTACAAAGTCAGTAGTCCAGATAGAGTAGTATATCCATGGTGGAAACGACCACAGAGTACTTTGTTATATGGTGACAACGTAGTGATTAAGTACTCTGTGATGGTGACGACAGCTGTCAATGTCACACGTTTGATATTGTATTGTATTGTTGATAATGTTGATTTTACTGGTGAAAATATAGAAATCGAGAATTTATTCAGTTTAATAATTTTACAATTAATGTAAAAATGGATTCTACGGACATCATGGACGATAAGGATAATGGACCCGACGTGCAGCTTAACTTGCCGGCGTCCGTAATGAGCAGAATCGATGAGCTAATGGGTGGAACGGAGCAGTTCGACAGTGACGATGTATTTACGATTTATTTTATTAATTTTTAATACATTTAATGCCTAGATTGTAAGCCCATGCTGCCTATGAGCGCAATTGGTAGATCAGGCCAAAACCAGCTAATGCTGGTCTTTAATGAAGCTTACCGTTCAATTTGAAAGGTACATTACAATACAATACATAACATTACAAATATAAGCTTATTGGTGACCTTAAATTGGTTAAGACCAACCTCCAAAACTTCGAGCATAGCCGCTGAGTTGCCATCCTCTTGGTATTCTATATTATCTCCAAAATGTATCAGATTCTACAGGATACATTTTGGAGAGTGAGCATAGGAAATATATGACTTAACGGAAATTATGTTTTAACTAATAAGTTAAAGTTTTGTCCTGTTTTCTCGGGAAACCTTTTAATTTTCCAGGATGAAGTTGTTTAAAATATGACCGAAGTTATCAGTAACAATTTTACCAATTTTCATCAAAATCCATTCAAGGGTTTTTATGTGATGCCCGGACAGACAAACAGACACTTTGAGTTTTATGACATGACTGAATAATGAATAATTCTACCATCGCATCCTGATGCATGGCACGTATACATTCATTGTTTGTCAACACTCCTCCACAAACCACACACTTTGCTTCTTGCTCTTATTACCTGTACCCTAAAGAACTGGAATGAATTTCCTGCGTTGGTGTTCCCCTTTCAATTATAATGTGCATGTCTTCGAGTCAAGAATGAATAGGCTTTCATTAACTACCATCCATAACTTCATTCCCACTAACCATCCAGTAGGCTTATAGTCAAGCACTAGGTTGATTTAAAAAAAAAACTCAATACCCATTAACACTTTGGTAACGGCCATACAAAATTAAAGAAGTTATGCTTTTACGGATTTTTAATCGATAATTGTGTGCGAACTACAGTGTGCTAGTACTTTACTCACAACAGGTGTGTTTCGCCGTTGCGAAAGTGTTACCAGTAGTATGTATTACAAAGTTTGAAATTGAATATTAAAACTTTCAGTTACACACAACTGTAACAAACCTTGTTGCAACACATTTTCGCAATTAATTTCAGATGAGCTACAACATTATTAATCAACAAAGGTGATCTGTTTCACAGTAGAATATATTGCAATAATTATTTTGAACAAAAACACCTGTTTTATTACCTCATTGCTCATTATGCATCTAATAAATGAGTGAAATAGCTTACCTGTGTGCAATGTATTTACATTTGCTTGAAGAAAAGAGTGAATAGGCTTTTGCTTAGTTAAGATCACCATCTTAATCTCTTTATATCCACTTATTAAAAGGTGGGATTTTGGTCAAGCATCAAGTTATAGTAATTAAAAATACCATAACCAATAAAAATTATTACCTACCTATTATAATTATTATGGCCTACATTATTTTCTATTTTAATATTAAAGAAAATCCTTAAAATCCTACCAACGCCATTCGACGCGCTTGCCTAAATAATCTTCTACTAAGGTACGTATATAAAACATAAAAACTATTTTTTCTCCACAGTTCGACGCCGTAGCCTATATAAACCGGCTGTTCCCGACGGAGCAGTCATTATCAGGCGTGGAGAGTGCGGCGGCGCGGTGCGAGTACCAACTGGCGGGCGTGCAACATGACATCCGGCGGCTGGTTCGCGCGCAACATGCGCAGAGACTAGCTGGGCATGATGCGCTCATGGACGCTCGACGGTGTATCGGGGAGCTTGCGTTGCAGGTCTTTAAATAGAATACTTTATACTAATACAGGTCTATAAGCGGAGTATTGCAACTTTCAAATTATATAATTGTTTTTGTGGAGAGAGAAAAATGCTTTTTTTGTCACATTTTACCATCACAACTGCTTGAGCAAATTGGCTGCTGCATAAATAAATATGAATGTGGGTTCAAGAAGCTCACTTCGTACGTATACATAATTTTTTATGTAAACAGCCGACAAGGCACATGAAACACGGATTGGTCCCATGTTTTCAAAATTCAGTTCTGATGATAGGATCCTTAAGGGATTGAGGCAACTCGTCAGATTATTATAAGGTATAGGTACTTATAGCGATATCTTGTTCAGCATATCAGCATTATAAGTGATACTTTTCCGTAAATTATTTCTTTGAAGTCGGTAACATTATATATACCAGGTAGCAGATATAAACAAGAAGGCAGAACGCAGCGAGTCAATGGTCCGCGAGATCACCCTGGAAATCAAGCAACTGGACTGTGCCAAGTGGAACCTGACGAGCGCGATCACTGCACTCAACCACCTTCACATGCTAGTGGGGGGCGTCGCGGCGCTGCGCGGGCTCGCTACCAAACGGAGATATAAGGAGCTTGTGTTGCCGCTGCAGGCTATTATGGAGGTTGGTGTATTTTTAACGTACTGGTAGCCTTATTGGACTAAAAAATCTTATCTTAGGTAATAATCTAACATTTTAACAAAAAAATAACCGACTTCAAATGAAGTACATTGTACTTTTGACATGGATGCTATTGTCAGATCTCGCTCAAATTTATGAGGGACTACAGGACAAGCACCAGCTTTCGATTAAAAAAAGAATCATCGAAATCGGTTGGCACGATATTGAGTTATTCGTCCATTTATCGCGCACATACTTAATGCAAATTTAAGACTTATATGATTTTGACATGGATGCCATTGTCAGATCTCGTTCAAATTTATGTGGGACCACACGACAAACACCAGCTTTCGATTAAAAAACGAATCATCCAAATTGGTTCACCTAGTCCAAAGTTCTGCGGTAACAAACATGAAAAAAAAATACAGTCGAATTGAGAACCTCCCTTTTTTTGAAGTTGGTTAAAAAATAAGCTTTTCTTGTTTACATCTCACCCTGCAAAATCATCTTAAACTAGCTCCCTCTCCCTCACATCACCAGTCTTAGAATCAAGAAGGTTCCCCATGGACTACTGAAAATTTATATTCATGTGGAATTTATAAAGTTATGTTATAGCTGTGTCGTTGACACATCGTCCAGTAAAGATGCACCCTATACATATCAGTGATATTGATAGCACTGTGTATCCAGGTGTTGCAACACTTGGAGTGTTACCGCGACATCGGCGAGCTGAGCGCGCTGCGAGACGAGGTGCTGGCCATCCGACAGCAGCTGGCCACTCAGATCCTGGCCGACTTCAAAGAGGCTTTCACTGGTAATACTGGCTCTGGTTACACTGATCGCTACACCAGTGGAACTCAGACAAACAATTTTGCTTTTATTTTATCTCCTCTCACAATCTCTTGCTGTTGTTTGTAATAGAATCAGTAGTATCAGTACGCTAATTGGCGCAGTCCAGCCCAGACACACTTTATAAGACCATTGCCATATTACATTCAGTATTATATTCGCAGTGGACGTTGACTGCACCATTCAAACTAGTAACTCATTGAAAAGGTTCGTTCAAATCACACGTCAATCTAATCTATATTTTCCGACACGGTCATTCTAAAAAGAAGCCGATCCTTGCAACCGTTCTCGCTTAAAATAACTCGGTTACCCCTAAGTCAGATGAGTAATGAAATGCGGAGCATCCAATTTGTCACACTTGTCCGTTCATAAAACAGTAACAGCTTTCATTCAAGCTCAGGAAAATCGTAAAAAAGTTACAATCAAACTCTATGAAACATGTAAACCTTGCTTAATATAAAAACAGACATCCTGCATATTAACACGCTCTCGTGTTCCCAACATTGCATAACTTTCAACTTGTTACGGGAAGTTCTTCGTAGGCTAGAATATCAAATGGTGTATGTCCATTACTGATGACATTCACATGTGTGTATGTGTGTGTGTCTGTGTGCAGGGCCGGCCAACAAGAGTGGAGTGTCGCAGCGCACGCTGGCGGAGGCGTGTGGCGTGGTGGACGCACTCGAGCCGCAGCTCAAGCGCGACCTGCTCGACTGGTTCGTCGCCACACAGCTGCAGGTTGGTGAGATCTTACTGATAAGGGGAGGGTAATCGGAAAAATCAAGTACCAGCGCACTGCGTTTTTTATTTTAAAAATATTTTCTTATTGTAAAAAGTAAAAAATTAAGAAAGAAAATGGGATTTAGGTATTTTGCCAAAAACTGCTAAATTATTCTTTCAACGCTGAAGTCGATCACGGAATTCGGATAGCGTACCCATATACACAGTGAGACATGAAGTATACGAATTACAAATTGTGAGTATTCATGACATTTAAGATGTTTGTTGTCCGCGATGATTTAAGTAAAAAATCATATGAAGCCTCATGTTATTAACTACATTCAGCATTTTCAGGCTATGCATTATCTCTCAGTCAGTCACAGTCAACCTTCTCCCGCCAGGAATACGAGCACCTGTTCTCCCCGGAGCAAGAGTGCGCGTGGCTGGCGCACGTGGAGCGGCGGTATGCGTGGCTCAAGCGGCACCTGCTGGCGTTCGAGGAGTCGCTAGCCAGCGTGTTCCCGCCCGCCTGGCGGCTGAGCGAGCGGATCGCGCACCACTTCTGCAAGGTAACGTAACGCCATCTGTTATTTGGTTGTGCAAGCTCGGTACGCGTGGCTCAAACGATACCTGCTGGCGTTCGAGGAGTCGCTGGCGAGTGTGTTCCCGCCCGCCTGGCGGCTCAGAGAGCGGATCGCGCACTACTTCTGCAAGGTAACGTAACGCCATCTGTTATTTGGTTGTGCAAGCTCGGTACGCGTGGCTCAAACGGCACCTGCAGGGTAATTCACGTAACTTAAGAAGTTCGATTGCAGTGCAGTTGCAGCGACGTTCCGATCAAAATGACACTTTCCGTATTCTCTTGCGCTGTCAAACACGCTCACGTCACGCGAGCGCGTCTCAAGCGCGCTCACGTCACAAAAAGGTATTCTGATAATGCGCGTCAAGATAGCGTGTTACCGATCGCAGTTTGATTGGTATTCTCATAAACTTTTGAAGTTTGAAGTCTCATAAAGTTTGACAGGCGCGCAGGATGCGTGCAGGAGAAGTGAAGTTCACATGCAGTTTGCGTGCAGTTGGCGTGCAGTTGACGCGCAGTCAAAAAATTATGACAATACGGTTTAGACGCCAAACTTCAACTTGATTGTAGCGTCACTCCAACTTGATTGCAGCGTCACTGCAACTTAATCGATGCGTCTTAAAGTTACGTGAATTAGGGTGCTGCTGGCGTTCGAGGAGTGGCTGGCGAGTGTGTTCCTGCCCGCCTGGCGGCTCAGCGAGCGGATCGCGCACTACTTCTGCAAGGTAACGTAACGCCATCTGTTATTTGGTTGTGAAAGCTCGGTACGCGTGGCTCAAGCGGCACCTGCTGGCGTTCGAGGAGTCGCTGGCCAGCGTGTTCCCGCCCGCCTGGCGGCTCAGCGAGCAGATCGTGCACCACTTCTACAAGGTAACCAACTGCTAGCTCCATCTGTTGGGCGTGCGTGGAGGTTCCTCATGTATGACCCACACAAACGGAGTGAGCTAAATATAAAATCGTTTAATATGAAGCATTTTGCAAAAATGAGCTCTTTCGTTTGTCCTTTGTCATTATTTTCCAGAATTCGATCCATATTAGTGACACTATCAAGTGGTGTAATAATACAGGATATTTTTTTTAAATCAACTGTTTCTATTTTTGTCCTTTGAGTATTTTTCGCTGTTCCTCATAGTTTCGAATTTGGCCATCTACGCCCACTTCAAAATTAACCCTGTATATACAGTGTGACTGGTAAAAGACTTTAGATACTCAAGGACATGATAGTACATGGTCTTAGCAAATGATTTAAAAAAATCAAAATCAAAATTATCCTTATAGTCCGTAAATTTACTTTAATCAAATTAATCTCAAAATACTCCGGAAGCGTGGACACCGTGTACAAACGTTTAAAACGCTTCGGTCTAATGACGCCGCCCGCCGCGCCGCAGTACGGCGATCAGCTGGTGGGTGGGTCAGTGAACTTTGGTAAGGGCAACATATGATTCCTTACGGGGATTTCGTTAAAACTGACACAAAAAAAAATACTGCATCAACAATAGGTCTTTACCTAGCTTCGTACTTTTTGCGTATTTAAAAAATGGAATCATACCTATTTACACCGATTAAATTCGTGTTTATTTACAATTATTGAAGTTTTACGTACGTTTTACTCACCTCCTCGAGTGATGCAGATTTCAGCACGTTTGCACAAATTGTATTTTACGCGGTTTAGCACAAGAGGATCACTTCGAACTTTATCAAAAGCAGTCACTATTCTTAATTTTAATTCGTCTCTGTTCGAATACTCCGTAGCATACACAACACTTAACCTCGCCCCACAAATAGGAATCCATCAGTGTGAGGTCCGGAGAGCGCGCCGGCCACGGCACAGGTCCTCCTCGCCCTATCCACTGATCACCGAAGTACCAGATCACGTAAGGCATAGGTATCCTGCGATTCGCGATATAGCCGAATGGCACCACTCACACTATCATTAGCACGAGCATATGCACGAACCATCTCCCAGTATTCTTCATTCGTAAATGACATTTTTGTTACTTTGTTAATTAATTAATGTTATGATCTTAGACCTGATCCGATCAGCGCGTGCGCGTAAACAGAACTGAGGTAGTGAGTAGGTTTGGCGTAGATTTTGATAGGCGGAGTCGGCGGCGCACACTCAAAGAGACCGAAAGCCGCCGCGGTGTCTTTGAGCGCGCCGACGTTTGTCGAAAGCGACAATATTACAAAATTACAAACACCGGTAGTATTTGTGTTTCACCGCGTTTTTGATGTAATAAAATGTTATTTATTAATCGCGTCAGTTGAATTCGCGTGTGGTACGAGTGTCCACACTTTTTGTTTTTAATGGATAATCAGGTCAAATTTTAAGCACCCTTTTTAATTACATATTTGGATTGAGAATCGAGTACTGAGTACTTATGCCCTATCAATATCACAAGTGTCTTACCAGTCACCCTGTATATTTGTTGGTATTAGCGATGGGCCGAGTAAAACTTTTTACAACTCGAGTTACTCGACCAAAAGTAATCATTTACTCGAGTTTTTACTCAACGAGTTTTAAACTCGAGTAAGCTCAGTGTCAAAAATCACGAGTAGCGAGTAGAGTCGCGAGCTCGTGAATAAGTATACTCGCGAGTAAGTATAGCTCGCGAGTAAGATCGTTGCGACGCAACTCGCGTCGGCGGCAACTCGACGAAGTCGTCGACGATTCGAAGCGGTTAGACCGAGTTGAACCATCGCCGCGTCGCGTTCGTCGCGCGTTGCGGAGCTGAGTCGGCCGAGTTTACTCGAGTACGTTAAAACGTTACTCGAGATACTCGACCAAAGAGTTTACTCGACTTACTCGAGTAAATTTCGTCGAGTTGCCCATCGCTAGTTGGTATTCGTTTTCTGTTTTCCTACAAATGTATATGTGTATGTGTGTAGCGGACGCGCGCGATGCTCGGCGAGCTGCTGGCGGCGCGGCGCGGCGAGCTGGACGTCAAGCTGTTGCTGTACGCCATCCAGAAGACTTCCGCCTTCGAGCTACTACTGCACAAGCGGTTCGTCGGTCGGTACCTACACTACCCACAAAATACACGACAGTACCTATTGGTACAAAAGACTCACTCCGCAAAATCATTTAAATAAATAGCGACTCTTGCTCCGACACAATAAAGTGTAATTCAGGTCGCACAGCGCTGATAACTCTTATCCTCTTTTCAGGATTGTTTTTTTTTTGTGTGATGACATGTGTCACAGATTAGGAATGCATGACACCGTGTTGCAGCCCTTCTGAAATTGGCCCGACACGTCGAACGCCACTCGTACTTGTGACGTTGTGTGCTTTTGTCGATCAGTGCACCTACACTATACTACAATCCATTATTCGACGTTGTATGTTGTTCATGGTGCCATGGATACACACCCGCATGACGTAGGGAGTTCTAGTGTGGGACTGTGAGACTGCACCATTATTTAGTTATAGCTTTAAAACATGTCTTGATGGTAATACTTGAACACTTTGAAGTAGTTTACATATCCCTTATATTTGAAAATCAAAAAGTCAAATCAATTTTCTAATTTTTTTATAACATCTCTATTGTATGTATTAACATTTTTTGTTAAATTAATCTCCGTCTTATTGTCAATACTCCCTTCATGATTTCCTCGCGACACGTATGTATTGTATTTAAGTGATGTAAATTGTTGCAATGTTAATAATTCATGTTTGCCTTGACTTGTCTCGACTTGTTCCAGGCACCGACCTCGGCGCTGAAACCACCGACGCGGCTGATACCGCGACCGACAAGGAGATTCTGTTTGATGATGATAACCAGGA
Organism: Thymelicus lineola; assembly: GCA_963932265.1. NCBI lineage: Eukaryota > Metazoa > Arthropoda > Insecta > Lepidoptera > Hesperiidae > Thymelicus > Thymelicus lineola. The sequence goes on from OZ010694.1 coordinate 12,716,522, forward strand.
TGTGAGTCTTAAATAAACTTATTTATATAATCAATGTACGATTTATTGATAATAACACTAATATTCTATAATATTAATATTGATTTATATAAAAAAAAATCAATACACTTATATAATGTTATGTTTTTAATCTACCAACGTTTGTTATACAGGAGAAGAAATATCATTTCGGGTGCTTTGTCATAGTAAAAATGCCCTGTATACCAAACTCTTTCGCTCACTGTACAGATAGCAATCGAGCGCATGTTAATATTTCATTATTATCGTGACGTCACTGCAGGGCGCGGCGGCAGTGAGCGGAGGGGCGGGTGCAGGGGGCGGGTCCCCGTGGGCGGGGCTTATCGGCGGGTGCTTCGAGCCGCACCTCTCGCTGTACATCAACAGCCTCGACACCAACCTGCGAGCGCTCATGGACAGGTTCGTGCAGGTGAATACTGTTCTATACCATTACCCAATGATATTATACACAAAATATGCCAAGATGGCGCTGAAATTATGTCAGACGAATTTAGACAAGTGAAGTGTAGCGATTTTAATTCAGACAGTTGATTGAGGCCTCTGAGTGAGGCCGTCTAGCTGTCTTTTTCACTGTTATGGTTTTAGTAGTGCCATCCCTTTTACATAATTTACCAATGTAATAATGATTGTTGTAGTGAAACAAAAGATAAACCTGTGTGTGTTGTAGCTCGGTCGGAACAGATTTTTTGGTTGATTTGTAAGGGCATAACGTATCTATAGTTTAATATCATTGCCATTACCCTTGTTACTGCCATTAGCGTTACTGTGAAAGGCAAACATGATATTGCTCACCTAATATAGGTCACCTACCTATATATTGGTTCATCTGTAAAAAATGTGAAATTGAGTTTATAATGCATACGTGTTTAAAAGTGCTTAATCTACATAGTGATAAAACGTACAACGATAGTTTCTGTATTCGTCGAGAGAGGTCGTTAGTGTCATTATACCATTTTTTTTGTTTTCCCTAGCATCCACCTATACATTAATTTTAAACATTTATAAAATCTTTGATCCACGTTTCTTAAAAAAATATTTTACTCATGGCCGCTAACGTATACTGCCATAGTTTATCGGATAACTGTGAAGACGTCAAATTATGATAAAAATATTAAAATTCGATAGGGCAACACTTTTATCTGTAATAGGTTAGGTTGGGGCAAAATATGACAGATAAGAAAAAATAAAAATACTACTGCTAATCATTGAAGTATTATTACTAGCGTATAGAACTGACACTGCGAACACCATGTATGTCCCAATGCATTGGCGCCACGTGGCTTCAATCTGCAATGGATTTGTTTCATTTTGAAAGGAAAACTTATGAAAATTGGACCTCCCGGGCGGAACACACATTTTGCTCGAGATGTCTCTTCTATGCTGCTTATATTATACTTCAATGCTGCTAATGTCATATAACATATTACACCTCACTTTACTCTATTACAGATAAGAATGTCATCCTATCAATAACAGTTTATTAAAATTTTACATGTCTTCACATTTATCCAACAAGACAAGCTATATATATTAACTAAAATCCGCCAAGAGATGTCGCTGTACGCACATAGTCTCCCAGGACGCGCGGGCGGTGTCTGCGGGCGGCGGGGGTGGGGTGGTTGAGGGGGGCGCGGGCAGCGGTAGCGGCGCGGTCATCGCGAGCTGCGCCGACCTGTTCCTGTTCTACAAGAAGTGTCTGGCGCAGTGCGCGCGGCTCACTACCGGGGAACCCATGTTAGGTAACTACACACTAGCCGCCAAGAGATGACGCTGTATCTACATAGTTTCCTAAGACGAGCGGGCGGTGTCTTCGAGCGGCGCACCACTCACTACCAGAGAACCCATGTTAACATTAGTCCCCAAGAGATGGCGCTGTACCCATATAGTCTCCCAGGACGCGCGGACGGCGTCTGTGGGTGACGCACCACTCACTACTGGGGAACCCATGTTAGGTAACTGGCGCCACTGTGTCGTAACAAAGTCTCGGTAGTTCAGTTTACTATAAGTATGAAAGGCACTATACAGGACCATTCGGTCGGAGTGGCGCCAGTTAGGGGAGGCCTATGACCAGCAGTGGACTTTAGAATATAGATACTAGTAGATAGATACAGGTTGTCCGATGACTGAAGAACGTACGTGATACAGAAGGTTACGCATAAGAACAACACAATTTTATCTTTCTAAGATGAGTAGTTTCATAGATATTAACTTTATCATGAGATTCTCGTACTATGTACAAAGACCCCTGTACCTGCCAAAGTACCCTGTTTTACTTTTAATCCGTTAAGTCGGTCCGGTAGCTATCGTCTATCAACGACAATAACATCGTTTCCCTGCTCGAGGCTAAAAACCCAACTACTGACCACACCTAAAGAGCTTTTAAGCGATCATTTCAACAAAAAACCCTTTATGAACACCTAACATTTACTTGTATCACAATCTACCCGCAGAACTAGCAGGAGTATTCCAGAAATACCTGCGCGAGTACGCGAGCGGCGTGCTGCAGGGGGCGCTGCCGCGGGGGGGCGGGGGGGCGCCGGGCGGGGGGGTTCCCCTCACGCACCTCGTCACCAACCTGCATACCTTGTTGAGAGATGATGCTGGCACGGCTAGGTGGGTATACGAGTGATGTGAGGGTAGATGGAGAATTATTGTAGGTGAATGATAGCGGTTATACCGCGGTTAGAGAAGTACCCACACTATGAGCACTGGAAATAATAGACGTATTTACCATTTTTAATTCGATTCATGTTCAAAATTAGCTAAGTGAAATAATCCTTTATATATATTGTGTTTATATGTGAAAGAGTAATCAAAATATTTTTAAAAATAGAAAAGTTTATGGTGCTTTGAAGTTGTGCTTTTAAGAATAATATGTGACGTTACAACATTTTAGTAAAGAATACCTTTATTTAGCATTTAGTTTGAATAAAATAATCACTGTAAATCTACTTTAAGTGCGACGATCTCGCATAATAGAGCTATTAGTTTTGATTTATAGTTTAATTTCATTATGATAAAAGCATTTTCAATAATTTGAAACTTCCATTATTCATTGAAACCCTCAACCCTTAGGTACACGAAGCAGGAGATAGCGAAGATAACGAGCGTGATTACAACCGCGGAGTACTGCCTGGAGACCACAGTACATCTCGAACAGAAGCTGAAGGAGAAGGTGGCCCCGGGACTAGCAGACAAGATAGACCTGACGCCAGAACAGGACCTCTTCCACAAGACCATCGACGACTGCATCAGATTACTGGTCCACGACCTGGAGTCAGCTTGCGAGCCGGCGCTCCAAGCCATGACGAGGATCCCATGGCTTCACGTGGATACAGTTGGAGACCAGAGCTCCTACGTCACGCAAATCGTGATGCATCTCAACAACTCAGTGCCGACTTTACGAGACCATCTCGCGTCGTCTAGAAAGTACTTCACTCAATTCTGCATTCGATTCGCGAGCTCGTTTATTCCGAAGCTTATCCAGAATGTCTACAAATGCAAGCCGTTGTCCACAGCGGGGGCAGAACAGCTGTTATTAGACACGCACATGTTAAAAACTGCGTTATTAGAGCTGCCATCTATCGGGTCTCAAGTGAAACGCGCCGCGCCTGCTACGTACACGAAAATAGTGATCAGGTTAATGACTAAAGCGGAGATGATTCTCAAGCTGGTAATGGCGCCACTAGAAGGCAACTTGGAAGGGTTCGTGAGCCAGTTTGTCCAACTACTGCCCGAGGGGACGGTGGTGGAGTTCCATAAGGTGATCGACATGAAGGGGGCGAAGCTCTCTAGGGCGCAACAGGTGGCCTTAGACACGCTTTTTAAAGACGCCAGTCGAAGCAACGCTGAAGGGAAGTGAGTTTGTTTACTTATTGACGTGATCCGTATGTATTATATTTATACTATACAGCAGGGATTATGTTATCGGAGATATTTAAAACTTATTAAGGTATACACAATGCTTTATCGAGATGGTTCATGTTGCTAAGCTAGAATTTCAAATGTTAGTAAGATATTAAACACTTGTATTTATAAATTGGATTTGGAACAACTTTATATCTTAATTGTTTTTTAATAATTATTTTTATTTAATATATTTTTCAATTTGTGTCTGAATTAGTAAGTTAACCTTTTTTTGTTATATCAGTACTATTTATTTTTCCAAATTGAGTGCAATCAGTGGTCTTATTAAAAATTAAAATAGGAATAAGACAAGGACCAATTCACACCGAAACGCGAAGTATTTTTAATGGCAATAAATTTAGAACTTTAGACCCTAGTGACTGCTTATAAAGTCAGAAAAAAAAACTGAAAGTTGCCGCCAAGCATGTCATCAAACGCGTCGGTCGGTGTGAATGTTCCCTTATATTGAAGTTGTTAGAATGTTGGGTGTTGTACGGTTTGTCGGAGATAAATGTGAAGATAATGTCATTTTTTTAATAAATCTATGAAATTGGACACGGCAATAAACAGAGTGAAGTAGAGTAAGGCAGGTGACATTTCCAATAGTATTTTTTTGCCTCATCTGCATATTTTGCCCCACCTTACCCTATTACAGATAGGTGTTACCCTATCTGATTTTTTAAAGTTTATTCACATGTATTCACATTTATCCGATGCACAATATAAAAATGCACAGAGCATATAGTGACAGTGACATTCCAGTGAATTGAAATATATCTTATTTTTTATTATTTATCTATGGACATTTCACAGAGTAATACTTGTGTCTATGCTACATACAATAATTATTATGTTTTTCTTCAGTAAATTATGTTTTATACAAAACATCTTTGTATTTTACATTATAAACTATCATTTTGCATCATTTCAGAGTTGCTATGTATTAAATATGTGTTCGGACAGTATGAATAAAACCAGTGTCGTTGGTATTATCTGCCAGCACTCTTCAGGTAACATGTTGTAAATTGTTGAGGTATTTGAAATGAAAAACAAGATATAAGATGAAATGAATGTTATGTTCTCATCAAAAATTACTTCCACAATTTTTGCATAGATATCATACAGTGTATGGATAAAGTCGAATTATTTACACTGAATTGTTTCTGTAAAAGGACAAGAGCAGTGGTTTTATATACACACATAAGAAGGTTTAACCAGAAGGTTTTACAGTTTTTTAATGTGCTTAATCGATAAAGGAGCACACAAGCGAACTGATGGTAAGTGGTCTCGCCACCCATGGACTAATGTCACACCCACAAAGACATCACTGAAGCCACTGAAGCATTGTCGGCCAAGTAGAGAGGAAGCTAAGAAATGACTCAATCACCGCTGGTTGGTTGGAAGAAAATGCTGTTAGCATTAAGCCCGCCTTTTGTACCATAATTTGTGAGTGCAATAAATTATTTTCCAATTTCAATTTCCCTGCTGCAACAACAAGTCGTTTGGGAGCCTCTTAGTAATAATTTTTCAAGAAATAACATTAAGTTCTATATAAATCTATATAAAAATCTCGTGTCACGGTGTTTGTGGTTATACTCCTCCAAAACGGCTTGACCGATTTTTATGAAATTTTTTGGAGATTGGGTTATCAGGGGATCAGGATTTAGGCGGAAAATGCTCCTACGTCAACGAAGCAGGCACAGCTTGTAATAATATACATAATTTTACCAACCTGATTTTCAAAGCATTTCAGTATAAATCCACTTCTTTTCTTTATCCTTAAAATCTATCGTTTATACATATTTCAAATCTTTTCAAAACTATTTCCTTCTCATCTGGAAAAATTTTATAACACTATCTTTCCTTCTTTTTTCTCTCACAGTTAGATTTTTAGTGATTTTGTCAAATGCACAATGTCTGTAAAGGTGCTTATTCACTATTGTTGACAACTTCTGCATTTCTTTTCCTTCTATTTGCAATTTTACAGCTCTTTGGCCGTCCATCAACAGATATGTTTGGTTCCAATTAAAGTTCCCAACATTTTGTATCAGCCTAGCGAACAATTGTGTCCTTTTGATATTTCCCGTCAAACACGGAACATGTTTTCCAGCATTTGCTGATAATTTTTGTAACTTGATAAACGCACAAAATTTGCGAAAAAATTGTCACCTAAATTTTTTCTTTGCTTGACCCAGTTTTAAAGCTGTTTCTAGTGCTGAAATACGTGATATATAACTTAATTCACGTTTCCTCATTATCTTCAATTGTGTTTTAAGTTTTTTGCATTCCTTTTCTTTTTCTTCATATCCTTTTATTATCTCCGTTATTACGGGATCTGAAAGCAGCAGAAAACAATATTTTATATTGAAATAGTATGATATTCAAAAGTAACTACTATTACCTAGTATTGAATAGATTTATGGTGAACGCACATTTATCGGCATCGTCCGCGCCGGACGCGCCGTATACCGATAGCCTCGCACATAAGTCCGGATTCGCCGTACGCATATTTTAGTATTGCCAACAATTTTTGCAGTTTTTCCCAACCTTTAGTGTAAAACGGTGAAGACGGTTAAGATTGATTCAGCTATGGAAAAATTGTCGTAGTAGCCTGCATATTGGCCGAAGAAAATAAAATTCGAAAAAAAGATTTTGGGTTCATAATATCAATTTGAAAAGGCAGTTAGTTGAACGGCAAATACTATACGTTATTTCCCGGCTTGGTGGATAATGATCAATGAACCTAGATAATTGAAATCTTTAATTTGTAACTAGAATTTGAGGAAAATTAAAACACATGATACTTATTATTTCTTCATATTTTTCGACTTTGTCTCATATTTCAATAACGTAGTTATCGCAGTTTGAGGAACGCCATTGGGAATCTCGAATGTCCGAAAACAATTATGTATAGGCATAAACACGAAGGAGAGATCTCCTCACAGGATTCTTTTACTATGAAACGTTTCTCCTAATGCGTTGTCAAAAGCATCGTGGCATGGCAACACTGAGTACCAGCACACGCCCTACGTAAGACGTCATCGACATTTCGGATACCTTCCGCATTTTCAGAAATGCGATGCGGACGGGCTTTCATACAAATGCGATGCGTACGGCGCGGACGATGCCGATAAATGTGCGTTCACCATTACATAATTTTGATGCAGGGTGGTTATTCAAATAGTTGATAAATATACATCAATAATACAAAGGCAGAGAGAGATTTGTAAGGGTGCGGCCAGATCTGGCGACTGCGCCTTGCGTATGCGCCATACGTTTTGTACATGAGTGGCGCTGGAGCTGCACTCACGCGGCATTCGTTAGATCTTGACGCACCGTTTACGCAAACACTAATCAAATAATAAGTCTTTATGTACCTGTGAAGTTGGAGATTTATATAACCAGCATTTTCAGGTTTAATTAGCGTGTAATTCGAAATCCAAATAAAGTTCGAAAGCCGTGTTATTTTAATTGCAAATTTAGTCATTTGTTTTTTGTTAGTGTTTTGTTTTTGTGAAATTGTGGTAGTTTTTGGCGCCATGAATAAACTTAAAATTCGTACAATTTACAAATATGAGTTCCTACGTGGAAATACCGCTGCGCAAACAATACGAAACATTAACGATGTGTACGGACCTAATACTTCTTGCATAAAACACAGTCTATTATTGGTCTAATAGTTTTAAATCTGGAAATTTTGAGTTGAAGAACGAGCCTCGCGTTCGGCCGGCAACAATTGTCGACAACGACGAATTGAAGGCGATAGTGGAAGCGGATCCAACTCAATCTACGGCTGAGCTTGCTGCGGGCTTTGGAGTTAGTGTCAAAACAACATTTTTTCAAGACGCACTTGCGTCCTATCGTAAAGATAAAAAAGCTAGATAAGTGGTTGTCACACGAACTAAGCGACCAACAGCGAGACTTGTGGAACGAAGCATGTATATCACTATTAAATCGGCATAGAAACGAGGGAATTGTAAATCGAATTGTTACCTGCGATGAAAAGTGTATCTTGTACGACAGCGTAAGCGTTCGTCTCAGTAGGTGGACCCGGGTACAGCACCTAATCAGTGCGCTAAAAAAAAGATTACACATAGGAAGATGATGGTGACTGTCTGGTGGACCAGTGCCGGACTTGTACATCACAGCTTCTTACCGAATGGCACTACAGTGACGTCAGATGTTTATTGCCAAGAATTGCAAACAATAGAATGGAATAGAATAGAAAGATTTTATTTCGCCAGTTTTCACAACAAATTAAACTAAAATTACAAAAATGTATGCTATTAAAAAAAAAAAACAAAACATGAGGAGTTAAATTATGTTGCGATACACGACGAAAAAGGAACACACTCAGCTTTAGTTGTGGCGGAGTGCCCCAACCGCTGGTTTTCAGTGTGCCGTTTCTATCGTGTAGTTCGGTTACAATAATGGAGAAGCTCGCAATTCAACAGCCAAGACTGGTCAATCTCTCTTTTCCATTGCTTCTCCACGACAACACGCGAGCTCACACTTCACACGACAGACTTTCGAAAGCTACAAGAGTTACAGCTGGAAGCTCTCCGTCACCCACCAAACTCACCGGATCTTGCCCCAACAAATTTCTACTTTTTTCAAAATTTAGACAATTTTTTAAGTGGGAAAAAGTTCAACACCCGAGAGGCAGTACAAAACGCTTTCGTTGACTTCATCGCCGCCCGTCCGGCAGATTTCTACAGTAAATGGATAAACAATATAGCTAAAACAAAACAAAAAAATACCAAAATTTTTATATTTTAAAATTTTCATACAAATCTCCAATTTCATAGATAAAGACCTAATACCATTATTACTAATATTATTTCTCCATGGGGTTCGCCTGGATAGCTACCACCCTTGAACATGAGTCAGCCGCGAAACAACTCGTCGTGTTCCGGCTCTCTCTTTCTTGGCCGACAACGCATATGCCAAACGCATATATAGATATGAGTTTGGTATTACTGATATCCATGGGAGACGATAGCCACTTACCATGATCGTCAGTTCGTTTGCCGGCTGTTTCTATAAAAAAAATACTTACCTCTTGAAATATAAAAGTTATCTTTTTGAACAGGTATTGCAGATGATGTTGACAAATCTTCCTGTTGTGTATCGCCTTCACAAAATGGCTGCTGAATTAGGGAAGATTCTAAAACAAAATAATAACAATTTATTGTCAAAATTTCGATAAAATTTGGTTTTAGTTTTTAGTGAAATAGGAAAGATACCTTTTTGAATAAGTATTTCAAATGATGATGTTGACAAATCTTCCTGTTGTGTATCCTCTTCACAAAAAGACTGTTGAGTTCGTAAAGATTCTAAAACAAACATAATTATGATGACAAATGTTTGTCAAATTTATTTCAATACAATTAAGTTTTAGTATGGACCAAAATATAAAAGATACCTTTTTTAATAAGTACTTCAAATGGTGATGACAAATCTTCCTGTTGTGTATCGCCTTCACAAAATGGCTGCTGAATTAGTGAAGATTCTAAAACAAACAATTATAATAACAATTTATTGTCAAAATTTCGATAAAATTTGGTTTTAGTTTTTAGTGAAATAGGAAAGATACCTTTTTGAATAAGTATTTCAAATGATGATGTTGACAAATCTTCCTGTTGTGTATCCTCTTCACAAAAAGACTGTTGAGTTCGTAAAGATTCTAAAAGAAACATAATTATGATGACAAATGTTTGTCAAATTTATTTCAATTTAAGTTTTAGTATGGACCAAAATATAAAAGATACCTTTTTTAATAGGTACTTCAGATGGTGATGACAAATATTCCTGTTGCGTCTCCTCTTCACAAAAAGACTGTTGAGTTCGTAAAGATTCTAAAACAAACATAATTATGATGACAAATGTTTGTCAAATTTATTTCAGTAAGTACAATTAAGTTTTAGTATGGATCAAAATACAAAAGATACCTTTATGAATAAGTATTTCAAATGATGATGTTGACAAATCTTCCTGTTGTGTATCCTTTTCACAAAAAGACTGTTGAGTTCGTAAAGATTCTAAAACAAACATAATTATGATGACAAATGTTTGTCAAATTTATTTCAATACAATTTAAGATTTAGTATGGACCAAAATATAAAAGATACCTTTTTTAATAGGTACTTCAAATGATGATGACAAATCTTCCTGTTGTGTATCCTCTTCACAAAAAGACTGTTGAGTTGGTGAAGATTCTAAAATAAACAATATTATGATAGTATAAGTTGAAATATTTACATTTAAAACTGTAATGGACTGAAATGTAAAAAAATTGCTCTTGGAGTCGATAAATCATGAGTTGATACATTTTTCTCTAGTGTTTCCTGTTCACAAAGTGGCTGCTGAGTTACTGAAGGTACTAAAACAACCATAATCATGATGAGAGTTGATTTGATAGACTTCAGTTGATAATGTAAATTTTTGGGTACATCGAGGCTTTGGAGTAATGAGTATAAAAATAAAAAATTACAAAGTAACTAAAAAATACAGAAGCGAAGTGCAAACTTATATAAAAAGCACTATAACAGCGTACTGTCATGTTCGTTGTTAACTACCTCTGATTGTTCAATTGTGCGAGGGAAGTATTGAGTGCACATACATGCACTCATGTGAAAATTGGATATCTATAAGAAAAACTAGACAGACTAAGACTGATTTCATAGCTTACTACAGGCTACCGTGCCTCTCACTGCTGTGCTCTAGATTGTGCTCCATTCAATTATTCTAGTGTTGCTCAATGGAGGGATAAATCCCCTACGACAAGGTTGCAAGGGCGTCAAATTGATGCTAAGAATGAACAAAAAACATGCCGAACAGAGGACTTGATCACCCCATTGAAAACCTTTATGCTCATACATATTTACTCCATCCAGACTAATTAAATGTTTACTCTGTTCCACTTTATGACTGGCCAACCTAAATATCAAAATTACCTGGAATATGTAATGTGGGGATAGCTCCATGGGCCAATCTTGTTGTCCAAGTCAAAAACTTTTCCTCAAAGTGGCTATGGCAAATCTTCCGATTTTTAAATATAAAATCATGATCCAAAGCAGAAATCGAACTTCCAACAGCATTCACCCACAAAAGGAACCTATCGGTGTCTCTTGTAGGGTCAGGAAATGCATGCAAAACAGTATTGTCTGCACCTGAAATTCAAATAAACCATTTCATTAACAATATGTTAACAGAAACACTTCTCCTTTCAAAATAAACAGTGCTTGAGCCTGTTCTATAATTTTAGCCTAATGAAAGTTAGCAATGCCATTAGATCACAGATTACAAGATCAGCACTTTTGCTCGATTACTATTTTTCTATCTGTACATTTTTAAATGATACTGCATTTTGTGATTTGTCTGGCATCATTTAGAAGATAAATAATTGTGTTACTTGTATAAAAATTGTCACTACAATGACTTATTACTTAGCATGCATGACTTGTCCTGCGATACTGCTATAAACACATTTTTAATGCAAGTCAGCACAGGTTTCCTTGCAAATAATGAATCAAAATTTTTTCGGATCACATAATAATCATAATTAGGTATGCATTGCAAAACTTTTCATTCTAAAAATAAGGAACTAGTAATATAATATGGAAAGATATGTTAATAAGGAAGCACTTTAGAACAGGGAATGACGCCAATTTCGATGAAATTTTTTTTGGGGGGAGGAGGGGGGGTGTACAACACGTTTTTGAATACCGCAATCTACGGAAACTTTTAGTTTCCGAAAAAAAAATTTTTGAAAAAACAAAATATCAAGATAATTTATCAAGCTATTTCTTGGCTATTTCATTGTTTATTAATCATACGTTTATAAAGGATTCGCTCCTGATTACAACGATACCACTCGCAACTCTCAGCGATGCACCATTTCCGAGAAAATGGAAAATAACTTTTCTAACCTCAGTACTAAAATATTGATAATTAAACGCCAGAAATGACAAAAAGGTACATTAAACTGTTTGTATCGGTCACAAATATGTGACTTATCCTTCTTTCGATTTCAGTTGTTTTTTCATGGCGAGGGACTTCGCCTTAGATGTCGACGGAACCCCGCTTCGCGGGGTTCCTATTTTTCTTTTAAATAAAATCAGACAACCATAACCTAACCTATCCTTCTTTTGGTTTGAGTTCAGTTGTTTTTCATGGCGAGGGGCCTCGCCATATATGTCGACGGAACCCCGCTTCGCGGGGTTCCTTTTTCTACTAAATAAAATCAGACAACCATAACCTAACCTATCCTTCTTTCGATTTGAGTGGAGTTTTTCCATGGCGAGGGGCTTCGCCATAGATGTCGACGGAACCCCGCTTCGCGGGGTTCCTATTTTTCTTCTAAATAAAATCAGACAACCATAACCTAACCTATCCTTCTTTCTATTTGAGTTCAGTTGTTTTTCCTGAGGCAAGCTTTAGTGACCTCGCTTTAGTAACCTGATGTCTGGGAATCAAAATAATTTGACTTTAATGATAGTTGTTGTATTCAACGAAAATTCTCAAGCGCGATCATAATGATGTTCTCAAACGCGAGTATAGACAATGAATGAATGATGAAATTATTTGACACATTTGACGACTGTCATGGCCGATTTATGACTGCTACTGTCAGAAATTGAAGCTTAATTGACAGATAACCCTTAAATTGACATGACATTCAAGATGGCTGTTGCATTTTGACGTATCAAGTCATAAATGTAAGCAAATAATTAGGAATAATTTGATATTTTAAAAATTCATATCTCTTAAACTATTAATTTCCGTAAAGTGAAACTTTGGTAATCGACATTTAATAATAATATAGTCTACCGAAAAAAAAATATTTGAACCAATTTTTCAACATTCCCTGTTCTAAAGCTGAGCCGTTAATAATTGTATTGCTATTATTGAAAATTTCAAACATTGAAATGTAGTGATAGGAAAGGCAAATGGATATATTGTAGATTTAAAAACAATAATAATAAACACGTAAAATATGATTTTTAAAACAGTTAATATTTTAAAAGGTGAAATAATATCAAAAGATGAGAGCTGTAAGCTGGATAATGATGAGATGATAGCATGGTATTTTAGCCTAAGAGCTACTGAACCATTTGACTAACCCACTTCCCACAAAGCTAGAAATTTATTAAATGATATTTTATTATCAGTCAATTAAGAAAGTACCGTTCTGGCAGGCATCTCGCGGTTGCGTCATCATCCCTTAAATTTTTGAAAATGCAAAAAATAATTATTTTTTATCCCACTCGCACAAGGCTACAATTTTAATATGTTGTAATTTACATATGTTTAAGTGTAAAAAAAAATTGCCAACCCATTTTGAGGGTTGCAAGTGTGTGCCAGAACAGAGCAAAGTTGTCATCGGGAGAGCAATTCATAACCTACTCGCACAAGGCTCAAATTTTCAGGGAACATTCTTTCAATTGTTTAAACACTATATGTAAACAGCCAGAACATTCTAGCGGTTGCAAGTATCTGCCAGAAGAGTATAAAATAATGACACTCGACAGGCGTGCGAGTGCAACAGACTTGTATGGGTTCTAATGTTAGAAAGAGAGAATACGTCTATTGTAATGTTTTCTCTGAATTTTCAGACAAGACTTATTATGAAACAATCTAAGCACTACTTTTAATAAAAATAGGCATTTGAATTACCTCAAAATATTTAATTGATGGTGAACAGAAATCAGTTCTGGGAATAAATTATTAGTCAACTTTAATTTTTTATTCATTTCGTGTCTACCTTATTTTTAAATTACAAATAAAGATAAAAAGACAGTGTAAGTTTATTAACCAAATAGAAAGATGGAACCGGGCGGGGACCAGCAAATTATTTAAAACGCAGTTAGCAATGGCCATAAGTCATAGCAATGTCAAAGTCAGCAAATCTCTTAAACTAAATAAAGAAACATTGCATATGGAGAAATGGACGGTCTTTTTAGGGGTGACCTTAGATAGTAAACTTCAATGGGGCCCACATATAACAAATCTCGCGACAAAACTCGGTAGGGCTGCTTTTGCTGTTAGGAAAATAAGGCAGTATACTGACGTCGAAACTGCTAGGATAGTCTATTTTGCTTATTTCCACAGTGTTATTTCTTGTGCCATCTTGCTGTGGGGCAAAGCAGCCAATATAAAACAAATTTTCATACTCCAGAAACGGGCAGTTAGGGCTATTTATAAACTTAGGTCTCGGGAATCTTTGCGTGAAAAGTTCAAGGAAATAGGTATACTTACAGTAGCTTCCCAGTATATCTTTAACAATGTAGTTTTTATACGGAAGAATATAAACGCGTATAAACAACATTTTGATATTAATAATCGCCATACGAAAATAATGCATCAATTAGTTACGCCTTCGTTCCGCCTAAGTAAAGTGCAGCGATCTTTCATAGGGCTTGGTATACATTTCTATAGTAAAATCCCAAAATTAATACGTGACTTGCCAATAGAAACTTTCAAAAAACGTGTAAAGACACAATTGTTAGGCAAGGGATATTATAGTGTAGACGAGTATTTAAATGACAAAGACGTATGGAAATGACCAGCTCTGCAACCAGTTCCGTTTAGAATAGTAAATACTTTTGTATTATTATCTTTTTTTGTAATATTTTTTTTAAAAGATGTGCTGAGGAGTTTCTTTAGGCTTTTCTTCTCCTCCACGACAAAGCACCTTCCGAAAAGCCAAAAAATGACGTGCATAATTTTATCACTAATACCTATATGAATAAAATATTTTGACTTTGACTTTGTTTTTGACTTTGATGCGCGACTGCGAATGATCTCACTATTCGAATAATCTATGACTACTAATGTACACATTCGACTTGAATATTAGTAATACCTATACTAATGTTCATATTCGAATAACGACTACTAAATTAGGAACTAATCGAAACTTTCGACTCGCACATTCGACGTCGCTCACTTACCGAGCCAGTTGTTAGTTTGGAATGAATATATTGTGTAGGTACGGATCGTTCACTGCTCGGCCGCCGGCGCCGGCCAACTGAATTCTGATTCTGATTACGATTTGAATAATAATTAAGAATAATAAATATTTGTTATGAATAATAAAAAAATACTTTACTTAAAAATCTGTTCATCTTTTATTACAGTGATCCTTCATCATATTATGTTCAAAATATATTATATCATATCCTTTCTTTCTGACACTGAAACCCATACAAGTACATCGAGCGTCATGATCATTATTAAAACTCTTCTGGCAGATACTTGCAACCTCTAGAATGTTCTGGCTGTTTACATATAGTGTTTAAACAATTGAAAGAATGTTCCCTGAAAATTTGAGCCTTGTGCGAGTAGGTTATGAATTGCTCTCCCGGTGACAACTTTGCTCTGTTCTGGCACACACTTGCAACCCTCAAAATGGGTTGGCAATTTTTTTTTACACTTAAACATATGTAAATTACAACATATTAAAATTGTAGCCTTGTGCGAGTGGGATAAAAAATAATTATTTTTTGCATTTTCAAAAATTTAAGGGATGATGACGCAACCGCGAGATGCCTGCCAGAACGGTACTTTCTTAATTGACTGATAATAAAATATCATTTAATAAATTTCTAGCTTTGTGGGAAGTGGGTTAGTCAAATGGTTCAGTAGCTCTTCAGCTATTTAATTATTGCTCTGTTCAAGTTAGATCCGATTTTAATATAACAATGAGAGCGTGAATTCACTAATACAGAGGTTTGATTCAGAGAATATCACTACCGCTATTATGTTACATTATTGAATGTAAAACGTAAGTAATTTCATACTTAGGTGTTTTTCAGAAAAAATGACCCTAGAGAAATCGCGTTGTCCCACAATTTCGTATGTTTTTATTTAATTTTTCTTCTTTATTATTCTGCAACTTAATCATTATAAAACAAGAATAATTATTTTATTATCATATTAAATTAAGTAATACCATAAAATATATGTATTTATCAAAGATACTACAAGGAGAAGAAAAAGCGAGGTGAAGATTTCGTATGTCCCACGGTGCTCTCAGAAACTTCAAGACATTCGCATTTAGTATAGAAGCACTGCTAATACTTTTAAAGTAACCTAATTTAGTCTCTATATATTTAAATACCTTTTCGGTCTTCGAATTCAAATAATTACTGGTTATTTTAGCAAAAATATCGATATAAAGGTTGTCCTACGAAAATCGGGGTACGGGAAAATCCTGTTTCGTCACAACGATTTAAAGGTGTTCTTGGGTAAAAATTTACTATTTTGTAATTAATATGCGATCCGAGCAACACTGTGATTGTTTATGGCATCACCATTTTACAAAACAAACGCCAGTTAGTCCAAAACCTGTGACGAAAGTCTTGTGTTTTCGGCGTACAAAAAAAGTGTTCCCACATAGTGACGGGATTTTGCAAGATAAATAATCACATTATTAGTGACATATCTTGTGTTATTTAAAGATCAACTAACAAACTATAAGATAACTTAAGCACATCAAACTCAACTTAAGTAAATGTATTTACTATTCAATAAAATAAGTCTGCTGGCATGAAAACGTCACGTCATGTGCGTCACGTGACATACTACTGGAACAATTTCGTGACGAACTTGAATTATAAAGCGTTATATACAATGAATATATTACAATTACTCTTACTCTGTCTGGCTGTTACACGTATTTCAATCGCTATATTATATAAGTAAATGATATAAATTTTTGCTTGGTTGCTAATATTTATATAAGGATGAGTTAATTACGTCAGTGGGGCAGAATATTCTAAAGCAGTTTTTTATTGTAAAATATCAGTTATATTGAATGAACAACTACCTTTTTTCTTTAGAATAGTTAACAGTATGATAATATATCGTTTGTCAGGAAGAGATCTTAATACAGCGACGTGTTCAATTGAATGTCAAAGAATATAATAAATCTGTCTTATCTAATTCCATAATTAAAAATAAGTTATTTTAAATAAGTACACACTATAAAAATTACCCAAAGACTTAATACCAAATAACTTTTTAGCTGGTGGTTATTTGATTCACACAGTTCTTACGATACTTTAATGGTCCTTGTATTGTATAATGTTATTTGAAATTGAAGATACTTTAGTTTTAATAATTATAGGTTGATGCTTGATTAGTTATAAAAAAATATTGTTTACTTTATTAATGTGGACACTGCTTTAATTGTTCTTGCTCCGTCACGCTAACCTCCCGATAGTCACTGTCCCATTTTTTGATGATGCTAAAATTGGTGTTAAAACAAATATAAAATAATTTCCAGTCTCTCATTTAAAACAAAAACTATGTATGCTTACACAGAAGTCATCACTTTGTTTTATATAAGAATTTGTCAGCGATATAATTAGAAAAAGTATATTTTTGTTGCTTATTTGGCGGCATTGTGACGAACTTGAAACACTGACTGTTTTTTTTTTGAAAGTAAATAATAATTAATACTTTTTTATTCATTTTAAGAAAGACTTTGATATTTCATTGTTAATAATAAAAGCTGATTTTATTTAAATAATTCTTTGTTTTATTTCTGATTGATTATTTCTTGTGACGCAAAGGAACGGTGTTCATCACATGCTGACAATAAAACTTGAATATTTAGTATATTTTCCAAAGTTTTTGTATATAAAATAGATAATCAGTTAATTAAGATTTTCTTGATCCCATGTATTGCACTAAAAAACCATTTCATTTAAATATTTAATTTCGTTTCCCAATCGTCACAGGGTCATTTTTCTGAAAAACACCCACTTACGAGTTTTGCCACAATATGGAACACAGCAACTCCTTACAGAAGCAGTCATGTTCCTCAGCAACAATGTCCAAAACGTGATGCAAATCGAAGTCCAAAGTCGTTTGCGTGGTTTAGGTATAGTTAGCGGGGTCTTCGGACTCTAAGGGAGCGCCAGGTCGTCAGGAATATCATATCACCATAAATTACAACGGAACACAAATAGAAACAGAATGAAATGAAAATATGAAATGAACTTGATTGGATTGGATTGGATTGGACAGTTCAGACTGTCAATTTTGACACTTGTCACTGTCAGTCAACCATTGACAATCAAAATGGGCGCATTACGTTATACACATTTGGTGGTTAACGAAACATTTTGACCTAATTGTTACTTTCGGACGTTGCATCACCAGCAAGTATTTTAAAATTAAAGAAATTAGCGCTACGTTATAAAAACTGAAAATTTTCACTGTATTTAATACATTTTCTACTACTATGATTATAGCGCCATCTAACGGTATATGACCGAACTATTCAAATGGTATATTAGAAGCATGGATATATTAAATATTACACTCTGGATTGCTGACCTTGTAGAGGTACCTGAAGCACAGAATAGTTCGATGACGTCATATCTTATAGACTATTCGACCAATCAGGTCGACCAAAAGGTACAGTGATAGCCTAGTGGTTAGAACGTTGGTCTCCCGAACGCGGGGGCCCGGGTTCAAATCCTGACACGCATCTCTAATTTTCAAATATTATGTGCGTATTACAAGTTATTCATCACTTGCTTCGGTGAAGGAAAACATCGTGAGGAAACCTGCACACCTGAGAGTTCTCCATAATGTTCTCAAAGGTGTGTGAAGTCTACCAATCCGCACTTGGCCAGCGTGGTAGACTATGGCCTGTACCCCTCAAATTGTGAGAGGAGACCCCGAGCCCAGCAGTGGGACAATTATGGGTTGTTGCTTTGCTTTGCTTTTTTTTTATTCGACCAATCACAGTCCGGATCGAGGTTGTCCTTCATAATTGTAGGTTGACCACACTTTTTTAGAAAAATTATGTCCTATTTTGATATGGTTCTTAAAATGTTTTCTATTGGTAATTTTTCTCGTGGTAAAAAAATATAATATTGAAATAAAACATGACGTCATAATAACCAAATGACCGTTTTTCTATTGTGTCCATGTTATCTATAGTCCCAGTATTTATCATTGGATTATGATTTTTTATAATGATATAAAAACATAATAAGATGAATATAATAAGTACCATAATTGTGTGGTAGTTTGCAACACTGCGCCAAAAAGTGAATGCAATTTTTCAGTGTGGCGATTACGGTCATCGGGAATTTGTGAAGACTGTGGTCGTCGTTTTTGTTTGTGTTGCTTAAAATATGGTGTTGTACTATTGTCAAATTATCATTTAGAAAATTACATTAAAAACAATTGCAATATTTTAAATTCAGTAATTTTGAAGAAATTTTAATAAAATGTTTTACTTCAATATTATAATTTTTTACCAAGACGAAAACAGAAAACATTTTAAAGGACCATATCAAAATTTTTTCTAAGTGTGGACACCCTACAATTATGAAGGACAACCTCAATCCGAACTGTGATTGGTCGAATAGTCCTTAAGATATGACGTCATCGTACTTCAGGAACCTCTACAAGGTCAGTGATCCAGATAGAGTAATTTATCCATGGTAGTAAGCATTAAGCATAGTGTTTAAGTACTCTGTGGCATTAAGTAATAAGTACTCTGTGGTATTACTGAAAACTGTCACTGTGAAAAAGTCAAAAAACCCTGCCTGCATCGAACCGGCTTGTTTTTTTTGTACTCAGTCTCAGAGTAAGGATAAGACTTAAGTTAATAATCTACAAGTAAGGAAAATACCTATATCATAAAACATATAAATAGTTAATTAAGTGTTTAAGAAGAAAATAATATTTGTGCATGAATTCCTGATTTCAGAATAAAGCGCAAAAATGGCGGCGGCTATGCCAATTAACCCTAAACCTTTCCTGAACAGTTTAACGGGAAAGTCTGTGCTGGTCAAATTAAAATGGGGACATGAATATAAAGGACTGCTGGTTTCTACAGATGGCTACATGAATTTGCAATTAGCTAATACCGAAGAAATAGTGGATGGTTCATGTACAGGTTAGTTTATGGTTGTATGGTTTTAGAACAATGCGTATGATCGGTCTTGGCGTACAGTGCATCGTTTTACGGTGACGCTAATTGCTAATAGTCTATCTGTCTGATAGAAGACACTCGCGGCCGCCCCACTTAACCCTGAACTGAACCTAACATCCAACTGAATCTGAGTTTTAAAGCACTGATGCCCGGGATACACGAGGCTAGTTTTTCAAGCTAGGATAGCAAGCTAGTTCTGTCCTGGCTTGCTGACCTGGCTTGGAACATGCTAGTTCTGTTTACATGAGGCTAGGTTATTTTAAGCTAGTATTATTACAGTGAATGGGGTGACCACATATTCATAATGAACTGCATGCGAAAAAAATGAGAGCTACACTTGCGGTCAACTGTTATTCAGATAATATGTTATATTCTTACCAAGCATTTAACTTGGCCTAATTTTGATTTTAGTTAACCTGGCCATACATGATCAAGTTTGCAGCTGACTTGATGCGGCATCCAGTTTGCATGAAATAGTGTATATAGCCAGATAGCCATACACCATCAAGTTTACTGTATGCTGCATCAAGCCAGCTTTAGTCACATTCAAATCCATAATGGTACAATCCTTATGGTAAATAGTACTGCAGTCAAATATTTGAATTTCCATGAGTAATATTACCTGTAGGTCCATTTTATGGTTTCATACTTTTGTCATGTATTCATTTTGTTGGATATGTATTTAAAACAAGCTAGATGATGATAAATGATCATTGCTGACTATGATAATATATTTATATGTATGTTAGTTTATATGTTAAGGTATACAATATGTTATGGGCTTTGCTGCCTTATATAAATAAATAAACAAAAAATAAATATGGTCATGGATCCTTAGACCTTTGGAATGCAAAAATTTTCAGGTTTTAATTAGTACCTAACCGGATTGTTTATGAATCCTAACACTACCATTGCAATTAAACTGGGTGCAAAGGCAAATGCTCGTGTTGGAGTTTGAATCTATAAATATTCTTGGTGCTCGTCTAAGCAGTTATATTTTAGATATTTAACATATTTTGAATTTTGTAGGTAACCTCGGGGAAGTTCTGATCAGATGCAATAATGTGCTGTATGTAAGAGGAGCTGAGGAAGAAGATGAAGAGGGAGAAATGAGAGAATAGCTATAATTAGATAAGAATTTTTTAAACTTACATTAATTTCATTCCATTGACTTGTTAATGAGGTTCTTTGTAACTGCAGTTAAAGAATAACTTCCAATAGTACTGGAACTAAATGTTTGCTTGTTTATCTAAGTGTGTAACAGTTTTTGATAACTGTGTGTCAATGAATGTTCATCAATTGACTTTTAAATAAGTTATGTCTTTTTCTCATTTCTGATGATCAACCTGTCAAACTACTACAGTTTTCATAGTGTTAAGCTTATTGATTAATTCTGACAATATTTGTCAGTTAATTATAAGGAAGTTTGTATTAATTCATGTGTTTCATTTATAATACACCTTAAGGGTGCTTTTCCACCAGAGATGTGCTATGCTGCGAAGATGTGAAATCTACGCTACGAAAATGTGTGACCGTTTTCACCAATACTAAGCTATGTAGCTGTGCGAGGATGATGCTCCGCCGCAAAGTAGCTGCATGAGAAAGATGCGCAGCTCGAGCTATGCTATGTATCGATAGTAGGGAAGCGGTGAGGGGAGATCCACTCGCTACGGCCCATAGCTTGCTTTGCTTTGCTTTAGTTGAATAGGGATGTTGACACTAATTATAAATTAATATAAATTTATGTCTAAAATATTAGCATAGATTAAAGTATAATATTAGTGGTAACATTGAAAGGCCTAAAATATGATTCTTTTATTGAAATCAATCACAATAAATTAAATATCATTAATTTAAAATGTTAAAAATTGTACTCACTGTCACGTGACCTCAAACGCCATTTTGAGAAAATGACGTCATTGGAACAATTTTATATGGAAATTCAACAAACTTAGTAGACAGATGGTATTGAATATAGTTTAGTGACGTCACGTGACGTTTTTGGTGGGAAATTTGATAGTGATTTTTATTTATCAATTTTTGTTTTTAAATTGAAGATTATTATTTTTATAATATTTTTTTCGTGAATATTGAGGTTCTATCTATAAAATAAAATTGAATCCTAAAATTAGTCAACATCCCTATTGGTTTCCACCAGTGCTAAGCTATGTGCACCAATGAATATGATTGGTGGATATCAAACGCATCCATAGCAACGTAGCATAGCACATCTCTGGTGAAAGGGGAAATAGCACCCTTAGGGTGCTTTTCCACCAGAAATGTGCTATGCAGCTATGTTGCGAGAATGTAAAGGCTAAGCTACGAAACTGTGTGACCGTTTTCACTGGTGCTAAGCTATGTAGCGGAGCGAGTAAGAAGAAAGAAGATGCGCAGCTCAAGCTATGCAATGTATAGACAATTGGGAAAGCACGGGGAGTTCATCAGTGCGGCCTGCTGGAATCCATAGCATGCATCCACAGCACGCATACTTCCATATAAAAAAACGTAGCTAAGTTAAATCCGTTTCCATCAGTGCTGTGTTACGTGGACCAATGAATATGATTGGTGGATATCAAACACATCCATAGCAACATAGCATAGCACCTAGTGGAAAAGCATCTTTACCCATGCAGATTGCATACAAGGGCGGATCCAGCTTTGGGGGGGGGGGGGGGTCACATAGTCGTGGTCAAATCACAAGAAGTTATAATTTAATTTAAAAATAGGTAAAAGATACCTGATAGGTATTTTAAGATATTAATAATTACTTATATTGTGACAAAAATAAATAAAAACATTCTGTTTAACAATTTTAATAGTGGTCCACCAAGGTCCTGGACCCAACCCAAGGGGGGATCCTTGGATCCGCGCTCGATGGCATATTATTACATAAAATTTATAACTAAAATTGTTATTATTAATGAAAATGTAACAATTTTGTTGTTGACCAACAAAATTTGGATGTGAATCAATCCATTCAAGTATGTTGTAATGATACTATTAGCATCAATGATATTATATGTATAAAAGAGGTAGATGGGTTACTAGCGCGCCGACGGCGAAGAGCGAAAGAGTAGTCAATTGACCACGCTTGCTCGCATTACTCGCAGTCGCTCTCTCAATACTCTGTGGATACGCACGCTTTTATTTTTGTCAGAAGTGCTGGCGATTTGACATACAGCGTTAAAATGCCATCGTGTGTTATGCGTAAATGCACTAATTACTTACGTAAAAAAAATAAAATTCATGGAATAACATACCACAAGTAAGGAATCATGATTTATTGCATTTTATTTCATTTCAATAATTCTCTAACAAAATAAGTATGGCGGCATGACAGCGCGCCAGCTTGGCGCCAGCCGAACGTAAGGTACTTGTGACGCGAGCGACAAACACTAGCTGTCTTTTTCACTATTATGGTTTTAGTAATGCTATCCCTTTTACATAATTTAACAAGCGCTGATTGGTGTACCGTTTTCGGAACAGATTTTTCGCTTCATCTGTAAGGGCATAACGTATCTCTAATAAACATCATTGATTAGCATGAATAAATAGATTATTTTGAAGATAATTATTTATTTTCATCAACAAATATGTACAGCGATCACAACACTTAAAAGTCACACATTACATCAATTCATTCCTGAAATACCCACTGGTGGACTGGGGACCACAAGGTACATAATCCCTACGTGGTGGGGATTTCAGGAATATACTATACTACTCATGATGATATACTCATGATGTATAAATGAATATGCTAATGACAAAGACGTATGGAAACTAGTGCCGCATCCAGTTCCGCGTAGGTAAAAACAAATCATGTAATTTTTCATTATTTTAATAGATGTGCGAGGAGTTTCTTTACGGCTTTTCTTCTCCTAAATGACTAAGCACCCTTCCGAAAAGCTGGTAGATTAAAAAATGACGTACATAAGTGTATCAGTGATACCTATATGAATAAAAGATTTTGATTTGATTTGATTTGAGTCACTGAAACGATTAATTCAATCGATCAAGTAGGTGGTTAATTAATAATTAATTTGTGTTGTCAAGTTACTTGAGTACAATTAATTGAAAACGTAAAATAATAGTTGCAACTCAAATAAAAACTATATTTTTATAGGTGCAAAAATTTTACTTCTAATCAGAAAACACTAAGTAGATAGGTAGGTAATTTGATGATTTAACCAGAAAAAAAACTAATAATTTATTATGCACTTTAGGAATCAAAAGTTTTAATTTTTATAAATAGCAAGTATGTATTTTCCAATATTAAAGAATATACAATATTCACACTTTTTATCACAATCTAAGAGCATATTTTGTGCTTGAAGCAGACATGCAGTGAATTATCAGAAGGTTATCAGCTATAAGACTGCTTATAGACGAGACAGTTTCGTAGCCTTTCCGCTATAACAAAATGCCCAGGAAACCTGATAGAAAAAGGCGATCTAGGCATTTTCCTTCATAGGCATCGTGCATTTTAGGTACTTCGCTCAAAAGGGATTCAAACTACAATTCAAATGGCTTTTTCATTAAAAATTTTATTGTGAGTTATTTTTAATTGATTATGATTTAACTTTCAAATGGTTGTACTAAAAGATTGTGATGTTTGGTAAATGCTGGAATCCTCGAGGCTCCACTACAGCCCATGAATATCAGTGAACGTATCCTTGATTGAAGTTCTATTCTATATGATCAAATTATCAATATATTATCTATATATCTCAAAGAAATACAATTCACAATAGGCACACAAGGCAATAGGAAGTGGCGGAAATGTGATTCGATTTTAAGCAACTCAAAAATAAATGTTATAAATCTCACGTTAGAAAAATTATAATTAATTTCATGCATTACTCAAAATCAAATAAAAAAAGGAATACAATATAACAAACAATTAAATAAATGATGATTCAGAACAAACGTAGTGATTAAGTACTCTGTGGCAGATCAGCGAGCGGTATATCCGAATCTTTTATATTTCAAAAACCATTCTAAAAATTAAAATTTTATATTATAAGTATTGTTTTATATTATCTCGTAATATATATCTTTATTACCTTTGATGAACTTGATCAACGCTATTATGTTCACAAAATGGTTTTTGAGTTAAATAAGACACTTATTTCAATGCTACCAACATTACGCCCAACTGCAGATTTAGTTAAAGAGCACTATAGCAGTATACAAAGAAGTCCGATTTAACCCCAATTCCTCTGTATATTCGTTCAGGTGTAAGGGTGCAAATTAAATGGTCCCATAATTCTTTGTTGATATTGTATATTTATTGCTGTCGTTCTACTAATTAATCGTCTTAAAACTATAAATCTTGTATAAAGTTTACCCTCTGTAAATAAATTTTAATTTCAGGAATCAGGGCAAGTATAGAATATTTATGACTACAAAATATAGTTAGGAAATAAAATACTATTTTAAATTTTATCCTAAACCATTTCGAAGCTATAAGTACCACAGACACTATTCATAGACATTTATTTTTTAGCAGACGATTGCTTAGGAGTGAGATTTTCTTAATCTATACTATTTTCAAACGTGTTACAAGTGACAACATAGCTTTTTAAATAACAGGACTGAATAGTATATCTAAATTCAAACAGGCGCTATAAGAAAATACACTGTTACATCATATTGATATTTTTAGCTCAATTTAATATTATCATGTCAAATAAATGTGAATGCAAGTCTTTAAATAAACTTTTAAAAATCAGATAGGTCAATACTCTTATCTGTAATAGGATAAGTTATGGCACAATATGACAGATAAGACAATTTAGTCCATGGATTTAGTCGAAACTCAAAATATTTATTATTAGACATTTGCAGTAGTTTTAAAAATTAGGAATATCCAAAAGTGCGCGCCTTACACACTTATTTTGTTATAAATTGAAATTGTCTAGAAAAACTATTGAAAAAAAAACATTGATTTTCATTATTTGTCATATTGTTCCCCATTTTAGCCTACTATAGATTGTTGACGGATCCATTTTTATAAAGTTTATTAAAAAATTACATGTCTTCACATTTGTCCAACGCACTATAATTATGTTAAATGAGAGCAAAATTTAATACGTCACACATTTATAATAAAATACCACATTAAAATACTGGAATAGCACTACTGCGAAAATTTTGTTACCAACAGCCAAAAAGCTAAAAAACGACCTAGCGAAAAAACATATTAGATATATGTATTATATTTTTTTAACAATAGATTTTATAAGTTGTGATGTATCAATTCACTAATACTTAGAGCGCTACATTTCAAAGGAGTTTACTACCTTACAGTTACTTGAGCTCTCGTTTTTTATTATATTTTCATAAAGTAATTTGCTTAATCAGATATTGAGAACATATATAAGTTGTTCGTATCATAAAAAGTAATGTTTACTTGTTCTTTGCAGATTACTACAATGTAATTATTTACCACAAAATAATGTGTGAATTCATGTGCGAAGTAGTAAGTAACTTAAGTGAATTTTTGCATTATTATTATTATAGAGAAAATTTCCATTGCGTATAAACAATTTAATTTCTCTAAAGTAAAAGACTTAAGTTTCAGAATTTTTTCCTTAAAACTAAACTTTCTTTACTTATACAAATAATTAATTTAAAAATTAATACACATTGTTTAAAGATGATACTATTTAAATGCTGGTATTTGTTTTATAGTAACGGCCCTTATGTAGGCTTTAAGTGTCCCTAAAGATACATGAGGGTAGATGGTCATCGTCAATGCAATTTGCAGTCCTAATTAGTCACCGATGCGTTGCTGAATAAGGGAGTGGGAAATTCGAAACTTTAAAGTACCGTATCCAAAACCGAAAAGAAAAAATTTACATATTGATTTTTAAAATAAAAATAAAATAAATAAAAGGAGGATAGTAGCTCAAAATAATGTATATTGTTATGTACCTAATTTCTTTCAATTAAAAATTAACTATTTCACTCACTCAAATGATTGATCTACTCAAATCAAATCACTCTTTATTGTGAACAGTATGTAGAAGGTAATATACAAATAAATTTTATTCTATTTATTACATCTATTTTTATTGGTTATTGTCAATATTAATATTATAGTACCTTTGAATTTTACTCGAATGAAAGTGATATGTCAAAATCAATACCTAATTGTTCTATTTATCTAATCTAATACCTTTACACGAGCAATTCTTGTTATATATATATATATATATATATATATAATTGGAATCTCGGAATCGGCTCCAACGATTTTCATGAAATTTAGTAAATAGGGGGATTCGGGGGCGATAAATCGATCTAGCTAGGATTCATTTTTAGAAATTGTCGTTTTATCGGTGTTTTCAGGCAATGCTAAACTTCTACAATATACTCTTCCTGACATCTATTGGCAAGTAGCAATACTAAAGCTACTTCAATTATTTTGGGGGCACGTCCGGGATTCAAAGATTTATTGGAATTGGATCACTGACGATAGCGGCAGCGGCGTGTTGTGCAGTGTACGCGGGCGCAAAGTAGTACAAATATACTTCAGCTCCTGTTTCTACTGTACTGGTGATATTGATTTATGACGTGATTATAAGAAGATGCCAGGAGCCAATAAAAATAGGGCTGAAGACACGGCGGCACCGAGCGGTTCAGCGTCGGGGATGCCGGATTTCGATTTAATGGCATTGCATGGCATAACCAAATTCAGTGGCGACGATAAAACTTACTCATCCACGAAATACTGCGAAGATATCGAAGACAACGTTAAGATTTTCAACCTCACGGCGCAGTAGACACTCAATATTGCACGGTGAACTTTGACGGGGACGGCGGCTTTGTGGTTAAAATCCGAGAATGTATTAAAGACTAACGACTAACTAAACACGGCCTTCAAAAGGAATTTCAGGATCAAATTAATGCAATAGAGATGCACGAATTAGTAGCGGCCCGAAAAAAGAGGAAGGATGAAACCTGTTACCAATACATGCTCACAATGAAGGAATTGGGTAAGAGGGAAAAATTCCCGGATTACGTATCGATACAGTACATAATTGATGGCATAATGGACAACGAGGTCAATAAAGCGATATTATATGGCGTCACGATCTACGAAGTTACTAATATATGAAAAAATGCATTGTAAGTTGTCTAAAACGAAACAACAAGAGAAGCGGAGTGACATGTGCTATCATGCACAGGCATCAGGCGCTGTTACAAATGTAGAGAACCTGGACACTTGTTGAGTGCATGTAAAAAGGGCATTAAGTGCTTTATGTGCAATCGAAGCGGTCACTTTGGTCGGAATTGTAAAGAAAGCGCAGTGGCGTCACTTGCGGCGGCGCCTAGAACCTACTAATGGCGTACCGGCTTGCACTGCAATCCAGTTTTACTATAATATCCTTGGTGTACTCTCTTTCCAAGAAATGTCAGGAATGCAAAACGGGTATGGAGGCATGCGGAAGGGGAAGTCCCTCAACAAAAATGAAAAATTACCCAGCTAGGCAATGTTGTTGTATGTATAAAAAGAGGTTAAATAAAAAGAATAGTAAAATATCTTTGCAGCTGGGCTATATTTTAATCTCTTTGGAATTTATTTAAATAAGACCAAATAATGGAACTGTGGTGACACGGTGTGTCCCACACAGTTGTAACTTGCAGAGCGGGCGAACAGCAAGAGGCCCGTATGGGTGAGGGCGCACACCAATCGCTTGCATCATGCCATCCTGTCAGGTCGTGTGTGAACGTAAATAATTGTGTATTGAGTATACTCACGGCATGTGTGTATATTATACTAGCTGACCCGGCAAACGTTGTTAAAAAAAAATTTAGGGGTGGACTACCCCTAACATTTAGGGGGATGAAAAATAGATGTTGGCCGATTCTCATAGATACCGGATAAGCACAAAAAATTTCATCAAAATCGGTCAAGCCGTTTCGGAGGAGTATGGCAACGAAAACTGTATTTTATATATTAGATATGTGTGAACAATAAAATAAAATTACATATCAATTCGGACTAAATCATTTGTTATCAAAGTTATCAAAGAACACGCATCAACTAGAGACAAACATAAAAGAACTTCCTTGCAAAAAACAAAATTACATCAAAACTACAGGAAGGAGTGGGAAAGTGACCCTAAGTTTAAATCATGGCTCAAACCTGTGCTAAGTAATAATACGAAAGCGATGTGTAGTTATTGCAAAATAGAATTCAGTGCAAAAATAAGTGACATAAAACGACATTCGGAGTCCAAGAAACACATAAATCAAGGCTCTTTCAAAGTGCAAGAGAAAAAGTGGACACAAGTGTGAGCGGTGTTCATAATGCCGAAGCACTATTATCATTATATTGCTGAACATTCTTCAGTGTTGCCAGTGAACCACTTAATTGAGTTGTGTAAAAAAGCATTTCCAGACTCCAAATATACCAAAGATCTAAAGTTGCATCATACAAAGTATTCTGAAATTATAAAAAATGCTTTAGGACCTTTTTGTAAAACAGCTCTCATATGTGATATCGGAGACAGTAAAAGCTTAATCACCGACGAATCGACGGATATAACTGTCCATAAATATTTGGGTATCATCATAAGATATTACAGTAAACGCTGTCTTGTCTCAACTTTTTTAGCATTGAAAGCTAGAAACCAGCGACGCCAGAGAAATAGTGAATGGTGTAGTAAATGCAATCAATAATATGAATTTAAATTTGAATAACCTCATTGGGCTTGGGACTGATAATGCAAGTGAGATGACTAATGGGCTAACTAAGACATCAGAGCCGTTATATTTATCTCCTGCAGTGAATACAAAATGAGCATATACAGATGCAGGCTCTCCGCAACAGAAGGGATTTATTAATCTAAGACCTAGACAAATTAAGGAATCAATTAATGTATAATTCAGAGAGGCGAACTATAACTCGGACTGTATTTGCGGCAATCATGCAAGATACATATATCTCAGACACTTATTTCTTCACTAACCTGATCTCTAAAGAATCTGTTGAGAACTCATTCGACAAATTTGTACAAAATCCAGGTATTTTTTGACATTCTGGGTTTTTGACCTTCGGTAACTTCTTTTCAGAAATATTCGGGATAATGATATTATTAAAGTTCATCAAGTGGGCATTTACAAAGATAATTTTGGAAAGAATGGGATAGAAATTAGACGAGCAACGACCAATAGAACAGGCCTGCCTATCGTTGCGGAATCCTGATTCCGCAGACTTCTCGGTACTAGACCATATCCATACTGTAAGAGAAATTATAGGAAAATACACGGAATACCAGCTTATATACTACACAGCTTTTATTGACTACAGCAAAGCTTTCGATTCTCTGATACACTCAAAAATATGAGAAGCCTTAAAGTAACTGGGTGTAGAGCACAAATATATGATAATTATAAAAAATATTTATGAACACAGTTCGGCTTGTATCCGACTAGAAAAAGAAGGAAATAAGTTTCAAATACAAAAAGGCGTGAGACAGTGTGACCCCCTTTCACCAACACTCTTTTTGACTGTACTAGAAATGATCTTTAGAAATCTAGAATGGAGAGACATATGGGCATAAATATTAATGGCCGCACGCTAACGCATCTACGATTCGCTGATGATATTGTATTATTTGCAAAAACATCAGCTGATCTAAGCAAGATGATAAATGATCTAGCGTCGGAAAGTGCAAATGCCGGTTTGTAGCTAAAACCCGGAGAAAACAAAAATCATGACCAATGACAACAAAAACCCTGTAATAGTGGAACATAATCAAATCTCATATGTGAAAGAGTACATATACCTCGGTCAACTGATGTCTCCAGAGGACAACGAAAACAAAGAAGCCAAAAGAAGAGTTGCGAATAGCTGGGAAAAATACTGGGGGCTAAAAGAAGTAATGAAAGACAAGAATCTACACATCTCAACGAAAAGCAAATTATTTAACACATGCATCCTACCTGTGTTGACATATGGGAGCGAAACATGGGCTTTAACAAAAAACATAGCAAATAAACTCTCCATATGTCAACATGCCATGGAAAGGAGTATGACTGGGATAAAAAAAATAGAGAAAGTTAAGAATAGCAGCATCAGAAGTAACACTAAGGTCCAGGACATAACTCTGAAAATAAGGAGACAAAAGTGGAAATGGACAGGACACATGATCAGGGGAAAGGATAATCACGCAATGGTACCCAAGAGATGGAAAGAGGAAGAGAGGTAGACCACATAGGAGACGACATTAGACAAGTCGCGGGAATAACGTGGGGTAGAGTGGCCATAGAAAGGCCAGAATGGAGAAGATTGGAGGAGGCCTTTGCCACTTGGCAAACGGACACGCAAAAGTGGAACAAAAGAGCATTTATTTATTTATTTTATTTATTTATTTATTTTGTACACACATAAATACATAGGAAAAAAATATTAAAAAAAATTTGTACAAGGGCACTTCTTATTCCTATTTGAAATGTCTTCCAGAAGGCCCGTTAGTGGAGAGGTGAACAAAAGATGCAAACTTAGTGCGTACAATAAAATTATAGTATATAAACCAATTAAATAAATATTAATAACGAGCAAAGAAAAATAATATATTATTTACATATATATATATAATACATATCTATAATACATATACATACATATCATACATAATACATATCTATAATATATAATATACATATCCATAAATATATATACCTAAACAATAAAAATGCATAGATATGTTTTAACGAGTAACATTAGCCAAGTAGTATTCTTTGATACGTTTCTTAAATGTGAAGATAGTTTTACAGTCTCTGATTTGATGTGGTAGTGAGTTCCACAGCCTAACTGCTTGTACGGAGAAGGAATGAGAATAGGAACAGGACTTATGAGAAGGAAACTTGAGAATGGTTTTGAGGTGTGTTCGGCAGGGTTCACCAGGAGAATGAGAAAAGGAAAATCGGTTGCGAAGGTACAAAGGAGAGGTAGGGTTATGTAGGATATTGAACAGACAACACAATATCCGGGTATTCCTGCGAAGGCGGATAGGGAGCCACTTGAGATCCTTGCGAAATTGAGATACACGATCGAATTTTTTAAGTCCGAAAATGAACCGAATAGACAAGTTTTGCAAGCGCTCAAGTTTATTCATGAGCTCCTCTGTAGCATCCAAGTAGCAGACATCGGCATAGTCGATTATAGGTTGGATAATGGTAGAGGCTAAAGAGATTTTTGTTTTCAAGGGCAACACACTTTGGAGGGATTTCAGCGAATGTAAAGAGAAATGTACTTTTCGGCTGACCTCAGCAATATGGGCTCTCCATGACAGATTCTGATCAAAGATCACTCCCAGGTTTTTCGCAGTTTCAGTGAATTTTATTGGACCACCGTTTACAAAAACAGACGGTAACGAAGCAAAATCTAATTGACTGCGTTGGTACCTATTACCGATTATAAGGGCTTGTGACTTAGCGGGGTTCACTAGGAGACCAAAAGAGCTAGACCATTCATTTATGCGGTTTAAATCAGAATTCATAGCATCAAATGCCTCTTTCGTGTCCCCGACTAAGAAATGACGATACAGCTGCAGATCGTCAGCGTAAAGATGGAAGTTGGAAGAAATTACATTTGAGATAGAATTAATAAAAATTGAAAATAATAGAGGAGATAAGACGCCACCCTGAGGAACGCCCGCAACTATGTCCGACCACTCGGACAGGTCGTCTTTAAGACGAACACGCTGCGAACGACCCCGAAGATATGAATTGAACCACATGATGGTCGGTGAAGAAAAGTTTAAGGATTTGAGGAACGCTAGGAGGATATCGTGGTCCACTGAGGTGAATGCACTACTGAAATCTAATAGAATTAGCAAGGTAAGAGATTTATTATCTATAGCCATCCGGATATCTTCAGTCACTTTTAGCAAAGCGGTGACATTTTACGATTAATTAAAGAAAAATTGTCATGTCCGAAGGAATGATAGAATATATAAGTGGGCATTTGACACAGTCATACAGAGGGCTGTGTGAAGTCCACGGCTGTGGATGGGAGCTCCTAGGCTCAGCATGGGATGTTGTTACCACTTATTTGTTGTTTCCTGCCAGAGTAACTAAGTATTATAAAACAAGGACCATTCATGAAAAAAATACAGATGTGCACTGAGGTGTTATCAGATGAGAAATCATCTAGACTTTACCCTATAGGCTATATTAGAGCCTTTTGCTTCATGGCACAAAATTATTCAATACACAGAGCAACGGAGCTGGAACAAAAACGAATCAAATGATCCGATCATTGCATAACTTATTGAGAAGGAAGGAATATTTGATATGCCATAAAGGCGTATAATAGATTGTTTAATTAAGTAATAAATATTATTTATTATACACTATATCTGAGTGAGTGTAATAAATAGTTAATGGATTGATTTAATTATACATTATTTTGAGCTATCTCTAGATGGTAAAGCCCACTCTTTTAAACGCAATTGACAGTTAACTTCGAGCTTGGTTAAAATCTACCATGAATATCGTATACCAGTTGGATTTTTTATAATTAAAAAAGTATTCAATATAAAATATACTGGTACTGCAAAGTACATACTGAAGCACCTAAAATAAATGCATTTACTCACGCACGAAGACAAAAATTAGTAGGTACATTATATAGTAATGAACGACGATACGGATTATTCTAACTAGATTTCCTTGTGGTATTTCCCATACTAGACCAGTATGTGAAATACAGACACTTTATATTCCACTATACTCCAATTTAACGAAAATGAAATAACAAAAATAATCCATTAAAAACGTGGCCCTTTGCAACTCGTTGTAGGGTGTCGGAATTCATATTTTTACACGTTTTTATTGATCTTGCCAATAATTGCTTTTAACTACAATCCCACCTGATGGTAAATGGCGATGTAGGTAATATTCGACGATATTCAGTAAAAATAAGCGGTGATGGCGACAAATCTCTTGTCCAAGTAACTCTGTTCGATCTCCACAGAGCCGCCCACCTCCTGCGCTATTGACAATATCTGGAAATAAAAGGGATCACATTATACACGATATATTTATCGGAATAAAGTTTCTATTGTATAAAATTATACCGACACGAATTTCAGACACTAACAGCCTTATTCATAAACGCTTAATAAACCTATTTTAGCTATAGCACTATTAGACCTAGTATATTTTATTTTTATCATTTTTCATAAAAGTGAAAATTGAGCAGTGATAGCCTAGCGGTTAGAACGTTGGTTTCCCGAACGGAGGGGCCAAGTTTAAACCGTGGCAAGCACCTCTAATTCCAAATATTATGTGCAAGTTAATTATCACTTGCTTCGGTGAAGGAAAAACTGTGAAGGAAATCTGCACACCGGAGAGTTCTCCATAAAGTTCTCAAAGGTGTGTGAAGTCTACCAATCAGCACTTGAACAGCGTGGGTGACTATGGCCTGTATCCCTCACATTGTGAGAGGAGACCCCGAGCCCAGCAGTGGGACAATTGAGTTGTTGCATAAGAGTGAAAGAAACAAAACACTTTACAAGCCTTCTATAACTTTGGTTGTCTTTACAAAACTCACCGCCTTGTATTTGAGTGAGGAAGAAAAATACCATGCTGGATTACGTAATTCCTGTATTTACAATCTACCACGCCCATCCATACGTCAAAAACCATGCTGTTTTGTGCCAGTCCGGAAGTTACTAGCAGTTAGTATTTTTGACCTTAAAACGAAGGCATAAGGGGCCGTTCAAGTATTACGTAAGCACTATGGGGGGCGTGGGGGGTCTTCGTTTTGCTTATTTTGGATGACATGGGGGGGTAGGGGAGTCTAGATGATGATTACGTCATCGCTAGTTATTTACTTTTTTACACTTTTTTTGAAAAATGTTTACGTAAGCATGGGGGGAGGGGGTAAGAGCTTTGTTTTCTTTTGCTGACAAGGGGGATGGAGGGGTAAATAATTGTAATAAATCTGCTTACGTAATATTTGAACGGCCGCTAAGGTCCATAATTCCATACCAACCTGATCAGTGCGCGTGTTTCGCGGCAGGTACATGGCCACGTTTGGGGCCACGAGGCGCGCCGCCGCCATCAGCTCCGACGCCGGCTTCGGTTCCAACATCGTCTCTATATCGTATACTTTGTTCTGAAATACGTTGAACAGTTACGTCATTTTATAAATAATTTTGACGATGTCATTGCTTCACTATAAAATTTACTTTTAAATGCAAAGAATTCGTGCTACCAAATGTAAAAAAGTCAATAAATCTCTTAAATTAAATAATGAAACATATATAGAGGAATGCAATGGGGCCCGCACGTAGCCTCTCACAACTAAACTTGCTAGGGCTGTCTTATTTATGACTTTAATTAGTTTTCAATAACATACTATACGAGCATAAAATGTACTAAGCGAGTATCTATATCTACTCCAGATGAGGGCATCAATAAAGTTTACGTCGTACCCTCAGTGAAAAAAAGACATAAGATGAAAATTGCAATTTTACAGGAGATAAAAAAACTGTTAAAATATCAGTAAGTAGTCAAAGGAATCTACACTACGATTTCTTACACAAAACTGTCAAGATTAATGATAAAAATTGAGCATATGCAGCTTTTGTCCCTCTTTCCAATCATATTAATAAGTAAAATTCAAAGTAACACAACTTATGCTTTTTTCCACTGAGGGTGCGAATTAATAAATGAACACGTCACTGTGGCCTGGCCCGTATCAACAACACCAAAGGTATGACCAAACCATCAACCAAAAAGCAGGTTCCCGCATCATTCTAATAGGTTTGAGATTTCTTAATCATGCTTAATGTACACGTCTCCTAATGTATGTTTGTAAACGTGCGTGCATGTGTGTGTGTTTATATATGTGAACGTGATCGCATAAAGCGCGCGTGTGTATGTATATGCCAATGTACGTATTGTACGCCTGTGCACGTTATCATCACTCACACTACAGTACTTGGGCCGTGTATGAACGCATTGATCGCGTGTTTATACGTGCGTGCGTACAGGGGTATCTATTTTTATTTATTTATTTTATTTTTAATGATGCACTAGCAGCTACTAGAGCTGATGCGTGCATATCACTGCACTTGTGTTCGATTTATATATATTTTTTATTGTTGTGTATTCTGAATATATTCATCAAGTCTGTTTTTAAAAATGTACATCTATCTATGTATATTATTCGTGTACGTGCGTGTCAATGTCAACATTACTCACACTGGAGTACTGGGGCCCTCCCCAGGGCGGGCTGAGGAACACCATGTCCGCCGTGAGGGTCGCCGCCAGCTCGAAGAAGTCCCCCACCACGAATTGGATGCGCTCCTCCACGCCGTACACAGCTGCGTTGTGCCGCGCCAGCGCTATCTTCGCCGGGTCGATGTCTATTGCTATCACTGTGGGGTGAGGTGAGAGGTGTATAGTAACAGAACTGTCAATGTATGCTGTTGTAGTATGATACGGATGATATATTCTTTTCTACACCCATTGAAGTATAATGTCATAGAACAGACATTTCGAACAAAATGTGTCCCGGCCGGGAGGTTCCATTTTCAAAATTGAGCCCTGGTTCTCCTTTAAAAATCGAACGAATCCAATGAGGATTGAAGCCACGTGGCGCCAATGCACTGGGACATACATGTTATTCGCGGTGTCGGTTCTATACGCTATTAATAATACTTCAATGTGTACACCGATATTTATTGTGTAGCCGTGACCACGACCCATTCAACTGGATCGAAATATCAACGTAAAAAATATATATCGTGAGTACTTGTATCATTGTAAATTCGATAGTGATTCAGGTTCAGGTCTCACCTTTCCCGCAAGTCCTGGCGAACTGTATGGTGTTCCCGCCGGCGCCGCAGAACCCGTCCACCACCACGTCGTACGCGCACTTGTTGGCCGCATGCCGCGCCACGCTCTCCGGCGTCACGCTGAACCAGCTCTCCACGTCCAGCTTTATACCCTCATCGAACCTGGTGGAGACCAACATAGGTTGTTCAAATATTGGACAAATTGTGTGGACTAACTGTTGGCCACGTCCACCTTGACGCCCTCATCGAACCTGGCGGGGGCTAGGGAGGGCAAGCCCCCCACTAAATGATTTACGTCCAGCCTTAATGCTCATTTTATTACCTCAGCTGGTTTCTTTTACGGAAATAGCCCTGATGGTAAGTGGGTATCGTCGCTCATGGACATCAACAATACCAAAAGCATCACTGATGCGTTGTCAGCCAAGAAAGAAAGATAAAATAGTAAAAAAAAACGGTATTATTTGCCTTCAGAATTTAAAAATTTGGATATCGTCACTGGAAAGGCAATAATATTCTAACACGCCAAGACGCCTCTTGGACTTTTCAGTGACGATATATTGTCAAATAAATAGCAGTAACTATGAAACATCAGGAAAACTCGATTTCTTACTACCAAACTACTATTACTATACAAATGGCTTCAATAAAGGCAGAGTTTTATAAACAGTACATACTACATACCTATGGAAGAGTGAATGTCGTTTTTTCCAGTATTTCATCATTTTGGGATCGTTTCTGATGTCTTCGGGGATATCAGTGTCCACCATCTGATCACTGTCGTGGCGCGGCTGGCGCTTCTGACGCCTCCTGCGTTTTGTTTCTAAGAAATAAAAACATTTATTTTGAGTACAACACCTTTAGCAATGAGAAAACAGATAAGTCACTTTAGACATTTCCTCCTCTCCAAAATGAAACATTTTCACAAAATTGAGTTTGAAACAAAAATAATGGGAATTTCGTAAAAGTAGAAATCAGAAAAAGATTCATTAAAAAAAATTACATTCATCATCATTTATTTCCCCCATGGGTAAATAAATGATGTCATAGGACATCACTAACGATCATGCCCCCCACAAACACATCTATCGCATAAATATCTGCTCCGTCTACTCTAAAGAGACTACGATCAAATATAAACTTATAGTAAACTCACCTGTATTTTTAGTTGACCCATCACAAACCTCTTCCTTATTCTCCTGAGCATCACTTGACGACTCAATATCTGGCGGTAGGGGTACTTTAAACGCTTCTGTACCAACCGTTTCCTTACACTGATCTTTAGTTAATCCTTGGTCATTCACCAAGTCATTATCGGCTTCCGTTTTGTCTATGGTTGCTGTTTCATTATCTTTGGTGTGTGTGTCTGCTTCGTTGTTAGATTTATTGTCTGTGACGTCATCATCTTCTGTCTTCATTGCTTTATCTTCTTCAGATTCATGGCACTGAAATAATTGTATCTATTAGAAGTTTTATATCCTAAATTAAGGATATTAAAGATGAATGATTTAATAATATATTTTTACAGAGAATTTAAATAATAGCTTGCAAGAAAAATCGAACAATTATCTTACAATCTTTAAATTAAATGTGAAATAACAATGTTTCCTCAATACCTGATAGTCGCTTAAGGGATTGCCATCATCATCAAAGTAAGTCTTTTTGGCGGCAAACTTTTTGTACCGCGGCGGGCGCAGTCTATGAAACCTTTTCCTATACAATAGATTTCCTTTTGGCATTTTTTCCTCATCGAGTCGAAAGCCCATGATTTCAAATGTTGATTTAATTAATTCTGTGTCGTCTCTCTCTAAATCTTCGTCATCCTCTTCGTGGCTGTAAACAATATTTAATTTAATCACTATTTACTATTTGCGATTGTTGTTAAATTAACTTAGAAGCATGAGATGTTGCAAGTTGCAACTAATGTCCCACAGAACGAATTAAGGTTGAAAGAATATGGCTACACTTGATAATAATAAAGCAGTAATACATAGTGTTCTTTTACATATTACTACTACAAACAAGTTGAGCTGAAAATAAATAAATTCCAATACCTTCTTTTCAATGTTCTCGATTTTTCTTCTGGAGGCTCATCATCTCCATCGTCATAGCTGTAGCCCGACAAGTTGCTCTGTTTTACTGACCGGTTTGAATTCGAGTTCTGAGTATTTGTATTTCCATCAACACTGTCAACAGCCCCTGAGTCTGTATTCTCATTGTTGCCAGTATCATTTGCTTTATTATCTCCACTATCCATAACTTTTGTAGAATCATTTTCTTCTCTTTGTTCCTTCAGCAAAGTCTGTAGTAGAAGGCCTACAGAACCAATGACGCGGGAATTTTGCCCCCTAGATTTACCCCGTTTTTTAGTTCTTTTAGCCTTTTCTTCTACAATTGGAATATCAGGTTTGACTGCTTCGTCCTCTAAAGCGTCGACTGCATCTACTTCTGTATTTTTATCATCTTCATTTTCAACATCCTCTTTTTTCACTTCATTTAAATTTATGACTTCAACTTTCGTCTGAACTTCAATGACCGATGATATTTCCTGCGAGTTGCCCTCACTATTCTCGTAATCTATGTCCAACAGTCTTTCTTCTAATTTCTTATCTACAATTGATTCTACAGGCGTATTGTGTTCTTGGTTCTTAGTCTGATGACATTCAATGTAACTTGCATAGTGCAGTGCATATTGCTCTCCAAAATGCTTTTTCCACAAAAACTGCCAATATTGTTCACTGTCTACCTCCTCTGATGGTACTAAATCCATACTTTCATCTATATTTGCAATTCTTGTCTGGTCATGAGTAGGGTCATCAGATGTTGTTGAAGATACACTGTAGTCTTCAGTAGGCGATGATTCCGATGTCACATGACTTGATGTGATGTCATAGCTGGAGAGTGTAATTTTGGTTACATTAGTCATTGAATCAGTACCGGCCAATGTCTTTGGGCTCAATATTCTCTCATGTTCAGAACAAGATCGCCTCCGGGATACTGGTACCCAAGTATCATCCTTGTTATCAGATATTTCAATTGCTTTTTCATTTCGCTTCACACCTGAGTTTAATTTTTTATAAGGATTCACTTTTGAGTCATAAGAAAATTTCCTTTCACGACCTTCGTCTACCTTAGGACTAGAATCTGCTTGGAGATTAAAGATTTGTTCTGCTGAATGTGGTTTGGGTATATTGTTTTCATCCATCAATAGATCATTGTTTTCACCCAGATATGCAGGGTTGATGTATTCACTGTATTTTTTAATCCACGATGCCCAAATGAGTCTCTCACTATTGATAGCCCAGAATTTATCCCATGTATCCTCAGCGAGGTAGTTTTCATCAGTGTCTGGTGAGGGTTGATAATCATGATCCATCTTTTCTATATAATCTGAGTGGCAGTCTTGATAAGTAAGATCCGCGCCACTGTCGCTCGGTTGCAAATTATGGGAGGGTTTTGCATGGACTAATGCTGGGTCGTGTTCATCAGTAGAACAATAATTGTCGGTGTGAGATGCACTGCAGTAGCAACTGGCTCCTTCATCCTTCTGCAGAAGAAAACATTTTTTTTAATTCCTGACCTAATTGTTTCTTAGCCCTAGGCAGTAATCATATAAACCCTGCTAAGGTCTTAAATAGAATGGGACTATGTATAATTGAGTCATAATTATTATGATATTATTATATTTATTAACACAGACATATTATATCATTTATCATTATGACTGTTATAGCTTTTTATTTTTAAATTAAAATAGTTTTAAATCTGTCTCTAGAAATATTTATGTAATGAGATTATCGAGCATTTTACATGATGCAGGGAAATTTCACCATTCGCACATCTTAAAAGCCACATTCAAAAATTTTAAAAGACAGCAATAATAATAATTTAAGTGTAGTATTCAAGAATAAACCATTACCTCACACTTAACTTTATAAGAGGTGTCCACAGAAAAATGCACATGGGAATGTTCATCACATTCTTGAGATTGAGAGTTGCGTTGCACATCAATGTCGCTTTCACTCCCATATTCTTTGTCCACAAAATATGTGTTGATACCATCTCTAAAAAACATAATATGTAATTATTAACCCCCAATGCAAAAACGAGGGGTTTTATAAGTTTGATGTGTGTGTCTGTAACTGTTTGTCTGTAACTCTGTTTGTCTGTCTACATGTTCATCGTAGTTCTCGAACGGATGAACCAATTTTGATTTAGTTGCTTTTGTTTGAAAGATTCAGCCATTTAATAGTTATGAGGGGTGGAAGAGGGGATGAATAAACAAAAGTAAGCGAATATATTCTAGTGGGGTTTCAAATGAAAGGAATTGATTTATGTATTACCAAATTGGCTGTTTGAAGGGACGGGGGAAAGTTATGGGCAAGGGGACGAATTTACTGAATTCCACAATTTGTACCTATATTTCATTTTGAAACAAAAAATACCTCCTACATCCAAGTTTAAATAAATAAATAAATCTTTAAAAAGCGTAAAATAAAAGTTATGAATAGGTAAAAAGTAAAAAATCATAAAATAAATCTTTAAAGAGTCACAAATAATATGACTATTATAAATGTGTTATTTAAATGTAAACTGTTGTGTTGGGGGACCACTCCATATTAAACTAATAAAATAAATATTTAATAAAAATTAATTATGGACCTAACAATCTACCAAAAATTAACATTAAGTACAGTAGAATCCGTTTATTATGACTCCGCATATATTGACCAACCGCTTATTATGACGTAATTACACAACGAATTTGGTTTTCATATAAAATTCTTTTAACAAAGTCGGATATAATGACTTCGCTTACAGTGACATGTCGCTTATTATGACCCATTTTTAATAAATTTTGCCCATTTATAGTGACCAACATGATTCTTTACACCTTCGGCAATGTTCGTTGATTCCCGACGACGTTCGGCACGTGGCTTGTATTTGTTTTGAATCTCAAAAAATGAAAATACGTGCATTTATTACGTGCAATTTTAATTTTTATTTAATATGCTATGTTTCATTATTAAAATAAGTATTTATTTACCTAAAAAAAATAAGGTTGGTTTTTTTTCACAAAAATGCTTTGTATGACGTCCGCTTAGTATGACGTGTTTGTCAATTCCCTTTGATGTCATTATAAACGGATTCCACTGTACATTACGTTTAAGTAGGTAATCCGAGCAGGTACAAAGATAAAGGTAGTTTGGTTATTGTATCTACCTAT
Organism: Thymelicus lineola; assembly: GCA_963932265.1. Taxonomy (NCBI): domain Eukaryota; kingdom Metazoa; phylum Arthropoda; class Insecta; order Lepidoptera; family Hesperiidae; genus Thymelicus; species Thymelicus lineola. Next base: position 12,758,463 of record OZ010694.1, read on the forward strand.
ATTGGTTAAGAATCCAGGTGAATGTTGTATTATATCATGTCAAAAGAAAATATAATAATATTGGACACAATCTGTGAATCTTGACATGAGAATCTCAAACCCTCTTAGCAAAAGTAGGTCAAATTTGACATGTTTGACATATTTATCATATCAGTTTCCCTCCACCTCTAAAGTTCCTTTTTAGTATAAAAAAGTAAGAAATTTCACATGATTTATATTACTAACCTTATGAATGCTCTGCTACATAAGCAATGAATATAATCTCCGCCATATTCCCCATCTTCACCGTCTTCTTCATAAATGAAATGGAATTCGGCCAAAGGCTCCCAGCGATGATAGGGGTCGTAAAACTCCGACATCATTACTTAAACCTCAAAAAATATATGATTTGCTGTTTTACGAAAACACCGTAATTATGAATTTTAATTCATTTTGGTAAAGTAAAACCAAACCACCAAAATCGAAACAGAGAAGCCAAACAATCAAAGCTGAAAGCAAACGCACCAGGGAGGGATCCACCCCCACTTTGACATCTATTAAATTTTTTTTATCAATTGACATTGACATTTACTTTATGCAGCTTGTGGTTGTCATTGTCAACGTCATCTTGACAAATATAGTTGTCATTGTCAATGTCATTCGAGTGCGATACTTTGCACTTTGCTTTGCAGTAAGTTGCGGTGCAGGCGGTGCTTTGTTTTTAGGCTTGAAAACTTAAAAGAATAGTAGAAAATTGAATAATTCCTTATAATAAGAACAATAGTATAAAGTTAGCGTATTATTTCATAACTATTTTACATATGACTGACAGAATGGGTTTTGAGGAGTTACGAGCCAAGTTTAAGGTAAAATATCGGTCTGTTATAATTCTAACAGAACTTTATTTTAATCAATAATGATAAAATAATAAAATTGTATTTCAGGATGTGCTTTCTAAGGCGTTTGCGACGAACAATATCGATTTGCTCGATTCATTTTCTAAGAATACAAATGAAACAGATCGGAAGGCAGCAATGGATCAAGCTTTTCGGGACAAATTGTTGGACCTGTTGGCAGAGGAGCCGAATACACTCGAGAACTTCATCTGTTTTTGCATAGAATCTTGTAGACGGCAGATGGTGACTCCAACTATGCCTGTAGTTTTACTAGGAGACATATTTGACGCATTAACTCTGAACAAGTGTGAGAAAATGTTCACATATGTCGAGAACGGTGTTAATATCTGGAAAGAGGATCTCTTCTTCATCGCTTGTAAGAACAACCTACTGAGAATGTGCAACGATCTTTTGCGCAGACTATCTCGTTCGCAAAATACAGTTTTCTGTGGTAGAATTTTATTATTTTTAGCAAAATTCTTCCCATTTTCTGAAAGGTCGGGTCTCAATATTGTGTCCGAATTTAATTTGGAAAATGTGACAGAGTTTGGAGTTGATAATTCCAGTACATTAAAGGATGCCTTGGATGAAGAAGTGGTTATTGATGAACAGAAAAGTAAACTTAACATTGATTATAACCTGTATTGCCGATTCTGGAGCTTGCAGGACTTCTTCCGCAATCCCACTTCTTGCTATAATAAAATACAATGGAAAACATTTGTTGCGGTAAATCATACTTTTTAATTAACAGCTTTATTTTATAATATTTATGTGTAAACTTTTTTATAGTACATAAATAATATTATGTAAAATTTCAACTTTTACCCTTACAGCCAACTGTTTTTATAGATACTCAGTGTATGGGGACAAGGGTAGACATTAAATTCTCCTTTGTACTATCATTAAGAATGCTGCTCTAATTCTAAAAGTAATGCAATATGTGCTAGGGAATGATGAAGTAAAATCACCTGTAGGTCTTAAGTTCTTGAATAATAAGAGTAACTATTAAGAAAATTTTACATTATTATTTAGTCAATTTATTTACCTTCACTTGGGAAGACTGACACTTGCCTTCCTAACATAAAATATATCCTTGCCGTTTTTGTTTCAGCACTCTGGCAGTGTATTGTCAGCATTCTCATCTTATAAGCTAGAAGCTGTCGAGCTACAAAAGTCTAAGCTGAACAGACTGAAACCACTTAACACTGATGTTGAGATGGAAGAGTCTACTGGGACCAAGGAGCAGCATTACTTTGCTAAGTTTCTTACCAACCAGAAGCTTCTAGAACTGCAGTTGTCAGACTCAAACTTTAGGCGATGTGTGCTGATACAATTCCTGATTCTGTTCCAGTATCTAACATCAAGTGTGAAGTTTAAGACGTGAGTTAAATTTGTTGGTCCTTGATTCTTTCTTCTGCTCAATTTTGAAGATTATATCTTCGAATAAAGAAGAGTGATGTAACTGATGTTATAGGAATATAATATGTTGTGTTATAAGATAATGCACTGACCTTTAAACATTATTTTCCTCCAGTGAGAGTCCAAATGCTCCTCTATTTACTATTGTAATGAGAAATAGTATCTTGTACAACATTCCTTGTTCAGGTCTTATAGATTTAGAAAATATTTTTGACCGAAGAATGGATGGATGGAGGTGTAGAAATGGAATATGTGTAATCACTCCATCCAATGACTTGAAAAGCTGGTGTATATATTTTTTACATCAGCAATGGCAAAGGCATCACTGATGCATTGGCAAACAAAAAAGAAAATATTATAGATAAAGAACTGAGTACAAAATGTAACAAAACGAATAGTTTGCTGCCTCAAATTAGAGGGTGGCAGCAGGTTGGCAGGTAAAACCTTCCAACCAACCAGAAAAATAATAATACCTGTAATAATGTTAATGAGTTAATAATAAGATTACATATAAATATAATCCTTACTTACAACTGTGCAGGCTTACGTCTCCTCTAACGACACCATAGTATCCCAGAGTGGGTCAGTACCAAAAGCCACTCCAATATGGCTAAGGGGCCGTCCATTAATCACGTGATCTTTTTTTAGCATTTTAACCCCCCCCCCCCCTCCCCCTTGGTGATATGTAGTGAGGTTTAAGACTACCCCCCCCCCCTCCCCCAACATCACGTGTATTTTCCCTTTCTTATACTCTGCAAAAAGGTCTTTATACAGATCACCTACTTTCGACATTGTTTTAATCCAAAACATGCCGAGAGTCGGTGGCGGCGCGTGAGGCCTTCGTTCGTTGCCTGGCAACGGCAAGTCAAAGTCACACTACACGCTGCTTTTCTATTTAAAAATCGTACGTTTGACGAAAAAATAAATACACGTGATATCTTACTACACCCCCCCTCCCCCTTCGTGATTTTTCGTGATTTTTGTCAAACCCCTCCCCCCCCTTTCAAGCCTCACGTGATTAATGGACGGCCCCTAACATACTATTATATGTAACATAATATATTTTACTATTTGAATTTTCAACAACCCTGTTGCCTAGTTGGTAATGAAACCTGCGTGGGAAGCAAGGGGTCCCGGGTTCAATTCTCAGCCGGGGCAGATATTTATAGGGCAGATAAATATTTGTACTCGGGTCATGGGTGTTATTGTGATGTGTTATATTTGTCATGCATGCCAGCCGCGACACAGGTACAAACCTACTGCGGGGCTATAAGTGTAAGCGTTTATTTATTTATTCCCAGTGAGTCTCAAGAGCTAAAGTCCGATCAACAAGAGTGGGTGAAGGAGACCACAGCCCTCATCTACCGGCTGCTAGGCGAGACGCCGCCCGACGGCCGCAGGTTCGCCGAGTGTGTCAAGTGTATACTGAAGCGGGAGGAGCATTGGAACAACTGGAAGAATGACGGGTGTCCAGGTCAGTTGGGATAGTAAGCAGATCTCTGGGGATGATCATTGGGCATGAGTATACCTGGCTGCTAGAAATTTCTGGTCAATTTCAAACTCCTTAGATTTGTTGGTAACATAATACATAAATATAATACATAAATAATAAAATATAAATATGTACTTTTACAAAGTCCATGTCATTCAGCTGTTTGAAGTCAAAGTCAAAATATTTTATTCATATTATAGGTATCACTGATACACTTATGCACGTAATTTTTATTCTACCAGCTTTTCGGAAAGTAGCTTTGTCATGGAGGAGAAGAAATGCCGTAAAGAAATTCCTCAGCACATCTTTTAAAAATAAAACTTATATTTATTATAAAAATAGATATTCTCTAACATGACCAGAAATGGTTGCCTAGCTGGTCATTTCCAAGCATCCTTATCATTTAAATATTCTTCTATGCTATAATAACGCTTACTTACGAGTTGATGGTCTATGCTAAAGTATGCACTAATCAGGTTACTGGTTAAGGCGTGAAGGCGTAACAATCAAACAAACTCACATTCGCATTTCTTAACAAACTAAACAAATCATAAGCTGTTTTTGAAGATACGTTGGCCACAATATACAAACAAAGTCCCCTCAATACAACATGTAATTTCAGAGTTCCAAAAGCCAAAACCCCCGGTACAAGTGGACAGCGAAGAGGGCAGGAAGACCAGAAAGAGAAGGCGGCCCGTTGGGGACATTGTGCAGGAATACGAGACACAGAACAAGTTCTTCTTGGGGAAGTATGTAAATGTTCTGGATAAATAGCAGTTTGTTCTTTCTAACATAGACAATGAATCTAGTTGGTAACCCTGCCTGCGAAGTGAGGGGTCCTGGGTTCGATTCCCGGCTAGGGCAGATATTTATGTAATATTTTTACTCGGCTCATGGGTGTTATAGTGATGTCTGATTTGTCTGGTCCATGTCACCCGCGACACAGAATCCTGGTGCGTGAGTATGAGTGCGCAAGCGTTTATGGTTATTATATAGGTATGTGTCATATCATATCATAAAGATGGGCCAAAACCCTGGTTACTCACAAAATTACTCAAATAAATGCTCAACCTAAATCGTCCACAAGCGCTAAAATTGCTCACTGGACATTGCAGGCTCAATAGATGCCTACAGATGATAGGCCTGAGCTGTTGCTCACACTGTAATATGCAGATTCTGCAGTGAGGCAGAGGAAACACCCATCCACATGCTGCCATAGGTCACTGAAGAAGGTCTATAGGGTTACTTAATCCCACCCAACCAAGTCATCCAGTCACCCAGGAACATACTGTGGTTTATCTGTATAAACAACTTGGTGACCTGATCTAACTTCGGAACAGGTACGGCTATAGAGGATACTATAGATCAAACCTGGTCGCAGTGGCTCCTGGGATAGCTGCTCCAAGTCCGACATCCCATGTTTTCTACAGGGCACATTTCGGAGAGTGTGCACAAGAATTATTTGAGATAATTCCCACATCTCCGTTTCTCCATCGAACGACATGATGCACCGCGGGTATCCATCCTTTTGTCGTGAACATCCCCCCGGTACGGACCACGCGGTTTGCTTCGTCATTCGTTATACGCACCACCAAGGACTGGAATAACTTGCCTGCGTCGGCGTTCCCGCTTGCCTATGACGTGGATGACTTAAAAAAAGAGTCAATAGGCTTTTACTAAGTTAATGTGCTTACCATCCTGGACCATATCTTCACTTACCATCAGGTGGGATTGTGGTGAAGCATTAATTTATAATAATAATAATAATAATAATAATAAAATAACTTTATTTCTTCCACAAAAAGAGAAGCATTAACTTACTTGTGTAAAAAAATCCCAAATAATAATAATAATGTGTATCGTTTCCAGTAACGAGTTAACAAAGCTGTGGAACTTGTGTCCGGACAACCTCGCCGCGTGCCGCACCAAGGAGCGGGACTTCATGCCCTCGCTAGGTATCACGTCATCCAATACACCCTCTTTCGTAACTTTTAAATTCAGGTCATGAGAGTAGGGTTACCATATCTCAGGATTTTTGGACTCTTCTCATGATTACGGCTGGATTTTGCAAATCTCATGAAATCTCAGGATTTTTAGAATTCTCAATAAAATACAGCTTACATTTTAAAGTTCTCTTTAGTAAAAAGTTCTCTTTAAGGTCTTTAAATGTTACCACTAATACTTTAAACATAAAATTAGAGTCAACATCCCTATTGTGCAATTTGCTGTCGTAAACAAGTTGTGCAATTAGTTGATAGGTTTAGGTTATAACTCATAAAACAGCAATATGTAATGTCGGTCAGAGTCGTACATGGTGGGTCCGCTCTCGGGCGGGGCGGAGGCGGCGGGAGCGAAGGCCCGCAGCGGCGGCTGGGGCTGGCGCGCACTGCGGTTGCTGGCGCGCCGCTCGCCGCAGTTCTTCGTGCACACCAACAATCCCATCGGTCGTCTGCCGGACTACCTCGATGATATGGTGAGATCACTGACATGTATCTAGGCCCTAGGGTGAGATGGTGATTGCTTTGTTAGATAGATAGATAGATAGATAGATAGATAGATAGATAGATAGATAGATAACGACATGTATCTAGGGTGAGATGGTGATTGCTTTGTTAGATAGATAGATAGATAGATAGATAGATAGATAACGACATGTATCTAGGGTGAGATGGTGATTGTTTTGTTAGATAGATAGATAGATAAATAACGACATGTATCTAGGGTGAGATGGTGATTGCTTTGTTAGATAGATAAATAGATAACGACGTGTATCTAGGGTGAGATGGTGATTGCTTTGTTAGATAGATAAATAGATAACGACATGTATCTAGGGTGAGATGATGATTGCTTTGTTAGATAGATAGATAACGACATGTATCTAGGGTGAGATGGTGATTGCTTTGTTAGATAGATAGATAGATAACTCTTTATTGTTTGCACACCACATATTATACAATCTTACAAGAATAACAGTTAAGATGGTACAAAACAACAGGCGGCCTTATCGCTACATAGCGATATCTTCCAGGCAACCTTTAAGAAGGATACATTTGTTAGCATATTGAAATAGATCTTAAGGCGGTTTTATGTCTAATGTCCCAAAAGACAACCCTGACATTGGTAGACAGGATAAGCGATAGTGTTAGAAAGGAAGGCAACTCATTACGCGTTTTTGATTAGCGCTGTGCGACCTGAATTACACTTTATTGCGTTGGAGTTAGAGTCGCTATTTATTTAAATGAGTTCGCCTTCTGTACTTTTATAAGTATTATTATTCACACACATTCACACTTACACACACACACACACACGCGCGCACACACACACACACTTAGGTATATAACATAACAAAATTAACAACTTCGAACAAAACCATACTTCACAAATTAAAGTTTTTCATTTTAAGTGACATTGTACTTCATTGTATGTCTTATGGGAAATAAAGATTCTTTAAACCAATGATATTAAACTATACATACGTTATGCCCTTACAAATCAACCAAAAAATCTGTTCCGACCGAGCTACAACACACACACACGTTTATCTTTTGTTTCACTACATCAATCACTATTACATTGGTAAATTATGTAAAAGGGATGGCACTACTAAAACCATAATAGTGAAAAAGACAGCTAGACGGCCTCACTCAGAGGCAGCTATCAACTGTCTGAATTAAAATCGCTACACTTGTCTAAATTCGACTGACATAATTTCAGCGCCGTCTTGGCATATCTTGTATATAATATTATTGCTATAAACCGAAACCGATTTCTTTTGTGGTACAGATAAAGCGCATCTCGCGCGAGGTGGCGGCCACCGCGGCGGCTAGCAACACGAACGGCGACGCCGGCAACTCCAACGATAAGCCTCTCAAACAGGTACGTTTTAATGTTTTAACCGACTTCAAAAAAAGGAGGTTCTGCATGATACACAGAAAAGATCTGTTTTTTTTTTAATTTGAAAATATGTTTCCAAATTAGTCCCATATCTTTCAAAATTCAGTTCTGATGATGAATCCATGAGGAATTGAAGGAACTCGTCAGATATTAAAGGGCGATTTTGATTTCTGAGAATAGGATTTTCGAATATTTTCTTGAAAATAAATATTTTTGTTGGTAAAAATTTGATTAATTTGTAAGTAGCCAATAAAAGATCAGACGAGCCAAACATGATAAATGGTAACCGTTCCCCATGGATATAAGTATGGGCTTCACTGATGCTTAGCCAGCCTAGAAAGAAGAGAAAAAAGAAATATAGCAAAGAAAAGAACACACAACAGAATACGACGAGTAATTTTCCTGACTCGAGCAACATCTATTTTTTATCTATAACTAGCTGTTTCCCGCAACTTTGCTCGAGGAAATTATGCTTATCATATTTATCCCCTATTTCACCCTTGGGGGTTGAATTTTAAAAAATCCTTCCTTAGTGGATGCCTACGTCATAAGAGGAATAAGTGTGCGAAATTTTAAGTTTCTAGCCCTAAGCCTGTGCGTTGATACATCAGTCAGTCACTTTTGCCTTTTATATATATAGACAGAAGAAGAATACAGATATCTGAATAGGCTGTCATAAAAACAAAAAATATTATTTGCTAATGTCAATCAAATATAAAAATACAGGAGCCAGCGGAAGAGGAAATCTCAGAAGAGCAAATGGAAGCTGACCTCATGAAGGAAGGCGACGCGACTGACATTGAACAGGTACGTATTTTATTTGAATAAAGGAGATTGATAACACGTAAGAATCGTACCTACCCGATCTAATAATTACAATTATCTTTCGACAAAATCTACATGTTCCAAACCTGAATCCAATCAGATTCAATCGTCTAGTTTAGCATTAGTACAAAATAGAATATATATTTTTTAATACAGTTGCTCAAAAAGTGGCGTATTGCAGGAACGTGTAGCGTTCGGGATGTGGGCTATTACATACTCGTGCTTTTTCTTTACCTTTTCCGAACTCGTGCGTTCTCTTTCCCAACTGTCAAAATAATGTCTATTAAAAAGAAAAAACCAATCACGAAGTTTTTACAAAAAAAATCATAGAAGTTTTTGTGATTCATGCAAATATTTCTAAAAAGAATTTGTTTCAATATCAGATTTAATGATTTGATTCAATAAGTTAGGTTAGGTTTATTTCATTTCATCTCATTAAATTTCATTTTAATTTCATATCAATAAAAAAAAATCTACTGAAGACTTGGCTGTATGGGCATAGTTCCCTTTGCCTACCCAGAATGGGTGAAGAAAACAAAAAAAATCTCTGCTTATATTCTTTTACGGTTGGCGCCATTTTCCAAAAAGATTGTGTTTTTATTATTCTATTAAATTGCTTCATTTTTTCGCAACTGTATTAAAAATTGTTGTTCAGTACACGTGCGGAACCGTCATTGCAACTTGTTGAACTCTTTACAATGACAGGCTTTCCGCACTCGTAATGAAATATACTATTCCTATAATCGGTTATCGACTAAGATTTATGGAGATTTAAGCCAAATGTAATTTTCCCGAACATCCACATATTTATGTATATTAGTCTACCTGTGTCGATTTTGACCCCAATATACTCGTATGTGCAGCACCACAGATATAGATAGACCTATCTGTGTGCAGCACCCATTGAAGTAAAATATCATAAAACAAACATCTCGAACAAAATGTATGTCCCGCTGGGAGGTTCTATTTCTAAAATTGAGTCCCCGTTCTTTTTTCAAAATCGAACGAATCCATTGAAAATTGAAGCCCATTGGAGCCAATTCATTGGGACAAACGTGTTCGCGGTGTCGGTTCTATACGCTAGTAATAATACTTTAATGGTAGCACCCCTTAAATGAACCCGCAGGTGCCAGACACAACGAACGCTGGGGAAGACGATGATAAAAGCGCGCGCTCCAAGGTAACAATGATATCGGCTAGCCAACTAGATGCGCTCGCCGACAAGCTAGCCGACTGGAAGAGACTCGCGGCTAAACTCGGCTACAAGCCTGACGAGATAGAATTCTTCGAAACCGAGAACGCTTCGGAACCAGCACGAGCGAAGAACATGCTTCAACTCTGGTTCGATGATGACGAAGACGCTTCGGTGGAGAATCTTCTCTACATCATGGAAGGTCTAGACCTTCATGACGCTGTCGAAGCGCTGAGAAACGCCAAATGACAACCGGTGAAACGTTTAGTACGTTTACGGAGAAACCACTGATCTGTATAAGTATAAATATATTGGAGGTTTTATAATTTGTGTTTGTTTCCATCATGGAGGATAGAGTAGAAGGAGGGCCATCTCTGTGTATGAAAAATGTCCGTAAAAACCAATGCCAATGCCAATTACAGGTGGCGCTGCGGTCCATTAATAACTAGGCATAACTCAGCAAATTTCACTCTACTTAACAGCTATGTTCATATCGCTATTTCTCAGTCACTAGCACCATTCTGGAATGGCCATTATTGGAACCTCTATTTTCAGTTAACATCTGGATCAATTTTCACCTCATGAGATGGCCCTCCTTCTACTCTATCCTCCATGATTTTGCAGATATGAGATTGAGAATTTTCAGTATTAGATAAAAGATGACGTTGGTTTACCTTATCGAAGTTGCACAGCTTGCATGATTAAGCTATTATTTTTTATATCTGTTATTTTTTCTGTCTTTTACAAATTATATTAACAAATTACAAATTGTATTGGCATGTGGAATTGATTCAAAGAATAATAATCAAATCCGAATTACCTTTGTGTGAGATTTACAATACATACATACATACATTACATATAGTTCCCCTTTCATCGTGTTAGGTGGCGCATAGAATCACCGAATTTATGATGAGGTCAAATGACCGTATTTTTTGAGCTGTCAGTTCCGAAAAATGAGACTATTTGTACCACACGGCGACGCAAAATGATTATGGACTTTAGTATGAAATCGACTCATTTCACGAGACGCAGCTCAAAAAAATGCGCTCGTTTAGCCTCACCCTTAAACCACCAATAGGGATGTTGACACTAACTGTAAATTAATATTTTATGTTTAAAGTATTAAGGGAAACATTCAAAAACCTATAATATTATTCTTTTGTCGTAATCAATCCCAATAAATTAAATGTAATTAATTTAAAATGTTAAAAGTAGTACTCACTGTCACGTGACCTCAAACGCCATTTTGAGCTTATGACGTCATTGCTCGCATTTTATATGGAAGTTCAACAAACTTCAGTAGACCGATAGTATTGAATATTTTTATATTGAAATTTGATAATGTTTTTAAATTAAAGTTTTTTTTTTGTGAACATTAAGGTTAGATATATCTATAAAATAAAATTGAATCCTAAAATTAGTCAACACCCCAACTGACACAACCTTTCCAGCTTATATTATACCATTATACAGATAGTGGGAAACTGTGGTGGGATTGGTGGGAAATGTAAATTGTCATTTGTGAAATGTGAACTGAAGATTGTAATGAGTTGGGCGTGGTGTTCAATGAATGAATGAATCGCTATCATAGGGTATTTTAAGTGGTTTATACAATAAAGTCTAGTTCGTATATTGTTGTTTTATTATGTTGCTGTAAATGTTTGCTACATCCGGAAATCGAACCGGGGACTTCGTGGGCCCGCTGCCGACTAAGCTATGAGGTTGTGGTTAGCCAAGTTGGTAAAAAATAAAAATACCCTAAACACGACTTTATAATTAAAGTGGTACTGCCTCAATAAATACTATAACATTTCCTGATGTGGCAGAAAACGCCACTTTTACTTAGACATGGAAGATCAGATACACAATACTTACACAAGATGTCGTCGGGTCGCAATAAAAAAGCCTCGTTCGTTGTTCAGTAAGGGCTTAGGCCTATTATTATAGATACCAAATTTTAAGGGACCCTTACCCTAACTAAGGGTGGTGTAATAAAAGTTAGGGAGTAAGGGTCCCTATGTAGGGCGATCGGCGCGACCGCGTCCCCCTAAGAGCGTACAGTGCGGACGTTATTGTAGTTGAATTAGATTGTTGTCGCGATGGCGTGTAATAAATAGAAAGGAGTTAATTAATGTAATTGAACTCTATAAAGAAATGTCATTTTTGTGGCAAAAACAAAACAAAGACTATTTTAATAAAGTACTCCTTAAGCAAAGCAAAGCAACAACCTATAATTGTTCCACTGCTGGGCACGGGGTCTCCTCTCACAATGTGAGGGGTACAGGCCATAGTCTACCACGCTGGCCAAGTGCGGATTGGTAGACTTCACACACCTTTGTGAACATTATGGAGAACTCTCAGGTGTGCAGGTTTCCTCACGATGTTTTCCTTCACCGAAGCAAGTGATAATTAACTTGTAATACGCACATAATATTTGAAAATTACCAATTAACCAATAGGCTATCACAGATCACTGCTATACTCCTTAAACCAAGCTTTAATTTTTACTGATCACACAGCGATCGCAGTCATCGTAAAACAATTTTTGTAGGGGCTTCAATAAAGTGGGTGCCATGATGACGACGTTCAACCGAGACGACGTTTATGTACTAGGTACCGACTGAGTGATAGGGCTGTGTAATACCTAATAAGCGCTACCCTAGCTAGGCGACACGCCCAGCCTTTCGATAGGGCCTTTAAAATTGGATAATGTAATAGGCCTTCAAGCTGACCGTCGCACCCGTGGTCGGCATTTTTACGAGACGAAAAGAAAATGTATGTACGACAGTCCACAGGATACTTAATTAATACTGACTGACTTTATGGTCAATTGTCACAATAAAAATTACTGTGAATTTAAATTCGTATTAAGCTACACGATCAAGTATACTTGTCAAGATTGCAGCGGACTTGACGCGGCATCCAGTAAATTTGACGGTGTATGGCCACGGTACTCGTATGGCTATCTTATCTGGCCATATATGTATATCTCATGCAAATTGGATGCCGCATCAAATCAAACTGCAAACTTGACAAGTACACTTGATCGTGTATAGCCAGCTTTAAAGTAAAAGATTTGATAACGGAAGTCTGCACATAAATCCGAAAGCTCTCTACATTGATATCTAGTTAGTGAAGTCTGCTGCTTGAACGTTTCAGTACATAGATCTCGTATTGAGTTGGGCAATTTATTGTACAAACAGACACCGAACCCCAAAAAGATGGCTGCCAGTGGAATTATACCTTACCTAACACTCTTCTGACTCTGAGAGAAGACTACTTTCAGTAATGAAAATAAAGGTATTTGAAATCACTTTTTAACACTTCCAAAGTCAAACCATCGCTACAAGAAATCCCTACCGTGGCCCCGGAAGAAATGCGGCAAGAAACTACCGAGGAGTGTGTAAAAATCCCATATCTTGATGGGGATTATTGGTGTTCTCAGGAATAAACCATGTATTTTATTAATTGTAAGATCACTTATAATAAAGCAGTATGACATCAACGCATTGTAATGATGATGGTCCTTCAAAGAGAATCGTAACTTTTCCCAATCACTAGTGAAATTAATTTGCATTTTCTGGAATTGTAATTCTATAATTTCTATATTGACGATATTTCTCTAAAGCGTGATAGATATCTAATTAGAAATTGAGACGGCGAGGTTAAATTCGTGTTTCTTACTTTTCCTGTTCCTTTATTCTTGTGTGAACAATGTTATCTTTTGAAAATACTAAATAAGTTTGATGCCTACATATATTGATTTTCAAGTCCTAACGATGGAATTAAAAAATCGTTCAGGGACGGTATTCCTAAATTAATAAAAATTTACCGACGTAGAGCAGCAGATATTTATTAGTTTCCCTGTCGCTGTAAACAACTCTGTATTTTTTTGCTTATCATTCAAATTATTTTGGCTTCTTCCACGCCCACGTTAATAGAGGTGGCATAATATGGTTTTAGCCATTCAGCGGTTGCTGAAGGAAACACGTAAGGCTTAGATTCAACCATTAAACAATGTCGGCCGCTCCGAAATTATAACTTGCACGCATTTCCTCATCGCGACTGACTCACGGTGTGCCCAAAACAGAACTTATTGCGTACATACTTACGATAAACACTTCGTAGCTGCGAAAATAGTTCCAATCGCGAGGGAACAGAGTTCACATGGAGTGTACACGTAAATTTGTAAGTCGGTGGTGTTACCAGTGTATCATGGTCTCCTGGCCCTCCCGCTGTGTTTGGGGATCGAGACGAGGACGAAGAAGCTGGAAGCGGGAGGCAGTTCAGTGTACGCCGGCCGCGGTCGCCGCAGCTCTCCGATGTTTACAGAATCGCGGAATAGTGCGCTGCACCGAATTTAGTTCGAAACGAATACGTCAATGGGCAGACGAAGCTTAGTGCTGCGCGAACGGTCGATCCTAAAATATTTATATTTTTATGATCGGATGCGATAGATATTTTTATATTAAAATTTTAACGGCATCGAACGTGCGTGCGCGCAGGGGTGTTACGGGGAGTTTGTGAATTGTTCCTCTTACGCCGTAAGTAACTAAATATTGTGTTGTTGTGTCGAGTGATCTTTGTGTTAAAATGGTAAATGCTATAAATTTTTAGTTGTTATGCTTCAGTCACGTCATCAGCACAACAGGAATTTTCCTTTCCAACTATCCGCCTTAAGAATACATGCCAATTTTAAATGGCTCAATAATTTATTCTTTATACTTAATTTTTATCTCATATGACAAATATAAAACAATGTCTGTAATACACAAAACAAATAGTTTACTAATTGCATTCTGTAATATAAAACACGTGTTTAAGTACCACTTTAATTTGAAAATTAAAATAAATAAATAACATTACCCAAAAGTGACTTTTCTTCACTTTACTTTTGTGTCAGAAATTTTGACCATTAAAGAAATGTTTTTCATTTTCTTTTAACAACTCATGAAAATCTCATTTCAAAATCCACGTAGTTAGTTATCACTATTTTTGACGACCCTGTAGTCTAGTGAGTAGTGACCCTGCCTGCAAAGCGAGGGGTCCCGAGTTCGCCACAGGGAAATCTACTGCGGGGGTATGAGTGTGTAAGCGTAAAAATATTATCTCCGTTGCTGCTTCACTTGATACATTTCACATTTCTTTTCTTTCTCTATAAAACCTATCGATTTAGACTTGATTTATTATTATTACCTTATTTAGATGTGAGCTAACACAATCATAATAATCCATTAAAAAGCACATATTTTGAGTTTTTGACTACCTAATAGCCTACAACTTTTTATACAAAATATAAAAACAATATGAAAAAGGGCTAGAGCTGCTAAGAGATTACACCATCCGACGGCTCTAGCTCTATCACACCAGTCGGTAGGACTTTAAAGCTGGCCATACACGATCTACTGTACATATCGACGCTTGAAAGGAAACATTGACTAAGCGACATTGAGCTAACTTTACAGGAGAGCAGTTTAAAGTTGGAATTTTTAGAAAAAAAATCATATTTTTTTCTGTAATCCTCCTATCGACGTTATTTTAACTGTTTTGGAATCCTTATTTTATCGTCTACATTGTAGCATGTATAACAACTTTTCTAAAAATTCCACTTTAAACTGCTCTCCTGTCAAGTTACCTCAATGTCGCATGGCCGGTTTCTGAATGTTTCCTTTCAAGCGGCGATATACTTGTCAAGTTTGCAGTTTGATTTGATGCGGCATCCAGTGTGTATGAGATAGCTATATGTCCAGATAGCCATACCGTGACCATACACCGTCAAGTTTACTGGATGCCGCGTCAAGTCCGCTGCAAACTTGACAAGTATACTTCATCGTGTATGGCCAGCATAAGGGATAGGATTTGATTCGATTACATACCGACCGACGTTGATTAGACAGACCGCCAGATTAATATTTGCATCTACTCCGCTTTCGTATGTGAATGTGTAGTTTATATCACCAGGGTTGTATACATACAACACATACATGTGATGTACATATGAATGTGATTATTGCCTATTACTCCTTGGTTAGTTACTTATAAGCCTCCTAGGTCTCAGATGTTTTTCAAGATGATCATGTTAAGGGGTACTTATAAGACATAGACCAAATTATTGCCTCCTATTGATGTAATAACCCGTGTAACACCGATCACGTTGAATTTAAACAGCTGTTTTGTAAGTGCCACTTGCGGTAAGATAGAATATTGTGTACACTTCCAACAAGGCAAAGGTAAGACAATATAATTATTTAAACAAAATAAACATTGGTAACACATTACGAAATGTAGGTTCCATCCATCTTAAGCCCAAGCCACTTCCTTGATATTAACCCCTGAACAACCGAGGTTTATTGCGAACAGTTAAACGTTACTTCTATGTACCTCCCGGTTTAACCCAGCTAACTCTAAGGTTACGAAGAAGAAGAAAATCTGGACATTTTTATTAACCGACGAAAAAAAAGAAGGAGGTTCTCTATTCGACACGTATATTTTTTGTTTTTAATGTATGATCACTCAGCAATCGGCACAAGGTGGTCCGATTTTCATGATTCTTTTTTAACGGATGAGGTAGGTCTTGAAGTTGGTTCCATATTTTTTGAAAATTTTATTCTTACCCCAAAGGTACAAAAACAGGGGATGATTGATTGTTCACCCACGGAATTTTTAACCGTTAGGTACCCCAATAACTTTGTACTGGATGATCCGATTTCAATGATTCTTATTTTATTGGATAGGTTATACCTTGAAGTTATTCTGATTAAAATTTGGAAACAAAATTTTGCCCCTGAAGGTACGAAAATAGGGGATGACTGATATTTCACATACTACATTTTTACCTGGAAACTAAATTTACCACCCATAACTTATACAGTCAGTTATGAGTTACTGGTTAAAATTATAGCAACTAAAAATTAAAAATAATTACTTTTTAATAAAAAATTATACCAACGAAAAGAAACTGAAAAGCAAAAAATAAAATGAACCACTCAGTATTATAAAATTTATAAATGTCATGTGATAATATTGATAATAGGTAGTTGAATTAGGTTGATCGTAAGCTGTTTTTCCCTGATTACTTAGTGTACTTATAAAAATAAAGCTGATCAATCGTTTTAGTTTTCTTTAAATATTAGGACACCTAAAAAAGCCGGTCAAATTCGACGACCGTACAGAAGCCAGACTGAAGTCACTGAACGTCGCTCATGTAAGGTGGCATTGTTTTGCGTAGAGAGCGTAGAGCTTAGTGGTGGACCCAGGATTTTTGTTTAGAACGCTTGAACCAATTTTCGTGTGCGGGAGGCTTAATTAACCCAGCTGAGGATTTCCAATATCAAAAAATTTTATATTTTTTCAAATGAAAAAACATTTGAAAAAATATTACATTTTTTGATATTGGATGGAACATAGGTATATTCGATAAGAAGATTTGTCATTAGGTATGTGGTCCTCGGGGGTGTTTGATTTTCAAGCTTAAATTATCATGCTAGTCGTGATCAATGAATCTAATGCGCTGGCCATTCTGGCTGCCATACGTAGTAACAGAAACAAAAAAATAAACTTTCTTCTGAAACAAACCAAGATCAAACGCAGAGTACCTATATTTGTTTTGTTTAGAAATGTATGTAGGCGGTTAAATCGCAAGAAATAAACAGCATTGCCAAAGTTCCTCTTTACAAAGTAGATCGGTATTACAGGGAATCTGTTCAGGAACATAGTTTAAATAACCAACGCTTGAAATAATACTTTTTGACGTGATTGCTAATTCTTTTCAGTTCGTCAGAACCACATTTTATTTTATAGCTTCATATTTTTTCATTGTCGATTTAATTGTCCATTTTAGAATTCATTAAGAACCGACGAATTTTCGGTTGAACTTGCCAAATATTTTACCGGATATGTATAATTGTGCTATTTAGACATCCCTACCTATTATATCAAAGTTATCATCTCCATCTGTGTCGTGAATTCGTGATAGGTACCTACTTGCTGTAAATCTTTGTACAATGATTGTTTAATAATTGTATTTGCATACTATAATAACACTCAAAGTGTCTGTTTGTCTGTCCGGGCATCACATAAAAACCCTTGAACGGATTTCGATGAAAATTGGTAAAGTTGTTACTGATACCCTGGGTCATATTTTAGACAAATTTTCATCCCGGAAAATTAAAAGGTTTCCCGGGAAAACAGGATAAAAGTTTGAATAATTTAAAACATATCTAATAATTTCCGTATGCAAAGTTGCGGGCAACTGCTAGTAATTGTATATTATACAATAACGTGTAAAGGCGAATATGTCCAATTTACTTATTGTTTGTTGTTCAATCTCATCTGCTGATACGAACCGTACAACTCTATTGTCGGCCTCATTAGTAAGCTCAAAGTCAATCAACGCGTCTTGTAACGTATTAGGCAGACGACCGGATTTCAAACGATGACCGTAGAGGTACTTACAAGGGTTATTATGCAGACATACTACATTTATAAAGCAAAGAAGGAAATTACAATGTTTTAAAATATGAATTGTTGATGTAATTTCGATCTGCTTTCATAGCTTCTTGCGGACAGAATGGCGAGTTTTAGGATGGTGAGTAAGTAAAGAAAAGGTCAATTAAGGATGGCTTAAGATTTTGGTCAAATATTGCTTCAAATAGTCACTTGCATACAAAACTGAAATATAAGATAGGTGCTTAAGATTTAGGTGATTTCTTTTTAAGGCCGGCTACTTGGCGGTAAGGCTTCATATATGGATTATATTATCAACTAATTGGTTGATATTAAAAGTATGATAATGTTTCTGTGAAGCTTGTTTGGCTACCACCCTCTAGCTTGCTCGAGTTAACCGCCAAACGTTCGTGGTGTTCTGGCTGGGGGCTTGGGAGTCAGGTCATTCTTTCTTTCTCTCTCTTCTATATCTCGGTCAACAATAACGCAACAGTATTGCTGATATCCACGCGCCACGGTAGTCACTTACCACCTCGTTTGACGGCTGACGTTTATCATTTTGCCCTCATATTATATTGGATTTTTTTAGAGATAGGTACAACAAGATTTGCTTCCCACGTCGATATGTAAATTCAGAACTTTTAGAGGTAATTACATTGTAAAAGCTACCAGCGCACGACGTCAGTTATTGATGTGTTGTCTTTACACTGCGTCTTTACATAATTTATGTTCGAACCACGATTTGGAGATAACAGTGGTGATAACCGACGTAACCAGTGACTATAATGAAAAAACACATAAATATGAATCCATGAAAGAATAGATAAGTAGATAGGTACCTACTTAGATCAAAGAGTTGCATTATGTCTGTTACCGAACTCTTGCTTGCATACCTACATTTAGATTCTAAACGAGTGTTCTAAATTTTAGAACACACATTTAGAACCAAACAATGTTGTGACAAACAATGAAGAATGAGTTAGCTATTTGGAGATTCAGTTTGTTTTTTAAGAGCCATTTCGCGGTTAGACGCGCGGAATCAAGAATTTGATGTCAAAAATTAGTATCATAAGAAAGATGTTAATGCTGGCAAATAAACATATAAATTAAATCGATCCTTCATCTTGGTATTCTATAACAGACATTTTGAAAATAATAATTTGTTTTAGCGTAACTGTCAATCTAGCATAACTATTTTTCAGCAAAAGGACAACAGAGTCAATTTCAGACACTGTTTTTCTTTATTAAATCTTGCTAAATTAAGTTAGTAAAAATGTCTAGAGAACACTCATCTATACTAATATTATAAAGAGGAAAGATTTGATTGTTTGCATTGAATAGGCTCCGAAACTACCGAACCGATTTGAAAAATTCTTTCACTGTTGGGAAGCTACACTATCCCCGGGTGACATAGGCTATATTATATTATATATTTTTTAATATTTTTCCCGAAGCGAAGGGAGGACGATTTCCTAGTATATTATATTTTGTATTTCCTAGAAGCGATACACGATTAAGTTACTATCATATTCGTTTCCAAATTAATTCAATAACATTAACAATTTTCATGATTTAGGTATGTCATTATGTTACCATCGATTTTTGTATTCAATGAAGCATATTTCCTATCAAAAATTTATGTTTATGAACTGACTGAAGCCAAGCGCGCCGCGAGCCGCGCGAGGCAATACCACGTCTAGGAGCCGCTTCAAATACCTATAGTTTATCAGCCAAGTTTTGCGGAATGGCTCTTGTAAGTATGATGGTGGGTAGCAGGTTCTGGGCTGCTTGTTATATTTAGTTACATTTCTTTTAAAATAACCTCAAAGAAACGTAAATTCTCTGTCTCATGTGCGGCCACACCGTGGCTGAATTTATCATCTATGCTTGCTTGAGTTAACCAGAAGGTTAGCCGTGTTCTGGCATTACTGGCTAAAGGTTTATTAGGGCCAGTTCTTTAATTCTTCCCCCTTCTTTCTTGATCGGCAACGCTTAGGTAATGCCATTGGAGTTTGGTGTAACTGATGTTCCTGGGCGACAATTTTTCTCGAAAATCAACTTGTTAACTAGACTTATAATAATAAACAGCGTCTGCCAGAAGAGTTACCTAATGGTTTCATAGCTTCATGGCATTTTTGGGTCAACACAACAGCTAGTAGGACGTCCGGTAATAAGATCCGCATTCCAAATTATCTATACTACTTATTACCTACTCAATATTTTAGAAGACAGTTATTTGGTCTTGGCACTACTTTTTATTGAAATGTTAGTAAACTTTAAAAATAATTAACAGTAAAAAGAAATGATGTGAAGCTTTGGCATAAGATAACAGTCGTTAAGCCAAGGGCATCCCCCTTGGTCGGTTTGAAAACTTCCGACACTCGGGTTGGCCATTAACCCCTTCACCAATCCGCACTGGAGCAGCGTGGTGGAGTATGCTCTAGGCCTCCTCAAGAGGAGAGACTCGTGCCCAGTAGTGGGCCATTAATGGGTTGAATTGAAGCCAGCCATGCATGGGCGGATCGTGAATTTGTGGGGCCCTGGGCTAAAACAATTTAGGGGCCTACCAAATTACTCAACTAATAGCCATTTTGTCAAAAAACTGTTTTCGATAGTGATATAGATAGGTAGGCATATAGAAAAAATAGGACAATAAAATAATTTGATTTATTTAATGTGACTTAGTGTTTTTGTATACAGAGAGCTAGTGTACAACATTATTGCAAAATAATTAGACAGGTCATGTGCAGTTATGTTATATAAATTATAAAGCAACCTTTCTGCATTTTTCTGCTGCAAATTCCTTTATTTGCTCATCACATTGTAAGTCCTTCGTTAAATCACAATTTATAGAAAGGACCGACAAATGATTTAATCGATGGTTCGACATTGTTGTCCTATATTTGTTTTTATGCCATTCTGGAGAAAGAGCGCTCCGCTTCACAGCTAGTGACTGGCAAATCTTTAAGATGAAAATTTGGGAAAACATCAACAAGTTTCTATTCATAAATAAGCCTAAAAATTTCACTGCAAGTGGTATAAAACTCTGGTTTATAATTAAGTAGGTATGTAAGATTTTAATTGAATGCACACATTCACTAAATTCTCATCTACGTCATCTGGATAATAATCAAGAATATTATGTACACTTTCCAGATCTATATTTTCCACATTTTTGTTTTGCAAATCCATTAAAAATTTAAATTTTGTGCTGTATGTCTCACAGACTTGGCTCCTTTTATTTAAATCCATGATCAGCTTATCCAACGCAACGTTTAGCGTGTCTCTTTTAAAATTTTCTGCGCCGTATATTGAGAATTTTTCTGTACACTTATCTGAAAATTTTGGAGCAATACGTCTCGTGTTCATGTCACTATAGTCTAATTCCACTTTCTCTTCGTATTCCTTTAGTTTTTTAATCTGATTGGTGCCTTATGTTATTTACGAACTCTTTTAAAGACACAATTAACTTTTTGGCTTCAGAAATATCTAAACCAGGGTTCTGCATTTTTTTATTAACAAAATGAAATCTCTCCAAAATTTCTTCCCAAAAAGTAATCAAAATTGCAGTATCAAGCTTCGCCATTTTATTGAATAAATTTCGTGCCTCTTTTCGGAAATCAACTTTCTCAACCTCATTTTCGCTAAAATTTTTAAAAATGTTGTACTTAACCTGCCATATTGGCAGCGTTGTCATAAGATTGTCCCCTACAATTATCAAGTAGGAGTCCATTTGTTTCTAAAAACTCTTGTAAAATATAAAATAAATGTAAGCCAGTATGACTACTAATTTTAATGAAGGAAACACATATTTCATACACTTTTTCCCGAAAACAGTATCGTAATACAATAGCAAGTTGATAATTGTGAGACAGATCTAGGGTAGAATCCATCACAGTTGAGTCGTTATTTATTTAAGTTATAATTTGTTTCATTATCTGTCAATTATTGTTTTTTGTGAAATATCAGCTATTTTTTTAGTGGGGGCTGGGGGCCCTTGGGATCCACGGGGCCCTGGGCTAAAGCCCAAAAAGCCCTTAGGTAGATCCGCCCCTGCAGCCATGTGTAATAATACAAACTGAAAATAAAGACAAGGAAATTAAAATACAGAAAAATATCTGTACACTTTGAATAAAGTTAGTACATTTCCAGTATTTCCTATTGAACACAGATAAGGTCATTGTGTTTATTATGCAGTCTATCTATTATTGCGAACAATAACTACATAATCCTGGATGCCGGGACATCCATAATAATATATTTAAAAAACATTTAAGTACGTTCATCGCCGGTGTTGAAAACGTGACGACCACAACGCGACGCGACGTCCGTCTCGCCTGAAAACTATAAAATAAGTTTAGAAATTAATTGTATTCACCGAATTCCACAGTGCGCGTGAATTCATATAAATTCAAACAAAACTTCACGCTGTCCAATGAGAAAGATAAACAGCTTTTAAGAACGTAAAACCGTCGCGCAGGTATGTAATTTAGTCGCCAGTGCAAAGATGAAACAGCAACATTGTTTCAGACTTCAGTTCTATTCTAACATAATCAAGACGCCACCCACGCACGAAAATAGCAAAAGGTATTTAAAATTGCATAGAGGTAATAAAGAAAAAAGTAGGCCATATTACCGATATCAAACACACCTTCGGTAACGATGTATTTTTCTTTTATACAAACATCCGTCCGCAAGGGGCGTGCAGACCGGATTTCAACAGCCCATTTTTCAGACGATTTTCAAGACGTATATTTTCGTAAAGTGGAGCGCTGAGCGCGGATATAAACATTTCTATGCTATGAATCTACTTTTGTGCATATAAATCAGTAAACACCGCACCGTATAGTCGATCGTGAGTCGTGAGTGAATGAAAATTTAGATTTTAAAATAGCATTCCGAGCCCTCGCGGCATCAGGGCTAATCCCCGATAAACTTGTACTTTATTCGAGATATCGAAGTTGATATAACATGTCTTTATTCCATCATCATTAAAATTAAAAAGACGTTAGGTACATGTCTGATTGTTCTATTTCGATTTTCGCGGGAAAGACTGAAAATCTTTGTTGACGCGTGGCTCAATGAAAAACGCGCACGGACCATGCGATAGTTATAAACGCTCGTCTTCTACAAATGTATGTGACATTGTTGCCCAAGACAGAAGTTGTAACCCCCTTTATTAACTAGTTAGGTATATGAAATATTTGTGGAATGCCATAAATTAGAAAATAAGAGGCGCGTCCGCGGATTCGAAACTGGTGCGCGAGACCTACGCACGCGGCAGCGAAACGTTTCAGCCTTAGGGTTTCAGCCTTTTCAAGTTTCAACAGCAACTGTCCATTCGAAAAAAGTTATGGAGACATAATGTACAAAAGATTGAAAAGTAGACAGTAAAAATTTTACTTGTTGAAGTATATCCCATGTTGATGTGAGTGTGACATGATTTGCCCGTGGGTCAAGCAGAGCGCAATGCTATTGTATTTTCCTGTGGTTGAAGTGGGCAATGCGATTTTCCCGTTTCTCCATCGAACGAAACGACGGATGGCAGGTATCCATCCTTATCTCGTGAACATCCCGCCCGTATGGACTAAGCGGTTTGTCTTGTCATTATTTATGCGCACCGCGAAGGTTTGGAATAGTTGCCTGCGTCCGCGTGCCCAACTTTCCATCCGCCTATAATGTGGATGTCTTCAAGGAAAGAGGAGGCTTTTATTAAGTTAATGCGCTCATCATCCTGGACCACATCTACACTTACCATTAGGTGGGATTGTGGTAGGGTTATCAGATGGCAAAACTGAAATATCTGGAGAAAACTTCGAAAAGTCGGGATTTGTTGGGACAAAAATTTTTTTTCGAAATAGCTGGCAAACGAGCTGACGACGAAAAAAAACAGCTAGTCCGCGTGCAGCGGGCCGCGGACGCGCGGGCAACGATAGGACTTCATTTTTCATGTTGATATGACCGTAATCTGTAATGGGAAATGCTGTACAAACAAATCCCTTTTACATTTTCTATTTGAATTTAATAACATCTGTATTTTTCCGCAGACACTTACGCTTTTTCATGTAAGTAGTGTTTGTTAAAATGGATTCGTATATCTGGCCTAGATTACCAATCCAAACAAGACAGATGTAAAAGATATCGTAATTCGCAAAGATGAACTAAATACAGATACGTTATGCCCTTACAAATCGACCGTAAAATCTGTTCCGACCGAGCTACAACACACACGCGTTTATCTTTTGTTTCCCTACACCAATCACTCGTACATTGGCAAATTATGTAAAAAGGATGGCATTACTAAAACCATAATAGTGAAAAAGACAGCTAGTGTTTGTCGCTCGCGTCAATCTATATACGCTACGGTCTTTATCGCTCTCGCGTCAAAACTAGATCGCTATCTCTTTCTTCATCTGAATATGGCGTCTTTGCATGAGTTATTAGATTGTTTAGAAAAATAATTGAAATAGACTAAATAATCTAAGTATCTTAGCGTACTCACGCATGGTATGAGATTCCTTGTGTTTTGTTGACCTTGGAGTCATAATTGGTGCACTTTCTAAACACACAGGATGGCATTTTGTTATATTTTCATAACCACGTATTAACCTACGATGCGCCACGCTCGTGATTGCGCTCGACGCAGACTAATCACAAAAGTTCCCAATTGGGAACTTTTTCAATCATCACAACGCGCGCGCTTATAACCTATCTGCCTCTTTTTAATATATAATATCATTGGTAATTCGTATTAAACAAACTTCAGCGAGTGTTCGGAAGAAACGAGCGATTGCGAAAATAAACGATAGGTATTGGATTTGGAATAAAAAGTTTTCTAACATTGAAGTATAATGTCATAGAACAGACATCTCGAACAAAATGTGTCCCGCCGGGGGTTCTATTTTCAAAATTGAGCCCCCGTTCTCCTTTCAAAATCGAATGAATTCATTGCAGATTGAATTGAAGCCCATTGGTGCCAATTGATTGGGACATACATCATGAACGCGGTGTCGCGGTCGGTTCTATACTCTAATAATAATACTTCAATGTTCTCTAACGAGCATTTTGTAAACCGTAGTCCCATCACAAAGTAGCAAAAGTAGCTTTAAATATGTTTCTTTGTATAGTGGCGATTCTTAATCCAGTAACCTCCAAAAATTACTTAATCTTTGTTCGACCTCATCCATCCATCAGCTTGCACTATGCAACTATGAATAGGTACCTTACGCCCCAACTCAGAGTCACTAACGGTTACTTTAATTGCTCCAGGTTGCCAGGTTGCTCCGGTTGCTAAATATTTAATATGGCTAAAGCCACAATTTCAGAACTATAAGTATAGAGGCTAATATATGTATAGGCTATCAAAATTTTCACTTACTTTTGGCGTACTTCAGTGGTGCGTCCCGCTACAAACAGTGTAACCAGTGCCGGATTTATGTTTTTTATGAGTGTAGGCCAATTTATATCCGCCGCCCCATTTACCTTTCTAAAATAATAATTTTCCATTCATAGTAAGGCAAGCACTGAATTAGTTACTAAGAAAGTGCGTAAAAAAACAAGAATTACAATTTTTTGTGACACTTTTTAATAGCAAAATCTTCTATAATATCATCTCCTGAAATCTGCCGCCCCTAGGCCGCGGCCTATACGGCCTATTGACAAATCCAGGACTGAGTGTAACGAAAAGTTAAAACAAGTAATAGTTTAAAAAGCTAAATACACGGTTTTATGTTTTCAATGTAGATACTGAAGGAAAAAATTGGGACTCTGCTGTTAACCATTACGGAGTTCCCTCGGCTGGAGCCAAACCTGGGTGTAGTATCAGGTCAAGCTTGTCACAAAAATGCATTGTCATCAGAACTAGAGCAATGCGTAAAACAACTCCTTAGGATAAGTGGAAGTAGGTAGGTATAATTAGGTTTATAAGATTTGATCCAAACGAATAAATAAAAAAAAAACATGAGAGGTGTCAAGGGACACCCGGATGAAACGAAGTTCCTTTCGATTTAAGTATTGTTTTGTTGTAAAGTTGTACAGTACAGCGCCGTCTCTGTAAAACGCTCTGAATCACTTCAAAAAAAGTGTCGTCATTCGTAAGAATCAAAAAGTGTCGTAATTTTCCGTCTAGCCCCCTTTCACAACGCGCGATAAGGAACTTCGTTCCAATAAATAATAATCAGGGCAAGCTAAATAAAAACGTAACATTACCAACTCGCTAGCGGTTAGGTATAGGTTTCGAGAAATCGACGTTGTCACAACTTGCAACTCACCTCTATCACAAGTCACAACCCGCCTAAGTATTTTGTCGACTTGCCACAAAAACAAAAGTAGACAAATATTCGTGCGGAAATGACATTTATCACATAATTTAACAAGAACTTTGTTTGGCACGCTTTCTTCTTTTCGACTAAAATTAAAATCACTGTCCTCCTCACTTTACATCGCATTTCATAAAGTCGGACAAGCGTGAGGCCACCTGTCCTCAGGAGACGCGGTGTAAATCAATCTCACCCAAATTTCTATGTTTACATAGTGTCCTGTCCACAGAAAAGTAATGGCGGTCATAGAATCATGAATAGACCATTAGCGTCACTGTGAGGTTGTTAATTGAAGGAAAATATTATTTTATGTAACGTTGTAGACAATAGAAGACAACATTTTTTAATAAGTATTTCGAAGTTATCTAATATTAATCTACCTAACGTTTTCTCAAAATCCATCCAATTTGCAACCCATTTCCATCAAATCTAAATGAATGTTTTAAATTAAATACTCATACTATTAGCGTTACA
Source organism: Thymelicus lineola (assembly GCA_963932265.1). Classification (NCBI taxonomy): domain Eukaryota; kingdom Metazoa; phylum Arthropoda; class Insecta; order Lepidoptera; family Hesperiidae; genus Thymelicus; species Thymelicus lineola. The sequence continues at coordinate 12,785,403 of OZ010694.1, forward strand.
GGACGTACCGACGTACTTATATTGTTACCGTTTATTGTATTAGCTATACCTACATCAAAATTATTATGCCACATATTGAAAATTATCTGCACAATTTTCCATTCTATGCCAAATACTTGGAGCTTCGAGAAAGCTTTTCAATATTCCATATCTACACTAATATTATAAAGCTGAAGAGTTTGGTTGGTTGAACGCGCTAATCTAAGGAACTAATGGTTCGAATTGACAAATTCTTTTTGTGTTTGATAGTCCATTTATCGAGGAAGGCTATAGGCTACATAACGTAATATATTTTAGTAGGTACTTAGTTTTTTCCACAAATTAACGAGGGTAAAACCGCGAGGCACAACATATTTATCTATAAAATAACAATTTGGCACATTTCTAATGATTACCTACAATTTCAACAACAAACGGTCACTTTCTTAATCTTAATGACCTCATAAAAATTTCCATCAACAGGGTGCTGAATGGAAATAACACTCGGGATAACATTTTCCACATTAAATTCGGCGAGCTCAAATTAAATGGCGTTATAAATTAGTTTCCGCCATAAATGTAATTTTTTTCGGTTCCTCCACCTGTCTGATATAACCCGGTAGAAAGACTCCGGGAAGGACTCATGTGTTCCGGGAAGTGGAGAGTAAAAGAAGGGCGTTACCCTGACGTGATTCTCAAATTAAACCCTGTTTAGAACACGTGGCTTTAAATAGCACAATATGCATCCTCTTCCGCTGCCCTGCCAGACCTGGCACACATTAACATGCTCTGATACAGAACAAGTTTATTAACTTCGGATTCTGACGTTTATTTGTAATAATCTCAATGTAATAATATCATGTAATAAGCAAAACTCTAGACTCTACAAAAACTCTAGCCTCTTGATAATCTGGCATTTGTCAGGCGAATGTTGTTCGATTATTTTTTTCAGCAAAAAAGCAATAGGCACCTAGTAATAATAGTTCAATGATAGGCACAAATATTTTGCTTTATTTAACGTTTAACGTTCATTAAACTCTACTTCCCAGAATTTGATCTTTGTTGTCACACTATGAAATGTCAATGGTGTAATAATACAGGCTGCGTTTTTTTTCAATATCAACGGGTTTGATACCTGGCCAGGATTATTAATTTTTCAAAAATCTAATGATGCAATTTTAGTTTTCATCAAAATCGGCCCCGCGATTCCTTTGAGCATTATTCGCTATACCTCTTAGTTGCGGATTTGGCCATCCACGCCCACTTGAAAAATTCATCCTGTATACTGCCCGAAAGAACTAATTTATGTAATATTGTGTGATGTTTGAAACAATAAATTAACTTCGACGAAGAAAAATTTTGCGAGAAAAACTGGACCAGAATCTTGAAAAATGTAACCTATGAAATTGGAGATTTTATAACCAGCATTTTCAGATTTCATTATCTATGGATTGGCGCGCGATTCAAAATTCAAATAAATTTTATTCGAAAGCCGTGTTATTTTAACTTCAAATTCTATCATTTGTTTTTAGATAGTTTTTTTTTTGTTTTTGTGAAATTGTAGTGCGTGATTTTTTGGCGCAATGTATAAACTGAAAATTCGTACAATTTTCGAATATGAGTTCCTACGTGGAAATACCGCTGCGCGAACAACACGACACATTAATGACGTGTACGAACCTAACACTGCTTGCATAAACACAGTCCATTTTATTGATTCAATGGTTTTAAAACTGGAAATTTTGACTTGAAGAATGAGCCTCGCTCCATCCATCCATCGGCTGGTAACCATTGTCAACAACGACGAATTGAAGGACCTTGCTATCGGCTGGAAACCATTGTCAACAACGACGAATTGAAGGACCTTGCTATCGGCTGGTAACCATTGTCGACAACGACGAATTGAAGGACCTTGCTATCGGCTGGTAACCATTGTCGACAACGACGAATTGAAGGACCTTGCTATTGGCTGGAAACCATTGTCAACAACGACGAATTAAAGGACCTTGCTATCGGCTGGTAACCATTGTCGACAACGACGAATTGAAGGACCTTGCTATCGGCTGGTAACCATTGTCGACAACGACGAATTGAAGGTGATATTGGAAGCGGATCCAACTCAATTTACGGCTGAGCTTGCTGCGGGCTTTGGAGTTAGTTTCAAAACAACATTGAAACACATCGAATTGGAAAGATAAAACGCTAGATAAGTGGGTTCCAGACGAAAATCGACCAACAGCGAGACTTGTGCGTCGAAGTATGCATAGCACTACCGAATCGGCATACAAACGAGAGAATTCTAAATCGAATTGTTACCTGCGATGAAAAGTGGATCTTGTACGACAGCGTAAGCGTTCGTCTCAGTAGGTGGACCCGGGTACAGCACCTAATCAGTGCGCTAAAAAAAAGATTACTCATAGGAAGATGATGGTGACTGTGGGTCGGACCAGTGCTGGACTTGTACATCATAGCTTCTTACCGAATGGCACAACAGTGACGTCAGATGTCTATTGCCAAGAATTGCAAACAATGATGGAGAAGCTCGCAATTCAACAACCAAGACTGGTCATTATTAAATCGCTCTTCCTCATTGCTTCTCCACGACAACGACAATGAGCTCACACTTCACGACAGACCATCGCAAAGCTACAAGAGTTACAGCTGGACCTTGCCCCAACAGATTTCTACATTTTCAAAAAGTGGGAAAAAGTGAAGCGCTCATAGCCCTGCGGCTTGCGTCGATCTTAAGTGATCGGCAAAGTTAAGCAACAGCGGGCGCGGTCTGTAGTTGGATGGGTGACCTAGTGGCAAAAAAAATCTTGAGCGTTTCCGTGCTTCGGAGGGCACGTAAAGCCGTCGGTCCCGGTTGTTATCGTAAGATAACAGTCGTTAAGCCATGTCGGAGGCCCTCGGGCGGTTTGAAAACTTCCGACAATCGGGTTGGCCACTAACCCAATCTGCACTAGAGCAGCGTGGTGGAGTATGCTCTAGGCCTCCTCAAGAGGAGAGAGCCGTGCCCAATAGTGGGCCATTAATGGGTTGAAGCCCTGGGAAAAAGTTCAACACCCGAGAGGCAGTACAAATCGCTTTCGCTGACTTCATCGCCTCTCGCCCGCAGACTTCTACGTTCAGTAAAGGAATAAAAAAACCGCCATCAAAATGAGAAAATTGTACAGATAATTTGGCCCAGTACTTTGATTAGCTCAAATAAAAAAATACCAACATTTTTATATTTTAAACTTTTCAAAGACCTATTATTACAAAAAACCTACCTTGCTAATTAATTATTCGTAACAAATAGACTCATTACCAAAATTTCCGCCTCTTACGGCAGTTTGGCGCCGACGCAACGGAAGTACAAATGACGCACATATTCAGCTATATAAATAGCATATATTAATAGAATATTGGAAGTAATCTACGTAATTATTTTTGTTGCGACCGCTACAAACTGTACTCCGTGTTGCAAATCAAAACCAAAGTTTGCAATCGTCCAAAAATAATTTACAAATATACATTGCGGCGTCGGCAATGTTTCGTTTTAGATTTTTAGCTGCTGCCAGTTCTGATTTTATTTTTAGCGTCTAATATAAATAATATTGTGCATCTGTTGCTGAGGTCCGGGTTTGTTATAAGGAGCAATGATTTTTTTTCATGAATTTAGTGTATTTTCTTTTCTTTTCCTTAGTGTGAGCTTCCTATTTTTACATATTGTATTTTATTAAAAATCCTAAGAAAAAGGTTTCCAAAACAGAAATCTTAAGCTTGGGACTTATTTAATACGAATGTTTTTCAAAATAAATATAAAATAAGAGGATAATATTATATAATTATAGGAATAATATGGTAAAAGTGCCACATTTTAAACGCGCCGGTACCGGTATATCGAGGTGTTGAAGTGTTTATACTCATCAGCCATCATGTCCGTCAGAGTATACGATACAGCCACGAACCCCATCCAACTACAGCGAGGTGTAAGACAAGGGGACGTTATATCCCCAAAACTGTTCGCTGCGTTGGAAGACGTGTTCAAGCTAATGGAATGGAAACGACGTGGCATTAACATCAATGGCGAATACATCACACACCTGCGATATGCCGATGATATAGTTATCCTGGCGGGATCCCTGGAAGAACTTGGTACAATGCTCAGGGACTTGAACAGCGCCTCACAACGGATGGGTCTTAAGAGGAACATGGACAAGACGAAAATCATGTCAAATGTCCATATCACACCCATACCAGTTGTTGTTGACGGCGCTGCTCTCGAAGTTGTAGACGAATACATTTACCTGGGACAATTGATCCAGCCAGATGGGTAAGTCCAACATCGAGAAAGAATCCAACTAGGATGGGTTCGTTCGGGAAACTGCGTCATATCTTGTCGTCCAAAACACTACCTCAGTGCCTGAAGTTGAAGGTGTTCGAGCAATGTGTGTTGCCAGTGATGACATACGGCTCCGAGACATGGTTCTTTACTATCGGTCTAATCCACAAGCTCAAAGGCACACAGCGAACTATGCTGGGTATTTCTCTACAAGATCGCGTCAGAAATGATGAAATCCGTAGATGAAGTAGGATAACTGACATAGCCATAAGAATAAGCCGAAGTTCGAAGGACCGGTAACCGTTGGGGAAGAAAGTTCCTCGAATAGCGCACACGTCTCGGAAAATGGAGTATAGGACGCCCCCGACCAGGTGGACTGACGACTTGAAGAAGACAGCGGGCATCCGCTGGATTCAGAAGGCTCAGGACCAGTCAGAGTGGCGCAAGTTAGGGGAGGCCTATGTCCAGCAGTGAACTTCCAAGGGCTAATAGATGGATGGATGGAATAAGTCAATGTCTTACAACCTCAGATCAAAAATCTGAGTTTACAAAAAATGAAATGAAATTAAACCCTACCTAAAAGAAGTAGGCTCAAAAAAAGTAGGCAATAGGCGGGCTCAAGGCATTTTTTTCCAACCAAACAACGGCAATGAAGAAACAACGCAAGAAGAAAGGAGACTGGGATGATTTCTAACCTCAGATTCTAGAAAAAACAATCTTGGGCTAGAAAATCGAAACAAGAACACCAATTTTTCAGATTGCCAAAATAAGGAAGAACTCCGGTGTGTTTAATCACTAAAGGTATTATAGGTCAAAGTCACTGGTTTCTTTCTATATGAGATTTAACCTGATATTTCATATTTAAAAATAGAAAATTATGATCGAATTATTAAACTCTCATTTTACTTGTTTCGATCGGTAGCCCAAAAGTCCCAGTCTCCTCTAATTATGATAGCGGCAGCCAGGCAACCGAAAAATATTCAGTAAAAATCCTGTCAACTATTAATTCATTCCTTATGAAGTACCTAAGACAAAAGTCATCAATCATAGATTGTTAAAATTTTAATATTCACGTCCAGAATTTGGCAGAGCAGAGAATTCTTAAGTAGGCGCCGCTCCCGCGCCGGTTCAAATCCGGCGGATTGCCGGATCTCCGCACAAAGTGAAGTCGCCAAAACCCATTGTTTATATTGGAACGAGGAGATGAAATAAATCCAAAACTGCCAACAGACCAATGACGTGCTAGTCGGCAAGACACAATATTTACGAACATTTGTATTTATTCAGAGCTACTGATACAATTCTGTGATCCCCGCGGTCGCTGTTTACCCACAAGCCTAATTTTTATTGGTATTTTAAATCAGCTATCATTTTTATTATATAGAAAACGGCGATGAATTACGTTCTACGAATCTGCGAAAAAATTCTGCGGTTTAGTCACCGCAGTTCGCTGCAGACGAATCCTACGCTTTATCCAATGCAAAGCTAAGGTTATTTACAGGCCGACCTTGTGTTATTAATTTCTTCCCTCGCTCAAGCAGATGGGAGTTAAAATATAATTCGTGTCGATATAAAAGTGAACGAATAAAATAGTCATGGGAGGCGTACTAGCACACCTCTAAAGTGCTTGGATGAAAGCCAGTTGATAACAGCTAGACATCCGCTCAAATTATGAGTTGATTTTACATTTAAATGTCTTTCAAATTAAATAGTTATATGAATTTGAGGATCTTGAGATGTCAGTTTGAGACATTAAATTTTGGGGGATTCCACGTTTTGAAATGTAGCGAAGTTCGTCGATAAAAGGGCGCTTGGTTAGTCACTAGGAGGGGGTGCCATACTACTAGTTATCACCACTGTATGCTAGGGGTCCCGTATAATTGATACGAATGATACGGTGATAGCTACGCCCCTGGCCACTACCTACCTAGACCTAGCTTTTCAGAATTAAGCACCTACTACCTATCTATATTAGATATGATCATGTGACAATATAATATGATATTCTTTTACGTACCATAATCAAAATCTCGTACATCATCTTCTTCGAGAAGTAGCATTAACTTCTGAGTAAGTAGGTACTAAAACAAATCTGGTAAATTGAAATTTTGGTACGCTATTGAGGTCGCTACTTTTGAAAGGATGCTAAACTCTTTGTTCTTCTATGTAAATACTACCCACTTATAAGTGTAACTTTTGAAGTCGTCGTGTGTTCTCGGAACTTGTTGTTTACATTTAAAATAAGAATATTTGGAATATTGATAACGTTGACATAGTTGCCGAGTGTGCTCTCCTACTGTGCGTATTTCTCTTTCGTTGCGATTTTATTAACGTTTTTTTGGAGTTTAACTCCTTTAAAATCGATTTTATGAAAATTTATAAAGAGTTAAAACAAACTTTCTCCGTTACGTTATGCGTTATGTTTGTAATTAGTAACACAGAATTTATTATTATTTTGTGTAAATAAAAACGTCATGTTAAATTAAATAAGCAGTTTTACAAATCCTTCCTATTTGTGAATGCATCATAGATTTTGATGTCTATGGAGGGTAGAAGTTGGTACTATTGATATTAACAAGTGAGCCTGCATGCGAAGCGAGGGGTCTCTGGTTCGATTCTCGTCTCGACCGGGGCAGAGAATATTTGTTCTTAGGTCAGGGCATGACACTCATGGCTTCATAGGAGTTAAAGTGATGTGTTATTTATGTTGTCCATGCCATCCGCGATACAGGTGAATCCTACTGCGTGAGTATTATAGTGGCCATACACGATCACTTGACGTACTTGTCAAGTTTGCAGTTTGACTTGATACGGCATCCAGTGTGCATGAGATAGCATATGACGAGATAGCTATACCGTGGCCATACACCGTCAAGTTTACTGGATGCTGCGTCAAGTCCGTTTCAAACTTGACAAGTATAATTGATCATGTACGACCACCATGAGTGTGCGCGTTTATTTATTTATGGATAGTGACCACTTACAATTATGTGGACAATCTACTCAGTATTACACGTTAATGGACTATTAAGTTAATTCGTCGTTAGTATAAATCCACCGATTTTTTTAACTTTTTCATTAACTAACCTATGCCTTGATAAACAAAGTACTGGAGAGGGAGACTTGGATGCTCCAGACGATATTATTTTACATACGAGTCTGGCTCGTCATTCGTCACTGTGCCGACATGTTTATAAATAGTTTGATTAGCGTATTCTTAGTAAAATGCAGATTTAAGACGAGTGTTTCACATCAAAGTACGTAACCAATAGACACTATGACGCACTACATTTTACTAAAGTAGTTTATTGCTCGTTGTTAGATATGAGCGGTCTCGGTGCGTCAGAGGTAAGAAATGTAGTGTGAATTCGTATTTAGGAACTAGATTATCTTGAACTGGATTCATGACATAGTTCAATAGAATTTGGGAACAGCCCATTACGACAATGTTTTTATGAGGCAGACAGAAAGCGTAACTTTTTTATGGAAATAGCTGGCAAAAGAGCTGAAGAATTGCCTGATGGTAAGTGGCTATTGTCGCACGTGGACATCAGCAACACGAAAGGCATCACTGATGCTTTGCGGGCCAAGAAAGAGAGAACTTCTTATTATTCAGTAAATTTTTATGTTATCAATGTTGTTTACATACTGGCACACTATGGAGGTGTACAAATTGCCACCAATAATCCAGAGGCGGTTTTGAACTCTGTGTGTGAAGACACAATATGTCATGAGAATATGTACCTAATAGCAAGGTCCGGAACCGCGCTGCCGCCTTCACTCTGTGTGAAAACTTTCATACAATATAAAAGAACTCCGTACCACACCGTCACCGCTCCGACCCCGTACCGCACCGTCTCGGCAGTTAGTATGTTATGTACCATGTAACACTCCGTTCTGTGATATTAATTCGATCAATAGGTAGGTACCAATAAAAAATCCGGCTCCGGTCCGTCACTCCGTCTACGCCTCCGGTGTCAGTGTGCCGACGCCCTAAATATTAGGTAAAATCCACTTCTTCAATTCTTTTCCACTAGTTTCTTCTTTTAATACATTGACACCTCGTTGTTTATAAAGAGAAATACAAATCACTCAATGACAGTATTTAAAAATAAAATTGACAAGTGCGAACTCATTTGGAGAGGATTCCGTACGTTGATTATGTATTTACCGTTATTTTTTCATTTTATTTATTTTTGCCGTCTTTATAAGACCATAGAATTCTTATAGGTTTTCCTGTAATATTTAAGTAAAGAATTATTCTCTGTAAGTATTTTTTCCAAAATTCTACCGTCAGTAGTTTCGGAGACAAGGGGGGAATGGTCAATTTTTGGCTTAAACTATCCATTTTAGAACTATAACAAAAAATATATTTGAGATCCTTACAACAAGCCCTTTCATTTGACATACCACACGATACGGTTTGCAAAACAGTTTTTGTTTAATTTGGATTTCGGTAATTTTTTGTTTCAAAATTCAGTTAATTACTTACTTTATACCTTCGTCTTTGGGAATACATGAGTACCAAATTTCAACTCAGTTGTACTCAGTTCAGTAGTTTCGGAGTAAATTGGCTGTGAACGGCGGTCGCCCAGACGCACAAGTGATCCTATATAGGTTTCGTTTTTCTCTTTTTCGTACGGAACCCTAAAAATGGATCTATTTTTAAAAGTTTTGTAAACAAGTACCTGATGATCATGAAACCCTTTTGATGTCATTGTCTCCAGGCTTGTACTTTGTACCTAGAGTTATTTCAGAACAAGCTGCCATCCAATGATGTTTAAATAAATATAGATACGTTATGCCCTTACAAATCAACCCAAAAATCTGTTCCGATGTCCGCAAGGCACGCTTTATTGCTTTATCGCACGTCTTTATCGCTCTCGCATCAAAACTACATCGCTATCTCTTTCTTCACCTGAATAAGAGCTCCCAATTGGGAACTTTTTGAGTCACACAACGCGCGCGCTTATGACATATCTGCCTCTTTTTAATATATAATATTATTGCTGCCATCAATGTAGGCGATGTTAAACATTCTTATCCGACTGATTCAGCTTTCAGTTGCACGACGTTGCTCAGCTTCGTCTTTCGTCGGTGTTCAGACAGAGGTTAAATATGTGATCTGCCCACGCTTCAGTAAAAATATAGGTATACCACGGACGTAGAAATTCCAACGTCCGTGGTTTGCTTCGAAAGCTGAAAGATGCTCTTTTAAATGGAGATGTGGAAAGTGATGGCGGGAAAATATTAGATTTTTAAATTGTAGTGCGTTACCTACCTAATATTATTATATGAATAACTAGCTGTTGCTCGCAGCTTCACACGGGGAAATTATGCTTTTCATATTTATCCCCTATTTCATCCCCTTAGGGTTTAAATTTTGAAAAATCCTTCCTTAGTGGAATCCTACGTCATAAGAGGAATACGTGTGCGTTGATACATCAATCAATCACTTTTGCCTTTTATAGATATAGATGTACCTAGTACCTACAGCGAATTACATGCTTTAGATACATACTTTGATAAGTATAAAGGTTGCAGATATTAAAATTATTGAGAAAATTTGTTTTATTTGTCATAAAGATGTGTCTTATACATGTTCATCTATCCATCCATCCATCAGCCTTTGGAGGACCACTGCTGGACATAGGCCTCCCCTAATTTGCGCCACTCTGACCGGTCCTGAGCCTTCTGAACCAGCGGATATCCGCTGTCTTCTTCAGGTCGTCAGTCCACCTGGTCGGGGGGCGTCCTATGCTCCTTTTTCCGAGACGTGGGCGCCATTCAAGGACCTTTCTTCCCCAACGGTTATCGGTCCTTCGCACTATGTGGCCAGCCCATTGCCACTTCAGCCGGCTTATTCTTTGAGCTATGTCGGTTACCCTTGTTCGTCTACGGATCTTCGGTCTTATACATGTTACTGATTAATAATAGCAGAATGACATTGCTTAGGGTATTATGAGCATCAGCTTATCATTATAACCAATCATTAATCACATAATTATGCAGCAATGCTGCCGAATTATGCACATCACATTAAGATTAACAGATATTATGTATGTATTTATTTCAACCAAATGTTTCTGAATTTGAAATGCACCAAAGTAGTCCTATAATAATAATCCAGTGAGGTCGCCTAAATCAGCGATAAAATTACTTTTTTGAGCCAGTTTTAGGTTCTGAAGATGACCACACTTACAGGGCGTAAATAGGGATTGAAAGTTTGTTTAAGCCAATTTTGCAGTAAGCGCTATGAAAATTTGTGTTTGCCTTTCTTAAAAATAGGACTTCCTTTATGGTTCATTTAATTATCATTAACGTCGTCTATGAACTTGTACAATACCAAATCAAAGGTTGCAGACCAAACAACGCCGACTCATAGTAATTCTAACAAAAGTGGAAGCTGCATTTAAACTTTTTTTTATTATTCTCTATCCACTATTCAGTTAACTTCAGGTGAAGTTGCCTAAAGATAATTTCCCTTTGGTATATAATTTTACACACACTACCTAACATTGGCCACAAGAATTCCAACATCTGAGAACCATTTGCACAGTTTCGCGCGAGCTTCACATAGATATACCAGGAGGCGTAGGTACCTACATTACACAAACAGTTTGTTTACGTTATTTCCGAGTAATCATTTCAACGCGCTAACTCATTTTAAATATCTATTATATATATAAAAGAGGACGTGTGTGTCCCTATATTTCACTTTGCAGCCAATACTGCACGTTGCAAGCGCATAGTGTGTATATGTCGCAATAAGTACGAGGCTCAAATCTCAGATAAGGGTGGTTGCAAGTTGATACCTATAAGGGTGTAGAAGATACGGGGTTGAAACGTGTTGAATTGAAACGCCTACTTTTTCGTGGGAGCAACGTTTTTTAGAGCCGCGTGTTGCTGGTAGATGACCAGGATGCTGCGCACGCAAATTTATGATTTGTTATCTGTCGACCGTCGCATGAATGCATTCATTCTCTCTGTGTTTTTCTTACAGAAATTAAATGTGTGCTCTCGAAAAAGTTTTAATTATTCGCTGCAACAACCAGTTATTCCTCTAAAGAATTAACAGCATGTGATTTCTAGAAATGTGTGATTATCATTAATATAAAAACATTTTAATTGTTCTAGATTTTAGAATGACCTAGAAATTTCTTAAATGATCTAGATTGTATGCCAATTTTCTGATCAATATAAAATGTTCTAGAAATTCCTCCAATAATCCAAAATGCTCCAAAATTAGGCAATGGAACTTATTACGCATCTTCGTCATTTTTTAAGTTAAAAACATGAAAATTTATATATTAGGTCCAGATTAGAAACAAAATTTGGAAGTATTAAGTTTTTTTGGAATTTCATCCCTTAAAGTTTTGAAGTTAAGAGGTCTTTTTAAAGTGAAACTTTTATTACATCGTCTCAAACTTTTTGGTATGTGTGTCGCATGTCGCGTGACGGTCGGTTCTTAACTTATCGGTTCTCAGTAACGAAAGTACTTAGGATAACCTAGCTTTCAACATTTATCTGATTGAGTACGGGTGCTACTACATGATACATTCTGAAGGTCTGATGATGACCAGGTATATACTTATCGGTTCTCAGTAACGGAAGTACTTAGGATGACCTAGCTTTCAACATTTATCTGATTGAGTACGGGTGCTTCTACATGATACATTCTGAAGGTCTGATGATGACCAGATATATACTTATCGGTTCTCAGTAACGGAAGTACTTAGGATGACCTAGCTTTCAACATTTATCTGATTGAGTACGGGTGCTACTACATGATACATTCTGAAGGTCTGATGATGACCAGGTATATACTTATCGGTCCTCAGTAACGAAAGTACTTAGGATAACCTAGCTTTCAACATTTATCTGATTGAATACGGGTGATACTACATGATACATTCTGAAGGTCTGATGATGACCAGGTATATACTTATCGGTTCTCAGTAACGGAAGTACTTAGGATGACCTAGCTTTCAACATTTATCTGATTGAATACGGGTGCTACTACATGATACATTCTGAAGGTCTGATGATGACCAGGTATATACTTATCGGTTCTCAGTAACAAAAGTACTTAGGATGACCTAGCTTTCAACATTTATCTGATTGAGTACGGGTGCTACTACATGATACATTCTGAAGGTCTGATGATGACCAGGTATATACTTATCAGTTCTCAGTAACGGAAGTACTTAGGATGACCTAGCTTTCAACATTTATCTGATTGAGTACGGGTGCTACTACGTGATACATTCTGAAGGTCTGATGATGACCAGGTATATACTTATCGGTTCTCAGTAACAAAAGTACTTAGGATGACCTAGCTTTCAACATTTATCTGATTGAGTACGGGTGCTACTACATGATACATTCTGAAGGTCTGATGATGACCAGGTATATACTTGTCGGTTCTCAGTAACGGAAGTACTTAGGATGATCTAGCTTTCAACATTTATCTGATTGAGTACGGGTGCTACTACATGATACATTCTGAAGGTCTGATGATGACCAGGTATATACTTATCGGTTCTCAGTAACGGAAGTACTTAGGATGACCTAGCTTTCAACATTTATCTGATTGAGTACGGGTGCTACTACATGATACATTCTGAAGGTCTGATGATGTCCAGGTATATACTTATGTTGCTATTTCTTGCTTTTGATAAACAACGACACAGTTAGTCAGTCCGAAAAACTGATCAACGAGGATGATGCCATTTTAATACCCTAAATCGAATATTTATCCAAAAAATTTTAGTTAAATGTCTACAATACGAAAAAAAGTTTCACTTATACCGTGGTTTCATAAAACCACACAATCTTTTTTTTGTGTAAGCTAAAAAATTATAGTAATTTATAGCTTTCACAAAAAAAAGAAACGTATACTTATGTACGCGCGTGAGAAGTTATACTTCTTTGGCATCATTAAATAAATATTTAACACTAGCTGTCTTGGCGAACTTCGTATCGCTTAATAATCAGTGAATGTACTTTGTTGGTACTTTTAACTGGGAGGGGGGGGAGACTGAGGGGAGGGGTAGCGTGAGGGGTAGGGGGAGGGGAAAGGAGAGGAGGGGGAGGGGGAGGGTGAAGGTGAAGGGGAGGGGAGGGGAGGAGCGGAGGGAAGGGATAGCGTGAGGGGGGGAGGGCTAACGGAGGGGAGGGGGAGGGGGAGGGCTAACGGAGGGGTGGGAGGGGGAGAGGAGTGGAAGGGATGGGGAGGGGAGTGGAGGGGAGGGCTAATGGAAGAGAGGGGAAGGTAAGGGCAGGGGGAGGGAGAGGGATCGGGAGCGGGAGAGGGGGAGGGCACTTTAATATCGTGTTAGAGCACCAACAAAATTTTGTTTTAATTTGTTTGTATGTCTATCTGTTTCTCTGATATCGGCATCACATGAAAACCTTTAAACTGATTTCGACGGAAATTAGTTAAGTTGTTCCTTATACTTTGGGTCATATTTTAGAAACCTTTCTTACCGAAAAAAAATAAAAGTTTTCCTCGGAAACAAGATGAAAGTTTGTATGGAAAATTATTAATTAATATTTAATTATTATTTAATTAATATTTCCTTTAAATTTGCAAAAAACGTTCCTCCTTTAATTGAAGGAAATCATTTTTCGAGTTTTTTGAAATTTTTCATGAAAAAGAAAAAACAAATTATATAATATTAATGTTGTATTTTTTTCAAAACCCGCTCCCGCCCGAATGAATGATTTGTTATTGTATCGTAGATCTCAGTATATAAATTCCTAAATATAAGTAGTTCAATATAAATTAACCTGTTTTTAAATTTTCTTCTGTAAGGGGTACAAATATGATAGCATATTTTCCGCGTGCGAAGCTGCGGGCAACACAGCTAGTATCTTTATATCTTTTTCCCAATACTAACGAAACGAAACTTGGGTTTTTGAAACCAAACGAATGGTAATTTTATAACCTAAATTAAAAAATAATCGAGAAGTTATTTTAATCCTGACAGCTTGGAAGTTATATATAAACCATTTCGACTTTTCGCGCCCCTCCTCAGTATGAGTCAGTCGTCCTGATTTCCAAGAGGAAAAATATTTAGCGAAAAGGTTACCCCATATCAAGGAAAAATATCATCAACTACTTATCATTGCGAGCTTAATGTTACAAGATCTTTGTAACCAGCTGTATGTTTTATTTTTTGTTTGGTCCTTACTTTTTAATTCTGTTTTTTTATTGTGTTCTTTTTTAAATGTAAATTTTTATGTAAGTTTATAGTTAAGTATATGAACAAATGTTAATTTTTATAAATTTTTATAGTTAGAAACAAAAAATAATTCTAACAGGTTTTTATGAAAATTCATCCCCAAAAAGGTAAACTTAAGGGCACGGACCTAAAAAAAGTTAAGGAGTATAGATTAATAAAACAGTATAATGAATAATATATAATAGAGATTAATACAAAAAGTATAATGAAAATGAATAAATGATTTTTTTTGCTCAAGTATGCGTTTAAATTAGGTCACAAACAGTAAGTACATTAATGACAGTAATTAGGATTAATCACATGTCTGCAAGGTCTTTGTTTTTGTGTTATGTGCGTAGGTACCTAATATATGTGTATTCTGTAAAGTATCAAGCACCATGAGTCAAGCTCAAGCCCGACAAACAAATTCGCGTGAACTGATTTGATACACATCTGGCTAGCAAATTTTTCGAACCTGTCACAAAAAATGAGGCACCTTAGTCAATTTTATATTATCTTTTATTACAGAAGCAGTTATTATTCGAGGACAACTGAAGAGTGAAGAATCTAAGGAAGATCGAGAGGAAGGAAGAAGAAAAGTTCTCCATAAATTTGTCTTTTTCCGCTTTGCTGCTGATGCATTTGTGAATGTCAACAGCAAAGTGAAAAGGTCTCCTTTATGAGAACGTGCACCGTATGCCAGTGACTGTCGACGTTGAAGAAACTGCAGATGTAAGAACAAAGGTGTTAGGCTTTTTAGAGAAGGAACAGGTATTCTTTTCACGCTTTTATTTACCTTGCAATGTATGTACTCGTATGCATCTATGTATCTTGTATCTTGTATGTTCGGGTCAAATTTTGCAAGCTGAATTAGACTAAGTATTTCCTTTCCTTTCATCCTACGAAGTTGTAATTTATCATAATTATCTTCTTTGGTTCCGATGACAGTATTTTTAAAAATACAATGCAATTTTTATGATAAGCGTACTTTTAGGGTCGGCTTCAGACGAGAAAACTTAACGGTTTTAACAACACAATTATCTTGTTACATAAAATTGTATAATATGTACCTACCTAACTTACGTACTTATAAAGTTTTGATAGCTCGTTCTAAAATCCATCTTAGCCTGACTAATACTGCCAGGTTTGACTTCAGATAAAGGAACTCCTTAACGGTAAACAGGACAGTCATAATTTAATTTGTTTCAGTAGGTATACTTACCCTTTAAAAGATTTTTTTCATGCAATGGTAGGTCCATTTCATTTTTTTCTTATATGTATTTGTGTATTTGCATTTGCGTTGTTTTGACAAGTTCCTTTTATTATACACGGTAACAAAAATTTAGAGCAGTAGGTGTTACCCATAAAAGCGATTTTTTATTTTTTTAAAACATCACTATGCAGATTTCAGAAAACTTAAAGTTTCATCACAGGCACGAGATAGAAATATAACACGCAACTCGACTCCTGGTTCTCAAGCGTCTTTAGAATCTTAATGAGTCGTTAGAATTTTATCGTGATATTGTAAAATAATAGAAACAGTTCGATAATTGGTTTCAGGTACATCAAAATATTTATTCGCGATTGTGGATTGTGGGAGTCGTTGAAAGCGATAGTGTTTGCGAAACAGGCGCGAACTGGGGCGTGAAGTGAGGTTTTCGCGAGACTTGTAAATGGATTAGCGACCTATAATAAAATTTTACAGCATGGCTATTTGCATTCCGATGAATAGTGAAGTAATTCTGTTGCCCATTTAATTTCCCAGAATGCTTATGATTTGAGCACTCAGTAATGTATATTACAAATTACAGGATCCATCCATCAGCTTTCTCACTGGTCATGTTTCTAGTAAGAGCTCTAATCCATCTGTCTACACCGGGACGGATATGTAATCCGATTGTTTTTACCATCATTCTTTCTTAGCAGCTTTCAGCATTTCAAACAATCAACCTGGTGCTAACTCTAAAAATTCTATATTTTTTTTATTTGGAGTTGGGACTTTAGAATCTAAAAGTTTATACAAACTTGACCGATCCATCCAAGGCCGACTTTCCTTTTCTACTTTTTTCCCTACTATCGGTGCACCAGAAATGAAATCTGGATCCTTCTTCTGGAGGTCATTTTCAATTCTTATCCTTCGCTCTGTATTTCCGGGCCGGGGTAAGTATGGGTAGCTACGCCCTAACTCTCCTTAGTAAAGTCTCCTTAGTAAAGAATCACCATACAAATTCTGTAGTAGGTACGGAGCGATTTAAGTAACCGTTAGCTATACAGTTGCAGAGCTAAACATTTAGCAAAAACAGTCTATTAGTTATTTCTTGGCAAATGCTTCACCTGGTGCAAATCCGATGTTTTTGTGCAATGAAACCATGCTGATTTCTGCTAGTAACTTCCGGACTGGTAGAAATCAGCATGGTTTTTGACTTATGGATAGGCGTGGTATCTTGTAAATACGGGAATTCGTTATCCAGCATGATATTTTTCTTCCTCAGTCAAATATAAGGCGGTGAGTTATCTAGCTTATTTACTGTGTGGTTAGCAGACATGCTAACACATATACATGTGACCATCACTAGTTACTATGCAAATTCAGCTAATTTCTTCATCTTTATCGCAACCCATTAGTAATAATTCTACTCGTGGGCTCGAGTGTGCTTTGTAGGTACAAGCTACAGTACATTATGTCAGCATTAATTTCGTACAAAGCGTGACTAAGTTTAAAAAGCATCATATTTTGAATTTATTCGTATGTCATTTGCCAACCCTAGATCTTGAAAATGTGAAATGTGTGAAATGAGTATTAATACCATTTCATACAAGTTAATATAAGTTTAAAATATAAACATAATCTTCATCTCTTGTCCCTACTCCAAATGCCGGTAGATGTAGTATCGACTATCTGTATCAATATTGTACTCAAATGGATACATTTGAGTACAATGTTGCACGAAGCTTGTGCCAAGTGTAAGCTCAAAGCTCAATAAACGAGATGTAACACGACAGTTACATTTGAATTCTATGTTCCGGAGCACTGAGGACTCGCATTTAACGATCGTGACCATTTTACATTCATTCATTTAATTCAGTCATTCATTATAATATTATATCCCTAATAACTTAATTTTATTGGGGGTAATCAGGTGGTATAAGCACAGAATAAATATTAAGTACATAATAATAATTATATAATAATAATAAGCACAATTTGTTGTCATTTAAATTTCGGATGTAGCGACGTACTCTAAGTCGGGACCACTGTCATGTAGTAGTTATATCCAGAAGTCGTAACAAGCAAAGGAAAAGAGATGAATTGGTTGTGATGGTTGGTTGGGTTGGTTGGTGATGGTTGGTTGGGTTGGTTGGTGATGGTTGGTTGGTTTTTCATAATTTTCAAGGATTTTGATTCAAAGCATTCTAATAGGTACTTTATCACGGTTTTTCCACATCCTAGATATTGTTGAATTGGAAACTATATTCTTTGCACAAATCAGCATTGTTTTCACCTTTTTCGTCTAGGAATATCTAACGTCCAATGTGCGTCTAGGGTCCATACTTATTCAAAAGTTTACTGGACACAGTTGCTACCATAGGTTGCTACTCACAATTTCACTTTGTACTTAACTGAATAGTTTCAACTCTGAAAGGTACGGTACTTACCTAGCTAGTTAATAGTAATTTATCTATAAACAAAAGGAAAAGGTCACCACAGTTGCTGTGTGGATTTAATAAAAGATAAGAAAGCTCTTTGTAACTTTGGCAGTCAACTCCGGTCGACCTATCTGCATTTTTCCTTTCTAGAATTTTTTACAAAATATGTTAAATTATAACCAGTAGCTACAACCGAAGTCGGCATTACATCCGAAGTCGCTATACCACATGAATTTTGTATTAAAGTATGCTTTAAATTCAAGGGACTAAGATTTAACGTTGCTATATCAAAATGGTCGCTAAATCCAAGGTCGTTATAAATGAAATCCACTGTATATAGATTTATGAACTCTTAAATTTGTTGTCTGTGTTTATTTACAGTAAAATACGATGTTTTCGCTACATAAATTTAATAGTTTATGAGCTTTGGATAGAGCTTATAATAATACCGGATCGCGAAGGATTAGCCGCGGTGCCTGATAGATTTGAATAGCAAAAGTGAGCGGAATAAAATCGTATAGAAATATTATCGATTACCATGATCCTCTGTTAGCCGAGTGAATTATTGAATATAATATTTTTTTATACGATACAATATACCGCTAACTTACATGCGGTGTTGAAATCAACATTCATTTAATAGCACATATTATTCATTCATTTATATTGAGTTCCAATAAACAAACCTAAATTACTTCGCTGTGATTACATTACAAATACTTAATGTAATTATTGTTTTCATATAGGTACAAATAGAAGTAGGTTCCTCCGATAGATTTAGGATGTTTCATGCTACCTCTGCAATATTCTGCATCTCCCAGTGAATATAGTCCACTACTCTATAAAGTCAAGAGTTCAGCCGTGGACACGATCCATACAACTGGGTTGAAATATCGGCGTACAAAATAAATATCGTGATTACCCGTATCATAGTAAAATGTTCTTACTCCGTGAAGATTAGCTGATGATTAGATGTACCTACCTTATTCTGTAGGCTGATCAACGTAGTCAACCTACCATAGTCGGAGATACGGGATGAAGCAAGTGTTCATCCTGGTATATAATATCTACTTATTGATATTACTCCTTTTATTAACAAATAGCAATATGAATGTGATCTCATCCCTGCTCCTGACTTAGGTGGCAAATGGTTACGTACAAATGGAACTATTTTATATGTAGTGTCGGATAATATCCACCACATGATACTACAAATTCAGACATGAAAAGGATAGAAAACGCTATACTTATAGCGTCTTCTTCGAAAGAGACACCACATGGCATCTCCATGCATGTTGTATTTGGGGTTTTAAGATATTTCAGTACTTAAAATGAATTATGATTTCAAATGTTATTTTTTTTGCAAACAGTCTACAAACGATAGACGACACCAAACTCTGAACATGCATGTATAATGGGTTATACTAAAATTAATGAAAAAACTATTTAGTATTTAAAAATTATTTATTTTTTAATTATAAACGTTCTATTTACAAATAAAAAAAAACATAAAATAAGCCACTTGAAAGTTAAGACTTATAAAACCATTCTATAGATAAATGGGATCTTAGCACTATTGTCTTACGGCGTTCTCAATATCCTATCCATAAACCTCAAGTCAGTGGCAACTCTAAATAATTACAGCAGAGATTATGAATAGATAGATTCTTGAAAACGACCTTTAATGAATTTCCTTTGTTTAAAAAATAACATACTGTGATAATACACAGTTTATAATCAAAGATAACATAGTTCTTCGTCCTGCTGTCACATGCCTACGGAACAAACACTGCGAAAGGTCGTAACATGCAACGCAAGAAACGTATAAAAGCAAAAAAGCAACAACCCATAATTGTCCCAATGCTGGGCTCGGGGTCTCCTCTCACAATGTGAGGGGTACAGGCCATAGCCTACCATGCTGGTCAAGTGCAGATTGGTAGACTTTACACACCTTTGAAAACACTATGGAGAACTCTCCGATGTGCAGGTTTCCTCACGATGTTTTCCTTCACCGAAGCAAGTGATAAATAAATTGTAATACGCACATATTTGAAAATTAGGGGTGCGTCAGGTGCGTGCCAGGATTTGAACTCGGGCCCTGCGTTCGGGAGACCAACGTTCTAACCGCTAGGCTATCAAGATTTTATAAAATTTGGTGACTCGCTGCAAAAGCAAACTACTGCTTACATGGACGCACAAGGCGAAATGAAGGAAACCCCAGCTGTACAGCCGGAGGTTGAGCCTTGTAGACAAAAGACTAAGTTCTTTAAGACCGGCTCTAGGGGATCAGAGAATGCAGCAGCACCACCGCTTCCACTAAGAGACCCTACGTCAACAGGGCCAAAACCTAAAAGATGTCAACGGTTGCGACTAAACCGAAAAATTAACCTATGTTTTCGGATATCGACATGATGGGATCCCGGGAGTAGCAAGCTATAATATAATAAAATATAAGAAAGAATACGATTTTATTGCAACACGACGCAACAACCGTACTTTGCGAATGTAGTGCCTAAGTCCGCTTGGGTGTGTAATGGGCTTATACGCCCGTCTAATTAGCTTGAAACAGGAGGAAGAAGACTCGACATATGATGAAGAGTCCTTCGTCAATCAGGTCCTTTCAAGGAATCCTCAACTACCAGGTCCTATAGACGCCTACATCAAAGGCTTGGGTAACGTGGTCGACAACGCTTCATTGCGTTATAAACTACGGATGCCTTGGCCAACGAAAGATGGTGATTTTGGACCTGTGGAATCAACCACACACTGGAAGTATGTCTATGCCATGCCCACGTGTCTTGCACATGCAAAACATCCAAGAGGATTTGAAGATTACGGCAACTCCAAGTGTCAGAAAATGGAATTTGCCTGAGGATTTGCGACCTAATCAGGACGGACCAGGGAACCCGACCCGGAATTGTTTGGTATGGGCTCGAGCTACCACCTTAACCAACGAGTTAAGGCATCACTTCGTAGTTATATTATTAGATGTTTACATGTCTGCCAAAGTTATTCCTACCTGATATTAACTAGCAGGGTGCAACACGTGCGGGTGATGAGGTTGGCATTTAGAAAACTTGATGTTGATGTCCCGTCTTGCACCTCTAATAATACAAGTAGGTATTATTTAATATAGTTACAAAGTAAGCATCTCGCGTTCATACAAACAATAGCTTCGCGTTAAAAATTGTTGAAACACGCAAAAATTCATGTAGCGTTTTAAATTTCTTTCCAAGTGACAACAAAGTGTGTAACTCGTCAGGATTCGTGTGCGCAAGTGTCTCCTCAAGAGGACTTCAGTGCAGCAGACCCTGAACTTAGGACGGCATTTCCAAGGTAACCCTGTTACATCGGGAAAACCCAACACCACCCCGCCTTAGGCACAAAAAAGACCTTTTCAACGACCCCTAAATCTTGAAGAAATTTTAACAAACTTCGGAGATACGGCAGTCGGAAACCGTGAAAACCACGTGGTGAATAATAACCACGCGGTCAGAATATAACCTAACGCGCACGTAGTTGAACTATCTCACAACCTGCTCGCGCTCTGGTTCCGACTCCAAGACTGCGCCTCTACAATCTCGGACGCCGCACAACAGCAGCATCACAGCCCATCAACGACCAAGGAACCCGAGGGAACTCCGGAAAGGGAAGGCTTGCACTACGTGTTTACAGCTCGTCGAGAACTCTCCACCCAAGTAAGAAGTCGACACTAGAGTGATTTTTCACACTGCTCAACTAAATACAAGACAATGTGATAATGTAGTAATAAATGCTACAGACAGAGATGCTGCTGATATTTTGATAATTATGTTGGCAAATATGAACAAGTTGCATGCCAAAAATATTTACCTTATATCAAGAAATGCAAGAGTGATAGAAGATGTTCTCTGCATAGATACACAAATCTTTATTAGAGGAAGTTTTTGCAGTGGTCTTTTAGCACTGCATGCATTCACCGGCTGTTTTTATCGCACAGCCAGTTTTTATCGCATGAGCAAAATAAAAGCGTTCAATTTATTCGAAACGAACGCAAAGTTTCAAAACACATTTATGCATTTAAATGAAATTTTTTATATCACTGACGCGGATACAGTCAATACCATTGAATAATTACAAAGAACAGTTTTATTACATGGCATTAAAACCTGCAAAACTGTGAATTCAGCTCGATTGACATTGTTCCAAAAAAGCTTTTCTCACTTGGACAACACAAAAAAAGTCATATAAAATTATACAATTCTAACACGATGCCGCTATGTTGGAAAACACTGAAACAAAAAATATTAAGAACCGTCTTTGTGGCTTCCATTTGGAACAATGCTACTGATAAAGATTGGATTAAACTTTGCGCAACTGACTATGGCTGGATTATAAACGAAAAATGAGTAGGGGAGACCGGGGGCAAAAGTAACAGTTTTTAGTTCGTGGCTGATTGTGCCAAAACTGTTGATATATAACAAAATCCTGCTATTCTCTAAGAAACTTAGTTTAAGTGTCTACCAACTTGTCTAGTCAACGTTAGAGTACTAATCGTAATTATGACGCAATCCCACTTTTAAAAAGGAGTGTCGAATGTTACAATTGACCCATAGTGCGGGGTTGTTTGTAACATTGTTTTGATGAACAATAAAATGACAATGTTAATGAATTTAGCCATATTTTAATTTTAAAAACAATCACAATCTTAAATATAATCAGTATTTTAATTGGTAACTAAAATAAATGCTTTTCCTTCTTCAAGCCGCTTCGAAACAAAAGAGTATACACTTCTCTTTATAACTGATCAAAAGGGAATATATTACTATCTAAAATTACAATTTTAGACAAGTTATAATCACTACGTCATTAAATAACATTTAAATCATATATTTCTTTGATGAATCAACAATAATCAACAACAACAAATTTTGTATGAAAACGTGTATGTTACTAACAACCCCCTGTTACATTTAACCCCTGTCATATTACTGCGAACAAAAAGATTACAAGCACCACACAAACCAACAATACGAACAGCCCATCTCTGAATCCGGTTAAGGGGATCCACTTGAGTAGTCGGTGCTACAGACCAAAGATGGATTGGATGAATTTCCGTGTGCGAAGCTGCGGGCAATAGCTAGTGTACAAATAAAAGAAAAAAAGGCAAATAAATGTAGGTATTTAAGATTTCCAAAATGCGCTTCCGGACGAATGTTTTTGTCCTAGATTTGCGATTGATGACACTTTAATTATTAATAAAGATCACTTATTAAGGTTTAATAAAATATGATGTTTAATATGTGATCTCGTGATGTTTAATGTGTGATTTTCGACCTAAAACGCGTTAAAGAGGTGACGGAACAATGATATTAGAAAAACAAAAAAAGGATAAAAGTTCTGACTAGACAGAAATGACGTAATAATTGCCCAGCCATCACCTGAAGATTCATTAATATAATATTTTATTCGGCTTAAGGTGTAGGTGTTACTGGGTAGAGGTTTTCCCACGAAGAGAATAGCAACTAAGATAAAAGAAACTTTTCGAAAACCGCATTTTCTAATTCACGCGAGCGAAGCTGCTGGCATCCACTAAGTAGTATGAAAATACTAAAGATTTCTTAATGGCTCAAAACATAAATTAGGTAAAACAATTATTTTCACCTCGGGGTCATTTGTAGCAAGGGGTCAATAGTAACATTACTATTGACCCCGAAAAAAATGGTACAATTATTCCTGAAGACTGTTTTATTTAAAAACAAAAATAAATCAGAAACTCTGAACACTATTTTACTTTTGCGATAAGGTTTATATTGTGTGATATATATGAATTATAATATTTGTTGTTAATATACTTATACTTTGTAAATTAAAGAGTAATAACTGATTTTTCAGAGTACGAAAAATTACTTCGGGGCTGTCCAAATGGCAATAGTCAATTACACACGTCCACGCTGCTCGGAGCACATTGCTCAGTGGTTAGCCTACCCGAGCACGTTACGGCCTATGCCCCCGCGGTCGCACACTCTTCAGCGTTGCTTGCCAACCAAAATATCACCAACGTTACTATTGCCCCGTGGTACTTTTGCCCCCGGTCTCCCCTACCAAACGTTTCTGGTTTGAAAGGAATCCGACACCCCTTATGTCAAAGATATTATTATTACAAGTAAGAATGAAAGCAGTAATAACGATATCGATAGTGAGATATCTTCAGACGAAAGCAGTGATTAGATTTAAGGCTTTTTACTTTAATTGATGACAATTCGATCCCCACAGACAACTCTGATCGTCTCATAAAATTTCGGACTTTATACGATTATATTGGAAAAAGATGCATAAAAATTTTAGAACAAATAGTAAGCATTAATAACAACAATACATAAAGGGAAAACCTGGAAAAACCAGAGCCATGGAGGATTAAAATATTTATGATTTGTGATAAGAGTGGAATAGTTTACGATTTCATAATACTCGTATATCAAGGTGCTTACTACAAAGCTAGAAAAGAGCGAAGATTTAAAGTATGGTGCGTCAGCTGTTTATATAAATCTACTATCCAAAAGAATAACTGATCCTGGTCATTACCTTTTTTCAACAATTTTTTTTTAACTAGGTACATATTATTGAGAGATTTTCGGGAACGAAAAATTAATGCTGGTGGAACGATCAGAATAAATAGATTCGGAAAACTTCCGCATATAACAGACAGGGACGGCACATTTAAAAGTTGCCCAAAGCCGTTCAATCAAATTTACACAGTGCATGGTGATTTGAAGAGCACTCAAAATGAAACATATATTATTCCGCTCATTTATGCGTTCATGACTCGCAGAGACGCAAAATCATATGAGATTTTATTTAGTTTGATTAAAAGCGAAATACCTGAGTGGAAACCAAAAAAAATATAAAACAGACTTCGAAAATGCTGCCATGAAATCGATAAAGAGTGTATTTCTATCCGTTCAAGTCAAAGGATTTCACACTCATTTCAAAAAAACATTTGGGATAAAAGCCGTGCCTTAAAACTAACTTCAGACATTGAAAATATTCGAGAAGTAGCCTTAACAGCAGCACTCCCCTTGTTACCAGAATGTGAAGTAAATAATGGATGGCTATAATATATTACCCGAAAATGGACGACGGACTCGGACATTAGAAAATTTAGAAAATATGTAGAAGATACGTGGCTGAAAGATGACTACATACCGGTGTGGAATGTTTTTGGAGAGCAACACCGGACAACAAACGTCGTCGAAGGATGGCATCACAAATTGAATAGCGCAATGGGCCAAATCAATCCAACTTTCATCAAGACTTTGCATGTTCTTCATGAATTTTTTAATATGGTGTAAATAATAATAAAGTTACTACATGCGTCCGAGGAACCTCTTTTATCATAGAAATTACTGGCAGTTGATGTCGTAGTATATTTCAAATTCAATAGTTTGACAACAGAATTCGCCACGAAACGTCAAGGCGCTACTGAAAAATTTTCTTTGGTTTTTACTTCCATCGCCTATAAATCTGGTCCTTCGAGCCGGATATTACCAGTACTATGTTTAATACACCACCATCTAATAGGCTGATGCCTCGTAAAGCCCGAGAAGAACTTAAGAAACGGCTAGAAAGTGCGACCGGCCATGTACTCGCCGGGGATCGTTGCGAACAAAGTGCAGTGAATAGTTCACAAATATTGCAACAAGAATTACCAGTCCCGGAAGTACCTAAACTCGCCTCGGGCGTCGGTAGTGGTGTCTTCAGTGTCAACATCATCGCCACTAAAATGTCAAGGCGACCGAGCGCGCTGTAAATAAAATTTTCTTTGGTTTTTACTTCCATCGCCTATACATCCTTTTATGTAGTACAAATATTGCAAGTCGCGTCGCTAGAAATTTAAACGACAGAGGAAAGAAAACAATAACAGGAAAGTGTTGTGTTCGCTCCATCATTCTTAGCAACTATGCAAATGTCAAACTAATGACCAATTGGAAGAAAAATAACATAATCATGAGATTTTATTTAGTTTGATTAAAAGCGAAATACCTGAGTGGAAACCAAAAAAATATAAAACAGACTTCGAAAATGCTGCCATGAAATCGATAAAGAGTGTATTTCCATCCGTTCAAGTCAAAGGATGTCACACTCATTTCAAAAAAACATTTGGGATAAAGGCCGTGCCTTACAACTAACTTCAGACATTGAAAATATTCGAGAAGTAGCCTTAACAGCAGCACTCCCCTTGTTACCAGAATGTGAAGTAAATAATGGATGGCTATAATATATTACCCGAAAATGAACGACGGACTCGGACATTAGAAAATTTAGAAAATATGTAGAAGATACGTGGCTGAAAGATGACTACATACCGGTGTGGAATGTTTTTGGAGAGCAA
Organism: Thymelicus lineola; assembly: GCA_963932265.1. Taxonomy (NCBI): domain Eukaryota; kingdom Metazoa; phylum Arthropoda; class Insecta; order Lepidoptera; family Hesperiidae; genus Thymelicus; species Thymelicus lineola. The sequence continues at coordinate 12,811,954 of OZ010694.1, forward strand.
CACCGGACAACAAACGTCGTCGAAGGATGGCATCACAAATTGAATAGCGCAATGGGCCAAATGAATCCAACTTTCATCAAGACTTTGCATGTTCTTCATGAATTTTTTAATATGGTGTAAATAATAATAAAGTTACTACATGCGTCCGAGGAACCTCTTTTATCATAGAAATTACTGGCAGTTGATGTCGTAGTATATTTCAAATTCAATAGTTTGACAACAGAATTCGCCACGAAACGTCAAGGCGCTACTGAAAAATTTTCTTTGGTTTTTACTTCCATCGCCTATAAATCTGGTCCTTCGAGCCGGATATTACCAGTACTATGTTTAATACACCACCATCTAATAGGCTGATGCCTCGTAAAGCCCGAGAAGAACTTAAGAAACGGCTAGAAAGTGCGACCGGCCATGTACTCGCCGGGGATCGTTGCGAACAAAGTGCAGTGAATAGTTCACAAATATTGCAACAAGAATTACCAGTCCCGGAAGTACCTAAACTCGCCTCGGGCGTCGGTAGTGGTGTCTTCAGTGTCAACATCATCGCCACTAAAATGTCAAGGCGACCGAGCGCGCTGTAAATAAAATTTTCTTTGGTTTTTACTTCCATCGCCTATACATCCTTTTATGTAGTACAAATATTGCAAGTCGCGTCGCTAGAAATTTAAACGACAGAGGAAAGAAAACAATAACAGGAAAGTGTTGTGTTCGCTCCATCATTCTTAGCAACTATGCAAATGTCAAACTAATGACCAATTGGAAGAAAAATAACATTAAGATTACCTGTGGGGCCGTCCATTAATCACGTGAGACTTGAAAGGGGGGGGGAGGGGTTTGACAAAAATCACGAAAATAGCACAAAGGGGGAGGGGGCAGTCCTGGATTTGTCAATAGGCCGTATAGGCCGCGGCCTATGGGCGGCAGCGTCCTAGGGGCGGCAGATTTCCGAAATTCTTGTTTTTTTACGCACTTTCTTAGTGACTAATTCAGTGCATTCCTTACTATGAATGGAAAATTATTACTTTAGAAAGGTACATGGGGCGGCGAAAATTTATTGGCCTACACTCATAAAAAATATAAATCCGGCACTGGGAGGGGGGGTGTAATAAAATATCACGTGTATTTATTTTTTTGTCAAATGCGCGATTTTTAAATAGAAAAGCAGCGTATAGTGTGACTGACTTGCCGTTGCCAGGCAACTAACGAATGCCTCACGCGCCGCCACCCGGCTCGGCATGTTTTGGATTAAAACAATGTCGAAAGTAGGTGATCTCTATAAAGACCTTTTTGCAGAGTATAGGAAAGGAAAAATACACGTGATGTTGGTTGTAGTCTTAAACCTCACTACATATCACCAAGGGGGAGGGGGGGTTTAAAAAATGCTAAAAAACGTCACTTGATTAATGGACGGCCCCTGTGCTGATAAAGGAACTAAACTGGAGAGCTCTGGTGTTGGACATATTAAACATATACACATTAATGGTTCTATTAAAACCTGTAACAATGTTTTGTATGTTCCGCAGTTGACTGAGGATTTGCTTCCTGTAAGTAAGTTGTGTGATTTTGACTATTGATGGGAGTTTTATATAAGACAGCTGTAATATTAAGTACCATTTGACTGGTAACTTATGTAAGGGTGTTTACAGAATGAATATTATCTTTGCAAAGGAGCAGTCGATGGCTGTCCTGCACTTGATGCTCCTACAGACCAAAGTTTGCTGGGCCTAATACTGCTGATTAATAGCATCGTGGGTTAAGGTATCTTAGTCTAAAGTAACACCTAACAGCCAGTCGCCGAAACAAAGGCGACAGCCCTAATAACAGCGGGCCATCTTAAGATTGGATTAGTGTCAGTCTACTTCGAAGGAGACCAAGACATAGAAACATACCTGGCACGCACACGAACCATGCCAGGCACTTCAAACAACAAATTTTATTGTGGCGGGAGACGTCAACGCCTGATGGTGAAACAGCTATGAAAATCCGAGAGGGACAGCTTACATCACATTTCTGAATGACATGGACCTGGAGGTCTTGAACGCCGGAGGAACCCCAACTTCCGAAACCTATACAGTGGCAACAGACTAATTACTGGCATAGTGGGCGTTACAGACTGTACCCAGTCGCTCCTAGGCAGAGTGGAGAATTTAAGAGTGAACGGAAACATCAAAACTACAGACCACAACGCCATCACCTTCGTGGTACCCCTGTAATACCCCGTACAACCAACAAAAGTCACGACCACGCGTTATCACGCGTACATACAACACGAAAAAAGCAAACTGGCGCGAATTTCGAACATACTTCAGAACTCTACAAGGGGATAACAACATTACTACAAACACTATCAAGGAAAGGAAAACGCCAGAGGACCTCGAGACCATGATCATGGCTATACAGCTATACAGGAAGTAGCCATACCGAAAATAAGGCCTTGGAAATGAAACACCAGGCTCCCTTGGTGGTCTAAGACCCTGAAAGAAGTCCTGAAAGACACACATATAAAAAGAGAAGAATAAGCAATGCTGCACCCCGCCGTAGAGATACGGTAATAAAAGAATACTTAAAGTCCAAGGAAGCTTACACCCAAAAAGCACAGGATGCGCCAACTAAGAGTTGGAAGGAATTCTGCACAACGCAGGAGAGAGAAAGTATGTGTGACGGAATCTACAGAGTCAGAAGGAGAACAGCGAAGATACAGAAAGACCTACTGCTACAATACGCCAGTGGTCAAACACTGACCCCAGAAAAATCCACGAAACTTCTCGCGGACACGTTCTAGCCTAAATACTTCATAACAAAAGAACCAATTCCACATGCAACTTCGAAAATTAACGGAGGAACAACAGGAAGCTTCAGTGCAACTGTCATTTGGTCCTGGCGAAGGAGGTAAATGCATATAGGATAAATAAATAAAAAAACTGTCAGGGGATGACCTTAATTTTATATCAGCGGAACTGCACCTAGTGTTAAAGGCAAAACTCGAAAAAGACCCCACTGACATATACTCGTACCTCTGTGCAGAGGCAGTAAATTGCGATAGGGAAGTATTTATGGCAATCGCAAATAAGTGCCGATACACTTTCTCAAGCAATGTAAAACAGCCCACGTTGTTATCCTCTGCAAGTCAGGAAATGACGACTAAACCAAACCAAAGTCGCACAGACCTATCAGCCTATTCTCAATCATGGAAAAGATCAGAGAAAAACTCATGGTAGGCCAAATCCAATAGCATATCATTCCAACTCTCAAAAAAACGCAATACAGCTTCCACGTAAATATTATCCAGCTTTAGAATATGCAACAGAAAAACACGTCAACTTTTTGCCTTTCGGACCACACACGACTGATCGAATGCAGCCTCTAGATGTAGCTGCAATAGTAATATAGAAGCAATACTTGAATCTTCAGCACGCTACTAATGCACAATAATTATGAATGAAATGTTTACTACATCTTTGTCTGCTTTCACCTCGTCCAACAATATACTGGAAGAAGGATCAGCTAATTTAAAGGGAGTACCTTCCAATGTCTGCAGCGAATCTTATACCATTGCAAATCAGACCCATACCAGTTATGGCTACTCCTAAAACAGGTCGCAAACACCATAGGCAAAAATCACAGGTGATAATATAATACATTCGTCAAAGCTGAGCAAGCTATAAAAATCAAAAAAGTGAATAATATAAAGACGAAAATTTCTGAGTTAGCAGGCTCCAGCAAGACAAAGAAGAAATTATGCCTTGAAAAACAGCTAAGCCAAAGTCTCAAAGACCAAGTGTCTCAAATTTTAGAAAAATAATCACATTTTCAGAGAATGAAACAATGAGATGGCGAAACAATTTCAGCATGGTACGCAAGGATCTGAGGGGCAGTAGCGATGTGTGAATTTAGCACACACATGGAGGCAATAGTACAAAACAAATTTGTAACAGGTTTACAAAGCGGCGTTATTCAAGAGAAGCTATGCGAGGAGCCGGTCTCTAAGTCTGAAGAGTAGCTGTTAGATATAGCCTTGATTATTGACAAGGAGACAAGGACTCAGCTGTTCGTAGTAATAATACAATCAACCAGTCATCAATAAAGTATTTAAGAAAAACTATAAGTCAGTTCCGGAAAGTTAAGTCCCATTGTGTATATATATATTGTGGTAAATGTAATCACATCTTCACGTGTAAATATAAAACATGACATATAAATGCAAAAAGCGCAATAAGGTTGGTCATGGTAATAATCTGTTAAAGCAAAAATTCAACCCAATCAGCACATAGTGTTAATATAAATCTGTCCGAGTCTACCGACATTTTTAACAATGATATTATATTTAGAGTTTTTAAATTTTGTGTTGCCATACTTTCATGACTTGAACAAAGAAATGCAATCTGAGCCCAAAACACTACTTGCTATATGAAAAAATTTTTACAACGTACAAGACTATACTGGAATGTTTTGTGAAACCAGAACATTTGGAATTAACTGAACAGGAAAAAATAAACAGTCATGACAAAGCTTCAGCATTAGAAACCAAAATATTAAATATTGATTTTGAAAAAACTGAAATCCATTTACCTCTGGATGACATTTATTTGGGAGGCAATGTTATTGCTTTAATTATTCAGAACAGAAACAATATTCAACCAGTTCAAATAATACAATTGAGACAAAAATGTCTTGAATTTTACATTGAAAGTCTAAATCAAATCAAAAAACGTTTCCCCTTTGAAGATGAGTACAGACAAAGGTTGAAGAACTTAAGGTTTATAAACCTTGACACATTGCTGGACCCAAATTCAAAACGTTCTGTACCTTCTATAGCTCATTTGGGGCAAATGTTGATAGCTGATATTTTAATAATTAACTTAAAATGTTTTATTTTTGAGTTGAGTCTGCTGCATTTTATTTATTTGTCATTAAATTATCTTTATTTTCAGGATTATGTCCAACGGATCTGACGGAATTAGACAGGGAATGGAGGACCCTAAGACATACAATTCTTCCATTTCAAGAGGAACAGATAATTAAAGTAGATGATTTTTGGCGTCATTTATCAAAAATAAGAAAAGGCGATTCGTCTCAAATGTTTCCTTGATTCCTTGACTCAATTTGCACAAAATTTATTAACATTGCCAGGAATAGGAAGGTGGCGTACGAAATGGCAAAGGTTAATAGCATTAAAATACCAAGCTCATGGGAAAGGGATAAAATGTCAGGTTTGGAATGGATTCGTTTCTTTAAAAAAAGACATCCTGATATTTCAGTTAAGAAACCAGAAGCTGTAAGTCTCGCACGAGCTACCTCATTCAATCGGGAAGCTGTGGCAATATTTTTTAATAATTTGAAGGAATTGCTAAAACGGGAGCCTAGATTCGTGGATGGAACTCGAATATTTAATCTTGACGAAATCGGCACAACAACCGTCCAGAAACCACAGAGATTTGTGGCTCCAACAGGAGCTAGAGTAGGTAAAGTGACAAGTGGGGAAAAAGGCACTCTTGTCACTACATGCTGTATCGTTAGTTCCACAGGTCATGCCTTGCCCCCTGCTTTAATATTTCCTCGGAAAAACTTTAAAAACTTAATGATGTACGGTGCACCTCCAAGCAGTCCTGGATTTGTCAATAGGCCGTATAGGCCGTGGCCTATGGGCGGCAGCATCCTAGGGGCGGCAGATTTCAGAAATTCTTGTTTTTTTACGCACTTTCTTAGTGACTAATTCAGTGCATTCCTTACTATGAATGGAAAATTATTACTTTAGAAAGGTACACGGGGCGGCGAAAATTTATTGGCCTACACTCATAAAAAATATAAATCCGGCACTGCCTCCAAGTAGTTTAGGTCTAGCGAGTCCTTCAGGTTGGATGACTAGTGATTTATTCGTGGAGGTAATGAAACATTTCATTAAGTGTTTAAGCACGACACCAGAAAATCCATCTCTGCTTATAATGGATAATCATGAGTCACATTTGTCCATTGAGGCTCTAGACTTAGCGAAACAATCGGGTGTTGTAGTTTTTACCTTTCATCCTCACACTACTAACAAATTACAACCCTTAGATGTAGGTTTGATAGGCCCTTTAAAGGCTTATTATTATTCCGCACTTGAGTCATGGATGCTGCAAAACCCAGGAAGACCAGTTACAATCTACGAAATAGCAAGATTTATTGGTCATGCTTATCTAGATCTATGACTCCACTAAATATATCGTCAGGTACCAAGCGAATTAGTAAAGAAGCTCACAAAACTTCGGTCAACGCTGATATTCCCAGCACGTCTTAAAATGAAGTATGACGCAAGGTAAAAGGGAAAATAAACCGAATGCAGGATCTACAGAGCAACGTCTGAAGAGAAAAATGAATACAGAAGACGGTTAAATATTGTAAAATCAAGCAAGTAGGAAATAAATAGCTTATACCCTCACAAATTATGTAATTTACTTGCAGATAATTTTCAGGAACTTTTTTCCAAAATATGTAAATAATGTGGTCCCAGTACATATTTATAAGACTTCTAAACAGATCATGCAAGTAATTTTTGGAAAATAATGAATTTGTGGAAAATTACCTTCTTAAGAAAATTAATACCTAATATTGATTTAAAAACGACTACAGAACATACACTTGTTCGACAAAGAAGTTCTTTCAGTCTTTAGGCCCTCAATCTTCGTTGCAAAGTCAGAATCATACTGGAAAGCAAAAGTATAATGCTACAAAACAGTTACATTATTATTTCATTACAAGACGTTACCTACGTAACAACGCCAAGCTTTCGGCGCGTTTATTCCGTAGACATTGCCACTAATTGCAAGTGACTATCTTAAGTTATTTTAGTTATATGTTAAGTTATTTTAGTTATATGCCGTGTAGCAACCAAGTGTTAGTAACTGTAGTTAACCGGGTCAAATACTTGTACCAGCGTTTCTTTCTCCAAAGACCTAAGCGTTTACGCTCAGACTAAATTTCGTTGCATTAGTTTACGACGCATCATAAAACTGACGTAAACGGTGATATCTTGGTAGCTTCACTACAAGTCTAAAGTTTAAAATGGCTATATTTGTTTTAATCTGTAATCCTGCATGTAACAAAATGTAAACATAATTTAAGATCTCTACAAAATGTATATTGTAATACATTTTATATCATAATAACCCTTAACTGGCTCACTGTGAGACTTATGTATTTACTTTTGGAGGCCATACACAATCAAGTGTACTAGATCAAGCGTCAAACGGACTTGACGCGGCATCCAGTATAATTGAACGTGTATGGCCACGGTGTAGCTATCTGGTATGGCTATTTATAAGTCAAACTGCAGACTTGACAAGTACACTTGATCGTGTATGGCCTCCATTATGACATAAGTGACTAAGGAATTCGATAATAACTCTGCTTGGCAATTTCATACTGTATATCTGAAAGTTTATAAAAAACACCGGTATTATAAATTAATGACTAAAATAAATCAGATATCTAAGCATTTTTATTTAGCATCCCTTTTGGATAAACATTATTTTTTATTATAATCTTATAATGCTAGCATTAACATAGTTAAGGTTACGCTACATACGTAACGTGGTCGGAGCATAAATATACCTGTGTGCCCCCTTCCCGTCCCGTACGTACCACCATGGCGTATGCGCTATCGTTTACATTTTCTATGAAACGATATTTCTAGAATTTCACGTCCCGTCCCGTCCGGGGTAAAAACACGTTAGGGAACATACCAAAACCACGTGCCTCATTTAGGAGGGGGGAGGGGGTTTAGGTTTTTGTCACGTAGTCAATATTTTAGCAACCATTGCGCCACAAAGTCGTCAAATATAAGCAAAATTATTATTTTTTAACTCTGTTTTTGCAAAAAAGTATTGAAAACCGTATTTATCAATTACCACGTGAAAACTAGGGGGGGAAGGGGGTCTTCTCATATACTACGGATGGTCACGAAGGGGGGGGGGGGAGGGGGTAAAAAGTTGGAAAAAATGGGTTACGTGGTTTTAGTATGTTCTTATGTATGCATCGACCTGTAATCATCCTGCATGCAAGAATATAGCCATTCTTAACAGACATCGCAAGCTCAGTAGTCGGGCATCTAAGGTTACGATGATAATAGTTCTTACGTCAGTTACAAGCTAATGTTCATCCAAATGGGCGTACACTCTCCTCAGTTTCTCTCTCTTGTTCTTGTTGGCGTGTCTCTTCTCCTGCTTCCAGGGCTTGCTGACCATGTTCTCCGCTGGCTGCGCGCCTGCGACGCTGGAAGTGAACAGTATTATTGAACAAGTCCATGTTGAATCTATATCGACGTTTGAAAGGAAAAATTGACTAAGCGACATTGAGCTAACTTTACAGGAAAGCAATTTAAAGCTGAATTTTTAGAAAAGTTGTATATGCCACAATATAGATGATAAAATATGGATTTCAAAATAGTAAAAATGACGCCGGCAGGAGAATTACAAAAAAAAGATTTTTTTCTAAAAATTCCAACTTTAAACTGCTCTCCTGTAAAGTTAGCTTAATGTCGCTTATCAATTTTTCTTTTCAAGCGTCGATATGTAGTGACGTTACGGGTGATGCTAGAAGAAAAAATAAACTTAGGTTTATCATGGTTTACTTAGTATTACCCAACCGTTTTGGGTTAGTAATAATAATCTAAGAGAAAACATTTAAAGTCCGTTTTCTCCTCAGTTTTTTTTTTTATTGGTTTGGCTGGTGGCTATTGGCGTTGCTTTACTGTTATGAATGAAAACATCGGAAACAGATAAAATACATTGAACTATTTTTCGCAATTTTCTTACAAAGTTTATGATCGAATGTCAACGTTTAACTACTAGGGTTTTTATAATTCCGAAAACATTTTAAGGTTACATGGTTCTTGATTTGATAGATTTTCTTTTCAAGATGCACCGCAGTGTTTTATTTAACTTATTTCGGCTCAAACTTTGGCAATACATGGCAATTAAACTTTGGCAAAACATTTTCAATTGGCAATTTTAGGCTATGGTAGGCTGATTGCAAACAGACTTACCAGGCTACCATAGTAAATGCTATTTGTGTTCGCTAATTGTAAACGGTGGTCATGAGGTTGAAATATTTTCTCCCTACAACTATTATCATTTACTAAATGATGAAACTCATCAAATATTATATATTACGACTCCACCCTCCTGATAATAGTCACTATTTTTTGGGAATTGAGAATATTATTTTGTCATCACATCATTAAAAATATTATCATATCAAATATGTTTATCGCCGTAGATCATAATAATAACACACAAAACAAGTAAAACAATATATTTAAAACTAAATGGCATATTACACTGTTTACATTGCGACTATACCTACTATGAAATGGGTTTATTTTAAAAAATAAAAATATAACGACGTTTCAAAGAAACTGTACATGAGCGAGTGCTAACCAAACAAAATAACATGTTACTCGGTAGACTTTAACGACGCACATAGCAACAAATCTAGATATTCGTTACTACCACTCAAAATATCGCATTCCCGGCGTAAGATGAAAGAGATCGTCCGAATATTATCAATTATAGTTAAGGGAAACCTAAATAAACTTTCTGGAGACGAAATGGGCCCCCTGGCCGCGCGCCAGGCGTTAATTCATAAAGTTTACCAAGTTTACGAGGATCTGTGGGTTAACGATCGTGAAAATTGCGTTCAAAGTAAATGCGGACTCATGCGCCCAGCGGAGACGTTCCGAGCGGCGAGCACATTAAACGTCTTCGTATTGACGTTTTTAACTGACAACATGAGTATCATAATACAGAGAGTATTATCTTTTTGTCTGTTATTATAATAAATGTTCAGTTTACAGGCGGACAATAAAACTACTGAGCTTTACAAGATATAAACAGGAAAAGAATGCAATCGTAAGTCGTGTGTCGAAATATAACGATGGAATGTTTATGCTTAGCTCTCTTTAAAGGTTTTCGAGACATAAATGACTCCAAATGCGAGTTAAAATAACAATATATCACAACTACTATAACACAACTGAGCTAAAATTGGGTGACACTTTTAATAACTTTTCTGGATTACCAATTTGTTAACCATAAATTTTAAAAAGTAATTTAAATGTCTCTATATAATATCGTAAACTACGAAAAAACTAATTTTATATTTAAATAACATAAAATATATGTAATTTATATTTTCCTCATGACACCGTAATAACGTTGGGCATGTTGAAAAGTAGGCGACGCAATAAAATATGATATAATATGTAGTAAATATTATGTAGGAAGTCGAGTCAGTAGGTAGGTACATATTATATGAATGAATGATAGTTTATATTTAGTAATAATAGCTGCAAGAGTTAACATGTCATAAGATTCTATATCTCATAATCACAATTTAGCTTTACGTAGTGTGCATGCAAATTATAAATTAACTACTCTAAAAGCCTAATCTTTGCTAATTATTCAGTTGTTGTTTAATCTTCCAACCATAATTATCATCATATTAAACGTTGAATGTGTTTCCAGCCAAATCATCAAGAATACCTACTAAGTATTATGTTTAGTGATTTTTAACAAAATCTGCAGTTGGGCGTTATGTTGCATTGAAATAGGAGTATAAAAATAAAAATGCTATAATATTAAATGTAATGTTTTATACATATATCGTAATTACCTTAGATGAACTTGATAAAATAGTTTTTAAAAATATAAAAGACACTCACACCCCAACCCAACTCCGAGTGACTAACGGTTAGTACAGAATTTGTATGGTAATTTTTTACTAAGGAGCGATTTTAGTAACCGTCAGTGACTCTCGAGTTGAGGCGTTATTTCAATGCTACCAACAGTGAACGAATATGTACGTTAGTATATTAGTACATTGGCTACCAATATTACGCCCAACTGCACATTTACTTGAAAAGTACTCTAGTGAGGAAATTGACTCTAGCGATTCAATGATGCAACAGCTATTATAACTGACGTTTCTCTATCAAATATACAGGATGAATTTTTCAAGTGTGCATGGATGGCCAAGCCAAATCCAAAACTATGAGGAATATCGAAAAATGCTCAAAGGAGTCTTGGGGCCGATTTTGATTAAAACTAAAACTGCATCATTACAACTTTGAAAAATCAATATTCCTAGCCAGGAATCGAATCCGTTGATTTTGAAAAAAAAAACACCTGTATTATTACACCATTCGATTGTGTCACTGAAAAGGATAAAATTCTGGGAAGTAATGACATACAGAAAACTTAAGGAAAACGTTTCATTTCAATAAAATTCATATTTTTAGTACCGTATCCGTGGACTCGCTGTAATCCGGACCCTTTCTAATCCGGTACATCCTGTAATCCGACACGCCTATTACAGTTACTGGTGATTGTACATAAAAAATAAGTAATGACAAAAGGCAAACATAAGGAAAGACCTGTTTTAACAAAATATAATATTTTTTTTATTTTACCTAAATAATAATTACCTAAATAAACCTTGTTCAAAATGATGGTCATTATTTTCTATACATAGGAGGATTCGGCGTCTCAATGATTGTATTGCATTTACCATTACAATATTATTCATTCCGGTCAGAATATTTCCCAACGACTGTTTCATGTCGTTAATAGAATTATACGTAACTTGGTACATTTCGGTTTTTACATACCCCCAGAAAAAATAATCTAAGGGGGTAAGATCTGGTGACCTTGCAGACCATCGCACGGGACCATGCGTTGCAAGAAAATTTTCGCCAAACTGCTTGGACAACATACCTTTTACAATACGGCTATTATGGGCGGGGGCTCCATCTTGCTGAAAGAACAATTGGTTGGTCTGGGCAAAAGGCAAATTATCCAACTCTTCAAACAGCTCACTTAAAATTTCGACATTTTTAACAGTGGTCAACGTACCATCATAAATTTTGAAATAAAAGACTCTGTTTTTCAAAATACCGCACCAACAATTAAATGAAAAACATAATATTTAACGTAATATTTTTGGCTGCATCGCGGGTGGAATTAAGGGGGAATGATTCAAAGTAGGTCAAAATAGCTAATACCAAATCTTCATTGCAAACCCGTGGCTGTATAATTTCACGCTTGATGAAACTACCTCCTTGTTTCAGGTTATTAACAATTTTTAGGAGCCGCTTCACAGTGGGAAAATTACGTTGAGGATATTTATTACGGTATCATATCAAGGCTCGAGTGGCACTTCTCCCATTGATAAAATTTGCCGTGAAAATGTGGTAAAAATTTGAAATTAAAACATAATTTTGAGTAGAAGGCCGCGCTGCAGGTGTGTGTTAAAAAATTGAGCATAATTTCGAACAAGGTAACGGACCTACGTTCATTCATTCATACTTATGACTGAAAGAATTAAATAAGACCCGTGGTAGTCCCACAATGTAAACGTTTTTACCGTATGTCATTACTTCCCAGAATTTTATCCTTTTCATTGACACTATCCAATGATGTAATAATATGGGTTTTTTTTCAAAATCAACGGGTTCGATTCCTGGCTAGGAATATTGATTTTTCAAAAACGTAATGATGCAGTTTTAGTTTTAATGAAAATCGGCCCCGAGACTCCTTTGAGCATTTTTCGATATTTATTTATTTACACTTTATTATACCCTTATAACTAAGTGGTACAAAAGGTGGACTTAATGCTATAAGCATTCTCTGCCAGTCGACCTTTGGTTTAAACCTCACCTGGTCTTGATATTCCTCATAGTTTCGGATTTGGCCATCCATGCACACTTGAAAAATTCACCCTGTATATTGTCATGAAGCGCTCATAGCCAGGCGGCTTGCTTCCATCCTAAGTGATCGACAAAGTAACAGCGGGCGCGGTCGGTAGTTGGATAGGTGACCACTAGTGGCAAAAAAATTCTTGAGCGTTTCCGTGCCTCGGAGGGCACGTAAATCCGTCGGTACCGGTGGATATCATAAGATAACAGTCGTTAAGCCATGTCGAAGGCTCTCGGGCGGTTTGAAAAATTCCGACACTGGTTGGCCACTAACAGAGACTCAAGAGCAGAGACCCGTGCCCAGTAGTGGGTCATTAATGGGCTGAAGTCATATTGTCATGTAACTTACCCCAATATCGGTTTTCCCTTGACGTGCGCCGAGCTCTTCTGCATCGCGAAGAACGTGGTGTCTATCTCCGTTGACTTATTGCGCCAGCCCTACGATACACAAACGATTTATTTCGAGGGCACGAAATACTTACAAAATATTTACAAAAAATATTATATATTTTTTTATAAATACAATAGGTTTATTTTAATTTTATATCTTGCCGGTGCAGTGTTTCAAATTACAGATTTCTAGGACTTCGCGTAATGCAGACCTGAGTATTGATATTTTTTCAACTTGTTACTCTTAGCGTTCCCGATAAACTTTTTTGACAAACAGACAGCCGGACCGAAAGAAAAATGGACGGAGGGAAGTGTAAAAAATTTCGTTTTTTTTATGAGATATGAAACCCTAAAGCCACGTCCACATCGGTGCGCTTTCGTGATCATCTTTCGTCTTTACCTCAAAATATCCTAATACTTCTGAAAGTTACTTACTTAAATTGTTTACATTTTATAATTTTTTTTTGTTATTCGCTCTAATCCATTAAATACTGCATGACGTCATCACCCGTAATTATTGTACCATCACTTAGTGTTAACCAGTGTTATTACGAGTATAACCTCTTTCATTGTATTAGTTTACAGTATGTTTGTGATCCAATAAATAAATAAATAAAAATAAATTTTACGGTAATAAAATTGCAAATGTAATCAACTGACCTCAACAGCCCTCGTCTCCCGCGGCGTGGGTTTCCTCCCGTCCCCCCGGCCGCTATCGGTGTGTGTGTCGGGCTCGAGGGGCGCAGCGCCCGGCGGCGGCTGCTCCCACGGCAGACGCCCGCTCGCGGCCTCCTTCAGGAACTGGCGCGCCGACCGGGACACGTCCGGCTGTCCCGCCGCCGTCATGAACCCGCGGTTGACTGCACACACACAAACACACACACATATACAAATATACAACGTGTAACATACAACACACATCCCGAAAGTAATTTGTTAAGAATTGGTTACACGTTGTATATACAGAACCACATATACAATATTAACACACTCACATATATACAATTATACAACGTGTAACATATTAAACGCACATCCCTAAAGTAATTTATTAAGAATAATAAATGGTGGTGTAGAGTAATTTCTCTTACACGTTGTATATACAGAACCACATCGGCAGGGCCAACACGCGCTAAAAACGTAGCACTTTTGTTGGTTGAACCGCATGAGTGAATATTATTCAACAGGGTGACGCTGATCTCATTCAGTTCATAAAATGACGGAGAAAACGGGTGGTTTGGCGTCTGACTCGAGGAAGCAAGGAGAGCTAGTCAGGAAGGTTCCATGCGAAGACAAAAATATTAATGAATTGATAGTAATATTATCTTCACACAGCCCAATACAGCTAAAACGGTTGGAAGGAGCTTATACTGGTACGTAGTAAGTAGTCACCAAGCGGGGGAGGCGGTTTCTGTTGCCTCTCACTACTAGGCCGTTATCAATAACAATGGTAACATGGTTTTAAGAGTTCATTAATACCATTATTATTTGTCTATGGGTTCCGCCTGGATAGCTATCACCCTTGAGCATGAGTCAGCCGCCAAACGACTCTTCGTGTTCCGGCTGGGGGCTTGAGAGCCAGTTCTTTCTTTCTTTCTCTTTATCTTGGTTGGAAATGCATCAGTGATGTCACCAAAACCAAAGGTGTTGCTGATGTTCATGGGCGACGGTAGCCACCATCAGGTGGATCTTCAGCTCGTTTGCTGGCTGTTTCCATAAAAAAATTAATGACATACACGCATGTGCAGTGAGTATCTTCTTGTACTCGGTGTCGCCACCGTCGTACTGGGGCAGCAGCAGTCCATACTTCTCCTCGAAGGTGCGCCGCCCCACCAGCTGGCACAGGCGCGCCATCGCCGCGTCGTGGGACCGCATCTGCAATACACATAAATAAATTAATAAATGCTACACACATAGCCCCACACCAGATAATAATAGTACCTAATGGTACAGAAGAGTCACTCTGCAAAGTCATATAAATAGCAACTTTTTCTCCGACACAATAAAGTGTAATTCAGGTCGCACAGCGCTAATCGTCAACAGACGCTGACATCTAGATGTTGCCTCTCTTTCTAATCATAACTCTTATCCTCTCTGGCAACGTCAGGGTTGTCTTTCTTGTGTGATGACATGTGTGATAGATTACGAACGTATGACACGTAGCAGCCCTTCTAAAATTGGCCCGACACGACGAATGCGGCACTATCTTGTATTATTATGCCAAAAGTGCGGAGTGCGCCAGGCCTGCCCTGTTTCGTGGGTGCTATAGACAGCACACAAAGACAACAACACACCCAGACCGAGAACAAAAATTCAAACTCATCATACAAATTTCCGCCTCACTGGTATTTGGCACGGCGATGTGACATGGTAACCAATACGCCAAACGGGTCGTCATTATTCACTGCCATACTTGCGACGTACGTACGTACACGTTAAGACATTTAGGAATCCCTGAAACGGCTTTAGTGATTTCAATGCAGTTATCACTGATGTATTGCAGTAAACTTGGACAATATTTAGTGTGCACTTAGAACACTCTCCTTTTGAAGACACCCACATTATAACTGGGCGGGAATACCAACGACGGCCTTTCTCGAGGAGAATCCTACCTCGGGACCCTTACATAATTAATAAATACCCCTGACGAGCCTATCTATCATCAATATTCACTCCATTTTCCAATTTTATTTGAGGTCGGCGCAATATGTTTTCTCTTCCATGCTTCCTTATCAGCCGTCATAATTATCTGCATATCATTCATATCCCCTTCATCCATCCACATTCACATCCATCACGCTTCTCGTTACATGCGTTTCCTACTTTTGAAATCGGGAGGGAAGGAAAGAGGGAACACGTTTGGGTCAACAGTTTAGCAAAGGTCCTAAGGCGAGGTGTGTTGCCTGAGAGGCGGCAGAGCCCCGACTGATGTTGTCGGAGTATTTGTATTATAGTAATATATATATACTAGCGATCTTTGAAAACTTCGATAGCGTGATACAGGTTGGTGTGACGCATAGAGTAACTTATACATAGGGGAATAGAGATATCAGTCGACTAAGTGACGCCTAACGCCATCTAACGCAAACTAACTGAACTAATGAAGAATCCTACGCATAGCACTATTATTATTTTGGGTACATTTTTTATTTTGTTCCTATAATACTTCTCTTAAAGAATCTACGAAGTACAAACGCTTGCGCGATTTAACCGAATGGGTAGCGCCATCTAACAGTATATGACCGAACTATTTCGATGGCTCCTAAGTATACTAAGTCAACTGTACTCCATTAACGACAATGACACGCTCACAAATCTGCTTATAGCAAGAAAGCTGATCGCAGATAGACGAAGGAAAAAAGGAAAAAAAAACTGTACTTCTAATAACTTTACAGGAAGTCGATATGAAGAGTGTATTATAATAAATAAATAAATTAATTATGTACTTGAACCAGTGTACGCCATTTGTTTTGTCCTTATTTATAGGGATATGATTTTTTTTTAACACAGGTAGATAGGAAATGAAGTAAATGTTACTAATATCCTAAAAAGTTAAATTGTCGAAATTTGTTAGTTGACTCAGTATACTTAGGAGCCATCGATTTAAAGTATAGAAGAAATGCTTTGTATTAGGTGTCTTTTACTCTGGCGTGACGTCATCGTGTGACGTCATGACGTGTGTGCGCTGTCGCCAAAGTTGATGTTACCTGATCGATGGGCAGCACGGCGGTCAGCAGCAGGTCGGGCGCCACGGCGTACGCCGGCAGCACCAGCCCTGGGCAGTCCAGCAGCTGCAGACCCTCGTCCAGCACCAGCGACTGGACGTGCCGCGTGTGACCCGGCATCGAACTCACACTCACCTACCAACATAGTTTGTGAAGCTAGGGAGTTGCGATGAGTGGCCGGCTCGAAGGACCAAGATTATAGGATGTTCCGAAAATTACGGTAAATTTTAAATTGATGCGATTTCAGTGGTTAAAGTGTTGTCGACAAAAAGAAAAAAAACAATTTGATAGTTGATAGTTTAGTTTCAGTGAAAAGAAGATGTTAGAACCATTGTTGAACATTATTTAAAATATAATGAATATTTACCACCACAGCTCGTATTTTCGAACAAAATATGGTAGGAGAAAGCTAATCGAGCAGTGACTTTAAAGTCTTAGCTGACAGGACCAAAAATATAAGGATCAAAGCAATTTATGACAATTTATTGTTATATGAAGGTTTAATTGCAACAAAATATACTACAAAATTATAAACAAAGTCATGTCTCACCTTTTTAGTTTGCATTAAGACGTTGACAGAACTAGATTTTCCCACATTAGGATAGCCAATCATTCCCACAGTAACTCTAGGAGGATTTTTTAATTTGTCAATCTTCTGTTTCTTTAGAACTTCTATTAACCTATCCCTATCAAATATTTCATGGGAATTCTGTAATTGTTCTTGAGTGCATGCATCTTCATTAACAATTTCATTAATGTCTTTTTCTACATTTTGTTCAGTGTTTATAACATCTTCAATAGGTATTCCTAGTCTTAAGTTATCCATTACTTTATCCAAAGATGCTTGAATGTTGTCTAATTTATTTGCAGTTTTTGAAACAGCCTCATTTATCACTGCTAGTTGCCTTTTAAAACTCTCTATATCGGTTTCTGTATCCTTTAATGCATCAGAATCTTCATCATCGGCTTCAGAATCATCATCAGAATCAGCTGATTCTGTGCCTGAATCTTCTGGTGTGGGAGCTCTGTCTTCTTCTTCAGATATTTTCCTTTCCTTAGTACTTTTGGCAGCCGAAAAGAATATGATGGAGATATTCTGTAACATGTAAGTATTAGTTATAAGTAAGGTGGTACATATGACTCATTACGAAATATTTATTATATTGGGATTTTTTTTTCTTGTTTCACCATTTTCATATATAGCTCAATTGCCAGGAAGGCGTATGTTTTTCGTATGTGTATCTTGTATAATATGTGTGTAATATTTTTTATTACCTCACATGTATTTTCCAAACTGCTGAACTAATTTATATAATTAAGATATTGTTAAATGTGTCTTCACAGCCTAAGTGTTCTTAAGTAAAATTAAAAAAAAACAAATATGGTTGGCTGTGATATGCCACTGTTTAAAGTATTTAAAATAAAACAAATAGAATAATGCATAATGGGTATTAATTTATAGTGGTTACCATAAGGATCTCAAAAAGGTATATCATGATAGCTTTTTTGATAGTATGTGGATTTTTTTATTTATACTAATTCTTTATCTCAGTTTATATAATTTTTATTATACTATATTTTTTATAAGGATGTGAATTGTCCATATACCTCTTTATTAAAGTATTCTGCCCAGCACTTCCTTATATATTCACTAGTTAAATCAGCCTTGTTTAATAACAAAATACATTTGCATTTTTGTTCAGCTGCATACTTTTCTAGATCCAAGCATCTGAAATGGAAAATATAATTTTAAGTATTACTATTAAAACAAAAACTTTAAATGTAATCAATATTAAGTATTTTATCACTTCAATACAAATAACAAGATAAATAATAACACCTGAATAACAGTGGGTTCCTAGCATCTAACAAAATTAAAACAACATCAGATTTTTCAAGGGTCCTCCACAGCTGCTTCCATAGCTCTAAATTCCTTTCGTATGGAGTCACTGCTGCGCCAAGTTTAGTTTGAAGGTCATTGAGATGTCGCCTCCAGTCGAGGAAAGCATCTCTCTCCTTGGCTAACTGCTCCTCGGCTGTCACACCAGGTCTCCAAGCAGGTCTAAAAATACAGTAATAATCATATTGAGCAAATAAAACAAAATTTTTATGGAATTTGTAAGCATCTTAGCCTAAATTTGGTTATACTACCTTCTGGGCACCGTCAATGGTTCATCAAAGTCAGGTTGGGAGGTAACAAGTTCCACTTCACAGGGAGCTGATTTGACATATTTTACATTCAACTTCTCAGCTATGAATTCTCTCTGTGCCAACTCGGCCGTAGAAAGAAACTCTTGTAATGAAGATTCTGCTGTCACCGACTGAAGATTTAGACGACCCCACTCATATCCATCATTTACTTCAGTTGTGTGGAGCTGATGACAAAAATTTGTAATTGTTCCTTTAACATATTACTTAATGAATTCTGGATTTGTACCCATTTACAGATATAAAATTATGGTCATATATTTCGAACATTACAATACAATAGTGATTTAGTATGTATTTTTAATAAAAGGTGTTCTCATTCACTAACGCATTACAAAACATGATTGCAACATTTTTGGTTAAAATTATTGATATAGTATTTCTAAAAGTGTTTATATAGGCTTCCTATTAAAGTCCTTCTTATAAAACTGTTTTTATTTATAAATAAGCACAGTTATTTAATGATATTTACATTTTCAATGTATTGTGTTAATACTGTAAGCAAAGCATTCAAGAACTCTACAATTTGGCACCATTTACGTGTAGTCACTTTTAAAGTTGTATATTCTTCTTATATATTATATTCTTCTACATTTCTTAAACTTTGAAACTCTGTTTACAGTAACATAATAATTTTAAGATTTTACCAAAGTGTTATCTTCGACATGTCTGCGATGCCGATTCTTAGAAAATCTATCTTTAATGAGCGAACGTCCAAGGGAATCTTTGTTTTTCTTTCCCATTGTAATAAGGAAAACCTACACAGAAAATATTTCCAGTGAAAATAACACAATTCAATTACAAAAACGTGGAAATCTTTATGAAGTCAAAAATCAAAACAAAACACGCATGTACGATTTTGACAATCACATGAACACAGAGAAGAGTAGTGTTTAAGTTTGTCTATGGTTTAAGTACTCTCAACTCTGTGCACAGAACCACAGATTATTATTACTTCTGGCCATGGATGTATTACTCTAACTGGATGAATAACGTTGTAGAGTTACCTGTGGACGGATGACGTCATAACCAAAGGACCATTTTTCTATTGTGTCCGTGTTATCTATAGTCCCAGGATATATCATTCGATTATTATTTTTTATATTATTCAATTTTATATCAGCTTTATATGAAAATCGATTACCCTAAATTAGGGGAAATATGCATGAAATTTATATCAAAAAAAAAATTTAAAAGTAAACAGTTGTATTTATTTAAATCTAAAAATGAGGAAATGCAGCCAATGCATAAATACCAGTCGCTGGGTTATTACAAACATAAGATAGATTGTACAAAGGATTAGAGGGATAAAATAAGGATTTTAACATAGGTAAACCTGGTTGATTGAAAATATCACGTTTGCCTACGATAAAATGCACGATTGAAAGAAAATATTGTATTCTATTTTAGTTCCTGTTTAGCCTACTCAAGAAATTATTTTATTTTGCAGATTGCCGACAAATGCTATTAAACGAGATAAATGGGATTTTATTGCAAGATAATGATCGGCCTTCCAAATTTCGCTTTGTTTATTCATTGCATTTTAATGAAGATGACGTATATTATATATATTTCATGTATTTTAATTATAATAAATGTATTAAAAATTTTGATATTTCAATGAAAAATAACTACCCAAAAGAGAAAAAACCATAAATTAAAACAATTCAATATATTAAGTACTGTGTATTAAAAGAACATTTGACAAATTTAATATCTATACTTTTTGATAACTAGTGATATAATAATAAATAATTTTCCAATTTAATTGTGCATGATATTTCAAGTCGAAAATATGGCAAAAAATATTTACTAAATTGCGGGAGATTGCGACCTTTTGTTTTCAATGTGGCAACTTACACACACAAAGAAGTATGTGTCTCTAACTCTCTACGATGCCACTGCTAGTTGTCAATATGGTTGTCATGCGCACATAGTGAAAAAGCGGCTTCACGTCATTCGTTGCATTTCTTTGCTAAAGTTATATCTGCCTTTTATTTCTTTAATCTGAGGGATAATATTGTATAATATTTCATTCTTATATGTAGTACCTAAATCTATGATCTCATTTGACTCGACTGCTTTAAGTACGAGTTTTATTTGACATAACGGCCCGGCGTAGTCATGAATATACAATATATCAAATTTAATATCTTTGATATCTGCCTGCCTGTCGCTGTCAATGACAATTTAACTGTCAAATCAATGACGTGTCCACAGAGTATTTGGATAGTAAATTAGAGGCTTGATTAGAGATGTAAGAAGAAAAATCGTAATACACAAGAAAAACAGCTCAACTGTTTTTTCTTATCAAGTAATTGCTTGAAATATTCATAATTACTGACAATATATCTAAAATCGGAAATATGCTCTATGGTTCAAATACAATGAACATCGATCGCAAAATATCTACTTCTAGCATTGGATAAAATACTGTTTACTCTATGGATAGATTAAGAAGTGTAATTAACCTGGTTGGCTACAATATTACAATTCACACATATGCGACCAATAGTAACTTGGTACGGTTATGCAGCTGATGCTGCTGCTTTTGTTGACATATTGACAGATGTCAGATTTGAATTGTATTGAAAATTATTATTATTTTATGTCATGTTGTCTTGTTTTTTGTGTAGAGTAGCGTCCTATCTTTTTCTATTGTTGAATTAGTTTTTTTAGATAATTTTCAAGGGTTTTATTCTAATGTGATATAATAGGATTTAGTTAGTAAGTTTTTAAAGTAATTCTAAGTAAAGAAGTGCCTGGTGTGATTTATCTAATCCTAAGGATGGATAGAAATATGAGGTGAGTTGAGATGCTTGTTCTCTTGTCCTTTCGCGTGGAACTTTCACGTTTGCCACGCATCTCGCCAACTAAACAAAAAGCTAGGAATTTCGAGTGGATTCTAAGTAAGATATCAATTTGAGCATTATTCAGTGATAACCCAGATTTGTTACGTGACACACATATTTATTTAAACGGATGCTTATTTTATTCAGAGCTATTCCTTTTGTTTACTAAAACTTAAAGGAATAGTTGATTGTTAATGCATTTTCTAAGACACTTCGAGTTCAATCAATTTGTATGATGTTTGTTAACTAATAGTATCTAATAATGATAACCGCTTTATTTAATACCAACATGTGTCAACAAACAAAGCAAATTGAATATTTATTACTGCGGTTCTATTCAAATACATCCATATGTGATATGAGTTAAGGTTTAATTCAGGGAATTTTATTGGTTCATATTAGAGCTTGCTTATCCAAATCCTTAATTATCTTGCTCTACTTTCTCAAATCCAAAATGTTTTCTTTAGGTATTTATTTTAATTCATGGATTGTCATATTATGTCAGTTTGTTAGAATAACAACTTTGCATCTTAGTGCAACAGTGAAACTTTGATAACAAAGATAATTTTATTGCAAAAAACATTGATTATTATGAAATAGTTAACTAGTTTTATAATAGTTTGTATCAACAAAGAAAATTATATCCATAGGCAATTAAGTATATATTTTCATTAATTTTCTTTTCTCACATTCTTCACATTTGCATTCACTGTCCGGTAAAATCGAGAAAATAACATAAATTACAGTTATCATTATTTAAACTGTAAAGCTGGTCATACACAATCAAGTTTACTTGTCAAGTTTGCAGCAGACTTTATACAGCATCCAGTTTGCATGAGATATGCTAGATAGCTATCGTCCAGATAGCAACCGACAAGTAAACTTGACGGTGTATGACCAGCTTTATATGAGTGAGATAAATCAATATTCTTCAAATCCATTCAACTTTAACATTGAAGGCATCCATGTTTCAGATATATTAACAGCGGCACCCGCTCTCTCCCTCACATGGGCAAGCGCCACAACGGCAACAGCCACAATAGTGCGCGGCTGAGCCCCCCGGCGCAGACTCCGCCCCACATGCACATCAATAACAATAACATCAATCAGCACGATGATCTCATCAATTACATTTATGACTCCTGGAATAAGGTGACTGTCTTTATACGTTAACAATAACATTAGGAAATAAGGTTTATTAATTCAAATTCAATGGCAATTAAAACCAAAACAATTTAATCTATTTTTAATATCAATAGTATGATGATGGTTGTTTTAGTTGTAGTTTTGTTTTATAATAATAGAAATATTAATCAGCACAACAATATCAATTATTTTATGTGTGGCTCCAAATCATTAATGGCGTACCACTAAGTGTGGGTCTATAGTTCTATACTCTTGAGGAGGCCTACTACCATGCTACTTTAGTACAAATTAGTGGAAGGGTTTCTGGCTAACCTGAGTATCGAAAGTTTTCATGCCGAACGGGTGACCTAAGGCCTCCGACATGGCTTAACAATATTACGAAAACAAACTTTTACGTGCCGTCTGAAGCAGAGAAGCGCTCAAGAACTTTTTTCTTTTTTCCACTAGCTATCCACCTATCCACCTATCCAACTACCGATGGCGCCCATCGCCGTTGCTTAAAGTGCTCGATCGCTTAATATCAACACAAATCGCCAAAGAAAAATTAGCGCGTGTTTATGATACTTAAAATTAATGTTATTTTATAAAGTTAAAATATTAAACTTCAATCAGTCACGGCAGCATAGCCTATAGCTATAGCCTGAGCCTATAGCTGTTATAGACAATACAAGGTTGGATAGGCAAGCGACCGCCAACGAAGGGAACTGACAAAGCCTTTTCTTTTGTTAAATAGGGGATATTTGGTCTCTTGGATAGATGAGGAAACTTCATTAATAGGACAATAAGCAATGAAAGTTTCCATCAACTTTCAGGTGACTCGCGAGCTGGAGCGAGGCAGCGAAGACGCGAAGTACTACCAGGAGGTGCTGGCGCCCCGCCAGCTCGCCAACTTCAGACCCTTCAACCTCGAGGAGTGGTGGGGCCGACGGCTTCTGCAGAGCATAAATAGGAACAAACACCGCTCTTAGTTCCTAGACCTACCCTTCGTGATCTTATCTCATTGTACTATACTGTGAGTGGGCAGGACTCGTTTTGTGTTACAAGTGGTTTTAGTGGTAATTTGATGACAAACCTTGACATACTGACTGCAGCATCCGAAGAATCGGTTAGATGTTGCAGACCATCCAGGTAATAATTTGTCGCCGGTCAAAATACAGAATATATTGCTATGCTTAGTGTTGGAGAAGGGCTGCCATGTACATAGCAATTGAAATCTGTACCGAACCTAACCGTGGGACAATATGTACCATTAAATGATAAAATTTTATTCATAGGTGTGCTAATTTTTGTCGTAGTGGTAAGCCTTTTAAAGGAATATCAATCGTAAATTTGATACAGATACAGAAAATGTCTTTTGAATTGTAATCTTAATTGTGTGATGAATAATGAAAATGCTACAATGAGATATTATCAATTTATTTTAAAATTTTATTGTACTTTATGATTCCTCTGTGACATTTTAGATTTTCCCTGCAATATGTGAACTTTTTTGTACTTATATATGTATAATAAAACAATAGTTTTACACTAGTCTCTGCCGAACTCTTAGTGATATTGTAACATCGAGTAATGTCTGACGCACTTGAGTAAATAAATTGTATCAACATTATTTTATTTCTTATATATTTTTAAATATTTTGGTTATCGTACAAACATACATTGATAAACATCACATTTAAGTTAAAATGTATTTATTAACGTAAAAATATGACATTGACATGTAATGATATGCATAATGTAGGATTTGTAAAATGTATTTGTCGTATGTAATCGTAATATGAATTGGTGGTCAAGCAAATAAGTTTAGAATTTAATAGTTATAATATATAATCCGATCACTCTAGTTCAACAACATAAATTGTACTTGTTTGTATGTTCTGCTATTCACAATATAAATGAATGCTATTGAAATTGGGTGATCATGTAATATTTATTTCATATTTTTTCCAATTTTATAGGTCTTAGACCAGTAACATATTTATGTCGTACAAATTATTGTTCATATACAATAGAGGAGGTATTTCCAAATTCATAAGGCAACTCATAAGGCAGTAGGAGATTACTAATTAGGTATTGTTAAGTAAGTTAGAGTGAATTTCTATTTGTAATGTAAGTAAATAATGTTTTATCGATAGTTAGACTCCGCTAGTAAATAGATTCCGTTTAGATGTCGATATGTGACGGCATACTGTGTCATATAATAGGTTGACAGTTGATCAAAACAGGTACTTGGTTACGAACTAAAGATAACTAAGTTTAATAACTTTCAGACACATATTCCCGCACTAGGATGTTTTTAGGTGCCATGAGGACACAAATAAGACTTCACAAACAGCTACGATCCGATAACATCTTTCATTCTTTTTCTTCTCTCTTTCTTGGCCGGCAAAGCATTAGAGATGCTTTTGAGCTTACTCGAGCTACAATTCGAAGAAGTAAGCCACTATGTAACTTCTACCATTGGGTAACATACTTATAGTTAAACATTAATCCCGTAATCGATATTGTACTTTCAATTATTTACTTCGGTTCCGCAGTACTTCGTGATCGATATTGTACTTTATTTATAATTATATAATACTACTAGCTGGCAATCGTTGTTCTATCATAAATTTTCTGGATAGGGACATCCTAATCACCTAGCGGTATGAAATATACTTAACGACCTATTCTCATATCTACCAAATATACACAAAAAAATTCATGAAAATCGGTCAAGCTGTTTCAGTGCGACCACAAACACCGTGACACGAGATTTTTATATATTAGATCTTCATTGAGAATTCTATATATTATCTAATAGTGTTAACTACATAACCTAGTATTACTGTACTGAACTTAACAATATTTATTAGTTGTATCTGATCTTATTGTCTTTATTTTTCTCGCTTGTTCGCTCGGAACTGATTTGGTCACTAAAACAATAACACTGATAAGTTTCAGGTACTAGAATATTAAATTATTCCTTTATCTCATAATATTTCACCACTAATGCAGTATGTATGCTTTTCAATATTAAAAAAAAAGTATTTTTCCCATTTTAACTCCGCTATATACTATTATGTCTTCAGTGACTCCGCTTCTATTTATATTCAAACGTCATCACCTTATGCTGGCCATACACGATGAAGTATACTTGTTAAGTTTGCAGCGGACTTGACGCAGCATCCAGTAATCTTGACGGTGTATGCCACGGTATAGCTATCTGGCTATATAGCTATCTCATGCAGACTGGATGCCGCATCAAGTCAAACTGCAAACTTGACAAGTACACTTGATCGTGTATGGCCAGCTTTAATTGAAAAAAACTGTTCTAGGAGTTTGTTATTCTTGTAAGTGTATGTGTGTCCATAAAACTTAAAAAAAATATTGTTTTTTTATAAATGGTGTTGTGAACTATGAAATATCTTTAAGTGCTTACCATAACCATTTTGAATTTTATTATTCTAACGATGATTAATTTCCACCTATATGGGCAGTATGTCGTTGCATTATCTGACAAGATAATGCTTTTAGAGATTTTGAAATGTTATTAAAGAGGGCTTGCTACATACATGAGGAGCTTAAAAATATTGTTATGAATTATGTTACAACCAAAATGAAGCAATTTGATTAAACCTCATTGCATTTAACAGCATTTAAGCCATAGATGAGTAATTTTAAATTATATTCCGCATACTTATCGATGCGGTTTCTGCTTCTTCGGATTATAAAAATCTTTAAGTTTATAGACGGTATGGCTATTCGGCCATATAACTATCTCATGCTAACTGGATGCCGCATCAAGTCAAACTGCAAACTTTAAAAGTACATTTGATCGTGTATGGCCAGCTTTATAGCCATAGTCATTAAGCCTATGACAGTCTTATATTCTATTTATTCACTAATATGATTGCTTCATGATTACAGTATGACATGTGTTGGTGTTGTGTTTAGATTTAAGACTTACCTATACGTTATTTGTAATTAGTAAGAAATACCTTTTAAGGGTGAGGCTAAATGAGGTTATTTTTTGAGCTGTGCGTCGCTCGACTCGTGATTTCATACTAAAGTACGAACTCATGTTGCGTTGCGTGTGGACTACTTAGTGTGAAACCGAATGCAAGCGACTCATATCTAAAAAAATACGTTCGTTTGTCCTCACCCTAAAATGTTAAATTGTTCGAAGTAGTTACTCTTTAAGTGTGTAGCGAGCCTTAAGGTAATTGTTCACGTTATTTGACTTACATTCCAGACTCATGTACCCTGTACTTAGCAATTTGAAATGTTGTAATGTTGAATGTCGCGTGCCTGTTACACGGACAAGCCACAGATTTAAATAAAACATTTTTACTAGATTTTATGTGTTTTATTTTTTCATTATTTGTATAGGAAAGCGTTGAATACAGGTCATGTTGTACTTTCTTGTAAAGTCCTGAAAGTAGTTTTGTTGCAATTTGTTTCTAAGGAGAGCGGGAGAACCGTTTCCTTAGAATTTTAAATCCATCTTATTCTTGCGAAAAGTATTTTGTTTGAGAGTAGGTAGTTGCTAAAATGTAGTGATTAAGTACTCTGTGGTACTTACTTAATTACTTCAAAGACCGTAGAACATAATAATTATGTGCGTCTGGGAAAAAGTAGGATCACCAATTGGAATTGGATCAGTCTGAATAAATTAATCAATCAGTCAATGTGATTTGATTTATTCATAAATGTATTTTTACGAATAAATCTAATAATTTTGCTATTTGCTTTTTAGCTAGCTACGAATCTGTGATGTCAATGATGTTACTAATTTCCATGGAAATAATTTAGTGACTCATCATTAAAGATACATACTGTGTACATAATATGTACATATTATGTTCATACATCGAAGCGCTCATAGCCCGGCGGCTTGCGTCGATCCTAAGTGATCGACAAAGCTAAGCAACAGCGGGCGCGGTCGGTAGTTGGATGGGTGACCGCTAGTGGCAAAAAATGCTTGAGCGTTTCCGTGCTTCGGAGGGCACGTAAAGCCGTCGGTCCCGGTTGTTATCATAAGATAACAGTCGTTAAGCCATGTCGGAGGCCCTCGGGCGGTTTGAAAACTTCCGACATTCGGATTGGCCACTAACCCCTCCACCAATCCGAACTGGAGCAGCGTGGTGGAGTATGCTCTAGGCCTCCTTAAGAGGAGAGACCCGTGCCCAGTAGTGAGCCATTAATGGGTTGAAGCCATGTACATACTATTAGTAATTGTACCTAAATGATAATAAAATTGCCGTTTACACATTTTAACTTTTTCATGTTATGTATGTGTATGTAGGTATGTGTGTTCATTTTTAAAGTAGACGATCTCTAGATGTATATTTAGAATGTACTTTGCTTAGTATCTTGCTTACTATTATTGGTGTTATTTACTGTTATTTTTACCGTACCAACCAGTGCCGGATTTATATTTTTTTATGAGTGTAGGCCAATTTATTTCCGCCGCCCCATCTACATTTCTAAATCCATTCATAATAAGGTAGGCACTGAATTAGTCACTAAGAAAGTGCGTAAAAAAACAAGAATTACGATTTTTTGCGACATTTTTTAATAGCAAAATCACCTATGTTATCATCTTCTGAAATCTGCCGCCCCTAGGACGCTGCCGCCCCTAGGCCGCGGCCTATACGGCCTATTGACAAATCCAGGATTGGTACCAACGCACTATGATGATAGAGTTGTCTTACTGCCACAGAGTCACTTTATGGTTACTTAAATCGCTCCTTAGCACAAAATCACAAAAATTTCCTGTAGTAATTTATAAGCATATATTATTTTAAGGGTGGGTTGCACATCACGAGGTTAAGTGCGGTTTCAGATTAGCGTTTTATACGCGCGTATAAGCTCGTTTTTGGAAGCGCGTGTAGGCGCGTATAGGCGCACCTTTTGGCACACACAGCCCCGGATCTACGATTTTTTCGAACCGGGGCAAATCCTTGCTAGTGGCGCCCCCTCCAGTGTTTGAGAAAAACTGTTAAAACTGCCAATGAATAGCATTTTTGTGACCATTTGTTAAAATAATAATCCTTTAATAAATTTAAACTTTTGATGTGAAACATCTTTAGGCGAGGGGTAAACCTGATTTTTGGCTTGGTGATACAGGCCGTGGCGACGCATCGCCGCCATAGATAAACTATATGTATATATTGTCTAACGTATGAAATAAAAACATTCTATACGCGACAGTTTCGCTATACTGTCAAATTTTTCATGATGTCAGACGTGTGCCGTGTTCGCCATTTTGTTTTTCTCTTTACTACAGTGTAAATTATTACCAAGGTACTAAGGTACTAACTACTAAAAAAAACCCACTTTGACAAAGGTATGTCACGTCAAATTGGACATTAGTAGGAACAAAACCGCCATGTTTTATTGCGTAGGTATGCATATTTTTTTCGTAGGTAGGCCCGCTTCTTTATACTTCCATGATCGCCGCACTATATTATTATGGTAGGGCAATATGAAAAAAATATATAATAACACAATGTGGGTAATCAAGAATTAATGTTTGTTTTTCAAACTTATTATTATATTAAGATTCGATTACTTAATAAAAACCTATGAGATTGTAGGAAAAAAGGCTTCTTTTGTTCGATATTTCGAATTCTTGTCTCAAGGATTTGGCGCCCCCATGAAACTGCCGCCCGGGGCAAGTGCCCCGGTTTGCCCCCCCTTAAGTCCGGGGCTGGGCACACGCAAAACTTGTACGAGCGTTGACGCGCTTCTAAGCTCGTATAAGCGCGAGCCGCAGGGTTGGATTGAGGTACGTTGAAACATCAATGTACACTTTCATCAATTCGGTCGGATTCACCCACTGTCGCAATATTTAATTGTGACGTAAAACTAAGCATTCGGGAGCAAACTTAAAATTATAGTATTTTAGCTGTAATTATAGTATTTTAGTATGTTGATACTGACACGACACCACTACCGGTTCGAGCGAACACGCCGAAATATGCCCGTTTACGTGAGTCCGATTTTTTAAAGCGCGTAATGTAGCGCGTGTGTAAGCGCGTATGCTGAAACGACCGTACACGCGCAGAAAAATACGCTAATCTGAAACCGCCGTTAGGTAAGGTTATGGTTACATTTCACTTAAAGTTAAAAACCGATTAGGTTAAGTTTTGACTAAAGTTTATTAGTTTAAGTTTTGTCAATACCAATCCAGATTCATGTTTCATCGGTTGAATTCTAACTTTAACCGAATGTAACTATGTATAACCTTACTTTAACCTCGTGATGGGTTGCCCTAAGTGATATAATACTTCCATAATATTCAAAAAACAATATCAACGAAATCAAGGAATGTTCGCTCCATTGCCACTGTAATCTCGAAATAAGAGCTGTGAAAGGGAAATGTAGTCATAAAAATGTCTTCCGATCCTCACTGTTCATTAAACGGGTTCATGATTCTTCGATAAAAACGCGTGGCCAGTGGCAGCTAGGGACTCCATAACTCCATAGCTTACATTAAATTCTTGCGAGTATACAGTACAAAGTAAATTTTACGTTAGGCTTTTTTTATGGAAATAGCCGGAAAACGAGCTGTACGTGGCTATTATCTTTCATGGACATCAGCAACACCAAATGCATCAGTGATGCGTTGCCGGCCAAGAAAGAGAAGAAAAAGAAATAAAGTTTTAAGGTATTATATTTTTTATCATCCAGGATTGTCATCCTTGTTGTCATCCTTGATCCATACAGTTGATCCATACATCCATACATTGTTACTTTTATTAATTTGCTATTACTACGTATATGTCATAAAAATGCCCTTTTAGCTATTTGACAGAGAAGCCTAAATCATAACTTTTAAATTTAAAATCTGTGTTTTTTGTTTTAAAAGTATTGAGACTATCCGCGCTTATATTTGGTAACCAGTGATCGTAAGTCGCTTTTTGCGCTTCAAGTAACATTTTTCTCGTAGCACTTTTTGTAGCGTTTGTTGAAATAAAACCGTAGCTCGTAGCAATTAGGAGCGTAGGGGGAGATCCGTGCTACAAGCTACGAGGAGATAGAAAGATGATTAATACGTTGAACCTTCAAGACTTCAATGATATTGTAAACACGGACACATAAATCTATACTAATATTATAAAGAGGAAAGATTTTGATTGTTTGTTTGCATTGAATAGGCTCCGAACATCCCGAACCGATTTGAAAAATTATTTCACTGTTGGGAAGCTACACTATCTCCGGGTGACAGGATATATTATATTTTCTTTTTACTATTTTTCCCGAAGCGAAGTGAGGGCGATTTCCTAGTACTTAATAAGTACCTAGTACCTATTGGATACGGCCTTATTAATAAACCTTTTTTAAGTAGAACACTGTTATCGTTTTTCATAAGAGTGAAAGAAACATTATAAGCCTTCTACGTATATGTATGAAATAAAACAACGTTGTCAGTTTTACAACTTCATTTGCTCATAAATAAATTTTATTCGCCATAGTCGTCGGGATCAGCCATTTCAATTTTTTTTTGTATTTTTCTATATGACAGCAAAAACTTTCTAGCGTAGTAGAACATTCTCCAGATTATAACTTATGCTTCATACAAAAAGATCGTCAATGTAAACATAAATTTACATTCAATTTTTATACATATAAAAATGTTCTAAAATTCTATTCATTGGTATCATTTAACAAAATAACGCTAGATTACATTGCTTTGCGCAAATAAGGAAATATAAAACTTTTACAGCGAAACTAAAATGATGCAACCTATTCATGGAACATTTCTGATTTAATGTAAAGAGGTTGGTATGAGAATAATTACATAGGTATATGTATCAATGATTATAATGATTAAATATTTATCAACTCTTTTATACTTAAAATAAAATGTTTAATTTAGACTGCACAAAAATAACTAAGCGGATTATACTGCCAAAGTAACGTTAGATTAAAATTAATCAGACAGTATAAATGAGATCTACATATTCAAATTCTATAGGTACGTTTGAAAGCGATGCAAATATAGTAGATATGAATAATAAATATCCCTCGCAGTTTCGGTGGCAAAACAAACAGAATACATTCCGCGTGGCAGGTAACATCGTCATTCGGTTCCGACACGGTGCAGTTTTGGTGGCATGTTGACGGCTGAGCGTGGCACACGTGCCATTATTTACTAAATAACAACTACAAAACATGTCAATCACAATTATACATGTGGCTAATAAATCTGAGTATCTGTAATCTGTAATTACTTGCTTATGCCAATTTACTTATCTTTTTAGATGAATACTTCTATGCGCTGTAACTGTTGTCCTATTGTTATGAGCAACATTTTTTGTTATAACCCTAAACTTAGGTTATTGCATAGTTTGTGATCTATCTGAAAGTATGAATATTCATAAAAGTAGATTGATATTTGATGTAGATTGATATATGATTGAACGCAATAATCTCAGAAACTTCTGCTTCAAATTTAAAAATTCTTTTTGTGTTTGATAGTCTATTTATCGAGGAAGGCTATATAACATCATATATTTTAGCAGTTAGTTTTTTCCACAAATTAACGCGGGTGCAACCGCGAGGCACAGCTAGTTGTTATATACTCGTAAATAGCTATGTAAGCACGAGAATTGAACGATCGTATCAAAGTTTTTCAAATGAACGACTCCACTGAAAGGTTGCATCATTTCTAGTTATGATCGGATTCCATAATCAAGCCATGTTGTAGTAAATTACATACTATACTATATTATGTTACATCGGTCGCGAGTTAGTTCCAGTCTCTGTCTAGGCCTCGGCGTTGGCAGTTCCCACGCTGGTGCCAGTCGAGGCGGTGCTCGACGTGTTGTCGGGGCTGGGCTCCTTCACCCCCAGCCATGGCACCCGTTTCTCCAATTCCACTCTAGAAATGTAATATTTTTATACACGCTGCATTTTTCTTTATTATATCCAACTAAATATAAGGAGGATCGGGGACATAAGAACTGACCTGTATCTCGGATGGTTGATGGCGTAGACCCATGGATCTATGCAGGAGACGATCTTACAGCACACCGCCGGAATCATAGTCGCTACTGGCGTTAGTATGCGCCTGTAGATTAAAATATAACGAGTAACTAACCACTCCCAACGTCATTTATTCTTACTGGGAAATAGTGTGTGTGTGTGACTGAGTGTAAGTTAGGTAGTAAATGACTTCTCATGCATCTTACACTTCATCAAATCCTATGAAATACGATAAATCATTTCAAACACGCAAACATGTTCCAATCTTTTACAGAACAGATACGAAGTCTACGAGTATTCTTTATTTATGCATATTTAGGTATCTATTTCTAGTTATCTATGTACTATATGTAAATTGCTACACCATGAGCAACAAGAGCAACTGTCATTCAGATATAAGCATTTAAAGAAACCGTCTCTCATTTAAATACATATTACTTCAAATAAACGTCGTGCGAGCTAGAAAGAGGGTTACCACAAAATGCAAATCTCAAAGCGGTGCCATTAGTATTCGCATCCTCAAAAGCTTTTGAGATTTTTCTAGACAATTTCTAATATTCCTGGAAAATCTACAGCGATTACGAGTAGTTGTGGTAAAAGATATTTAATAGTGAAAAAAACTCATGATACAGAATCTTTTTTCTGGTGTAAGCATTAGGTACTTTAATTATGAAAAGCAATTGTGTAGGAGCATTTTGTATTCAAATCATTAAAATGAAACTGTACTAAAAGAGCTAAGCCGTAGTAAATACATATTTGTTCACTTAAGAATCGTCTCGTGTGGATCGAACTTCATAAACATCTGAAACCTATATTAAACAGGACTACACTTTCAAAGTCCTTCATAAATAGAGGACTATAATAAAATACATCAAAAGTGTCGTTGACCCCAACACTATAACGTTTCCTTTTAACTTTTTTCACGAATTAGTTCGACAAATTATTGTGACCTGAATCTGTCAATTCATTTGCAAGTTACACGATAACTGATTGCGATATCGTACCAATGCTTAGAAATAATGCGGAAAGGAAAAATTGACTAAGCGACATTGAGCTAACTTCACAGGAGAGCAGTTTAAAGTTGAAATTTTTAGAAAAAAATCATATATTTTTTTGTAATCATCCTACCGACGTTATTCTTACTATTTTGGAATCCTTATTTTACCATCTATATTGTGGCATACAACAACTATTCTAAAAATTCAACTTTAAACTGCTCTCCTGTAAAGTTAGCTGAATGTCGCTTAGTCAATTTTTCCTTTCAAGCGTCGATATGAAGGAGTTATCGAACTTCTCTCGAGATTTTGTTTATCTCCTCTATATCGATGTCATGATAAATGAGGTGCTAAAAGGCCCTACGACATATACCAGTTAAAATGCGGTTCAGAGCAGAAGGGTTAATAAAACAGTAAGATAGTGCAAGTTATTACGTATTATATTATGAAGGCGTAATACTTATGATCCAACAGATAGTGTTGTATAAAAATATTTTATAACACGAATTCGACAAGACTCAGAAGTATTTACTGGAGTATAATAAAGTAATGTAAATACTAATTTATATAATATTCAACCGCATAAGGTGGATTATATTAAAAACGATTGTAACAACACAAAGGCTTACCGTACTCGCTTACTTTTAAAAGTTCATTAATTAACGTGAAATACAAAGTACGACCGTATAATTAATGGACTTTGTAACAAAACATCTTGACAAGTGACGGGGAATCCGAGTACCTAATACCTGTATGTAAGCCGTGTAAAATGAATAAGTTTTTGAGTTATTCAAATAATATGACAGAGCTCATATAGGAACTGGAAAAGACACTAACGTCAAAATTTAGAAATTTGGGCTGGGTTGGGAGACATTAGAAAGAAAGAAAGAAAAGATTTATTACTGCCACACACAACATAATTAAGGTAACATATTTAACATAATTATGAATTATGATACAATGTTCGCGTGTGTTGTGCCAGAGAATGGTACCCACTCAGCGTATTGCCGCAGCGTTTGCCACGGCGCTGATTTTCAGTGGGCCCTTCTGGCGACTCACAGGTGACAATTTTTTTTTTATTATTTTATTTTTATAATTACCTACCTACTATTATGTACATTACTATTACATTATAATCATATCCCTCTATAACTTTTATAATCAAAAGCTTTTATATGTTTGTAAACTGTTCAATTGTTTTGTTTTTTTTAGCGTCAATATGGCTTGATGGTATTTCTCATTTGTCAATGTTATCGATTTGCCTATATAATTTTATGCGATTTTTTATTGAAAATATGTAAGTATGCATAAAATAAAATTACTTATTGACTATGTTTTTAACAGTCACTTCTAAGCCTGAAAGTCTTACACCGTGTCCTACGTGGGCGACTCAACGCGAACGCGATCGCGAAGCGATCCGGTGCGATTTCAGTGCGATGCGGCGCGATGCGGCGGCTCTGTCCTACGTGCACGCGAATCGTCCCTTCACCGCCACTGACATCCGCCGCGCCGCTGAAGTTCGCGCGAAAATATCAAACCAACTGATCGCGTTCGCGTCAAATCGCGTCGCGCCGCATCGCACTCTACGTGCGTTTTGTAACGTAGGACACTTCAACACATTTCAACTGTTTGTTGTTTTCGCATCGCGCCGCGTCGCTTCGCGTTCGCGTTGAGTCGCCCACGTAGGACACCGCGTTAGGTATGCACAAAAGGGCGTTACCACATTGAAGTATTATTACTAGCGTATAGAACAGACACGGCGAACACCATATATGTCCCAATGCATTGGCGCCACGTGGCTTCAATCTTCAATGGATTCGTTCGATTTTGAAAGGAGAACGGGGGCTCAATTTTGTAAATGGAACCTCCCGGGCGGGACACAATTTATTCGAGATGTCTGTTCTATGACATTATACTTCAATGCGTTACCACCCACTTTAAGAGAGACTGATAAGACATGACATTATAATGTTACCTGTCTCCGAAAGCGCCAACCATTGCGACGACGGCGTAGGGTGTCCACGCGCACACGAACAGAAAGAATATCGTGAAGGCCACCTTCGCGATACGTATCTCTACACTCTTGTTCGCATCGTCTTTGTTCGACGCGAGTGACTTAACGTTCATCTTCTTCGCTTGGTCCCTCAGCATTTTCTCGTGGATTCGGACCTAGGAATAGGTAAAATTATATGAAAGTAAATAAAGAAGAACTGGCTCTCAAGCAATGATGTTTAAATAAATATAGATACGTTATGCCCTTACAAATCAACTGAAAAATCTGTTTCGATGTCCGCAAGGCACGCTTTATTGCTTTATTGCACGTCTTTATCGCTCTCGCGTCAAAACTACATCGCTATCTCTTTCTTCACCTGAATAAGAGTTCCCAATTGGGAACTTTTTGAGTCACACAACGCGCGCGCTTATGACATATCTGCCTCTTTTTATTATATAATATCATTGCTCTCAAGCCCTCCGTTGTAACACGACGAGTCATTTGGCGACTGACTCAAGCATGAGGGTAGCCAGGCAGGAGTCACAGAGAAGTAATAATACCACCAGTAATTATATTAATGACTTCATAAAAGTATTGATAAATAACAAAAGAAATAATAGTTAATTGTATCTTAGTTGCGTGATGTCGTAGATTTCAGGAGTGGTGTCCGAAGTACAAAGGCTAATTTTGAGAACGATGAAAGGAGGAATGATTTCGAATATAGATATAGACTTAAACTAGGCTTGTAAATAGTTACAGTTATTTGTGTAGTTATACAACTATAGTGCAATTTTTTTATCATCATTTCCTACTTTTACTCAAACTATATTTTTGTTCATGAGTGGACGAAGTTTGCTTTGTTCAGATGCCTGATAAGGTACAAAGAAGAAGCTTTCTTTGATGTCTGAAATAAATTAATTTCCATGCGAAACCTCAACAATTCAAAGAGATGATTGCAAAAATTTTTTTGGCTGTGTAATTTGGGTGAGCTTTATGAAATCTTTGCTGAACAAACATTCGGTGCGGAAACGATTCCGATAACTCGATGCTCATCACAGTTTTATTAAAGACTAGCTGACCTGGCTAACTTCATATCGCGTTTTTTCAAATTTTTTTCTAAAATAAAAGTAGCCTAAGTTACTTCTTGTTACACCAGCTATCTGCCAGTGAAAGTCTCGTCGAAATCGGTCCTGCCATTTCAGAGACTAGCCGAAAGAAACAGACAGACAAAAATTGTAAAAAATGTTGTTTTGGTATGTAGTTACCTACCGAGAATACATCCAAATGCGCTTAGTAAAACGCGGTTATTTATATATTAAAAACAGACTCTCCAATTTTATATATTTGTATAGATGTACAGATGTATAGAGTGTATTAGTATATATCTGTACTGACTAGCGATCTGCCAGCGGATTTGCCCCCGTTTTCCGGAATGATAAGTAAGTACCTAATAGTACCGTATATATTAACTAGATCACGGACTATCTGTGTGCAAACTTGATATGAAAAAATTAAAATCGACAAACATACGTACAAACTTTCGCATTTATAATATTAGTAAGATATTCTGTGTCTCTTTTTCCAACGGTAATCAATTCTTATCTATTTTATCATTCCATGAAACACATTCTCTCCCTAATCTAAGTAATATTTTATTTCAAATTCTTCTTGAAACTAGTTGAACTTTTATCGAGATAGCTCTCCATTTGTAATGTAATGATCCAACTCAGAGGACATGTCAAACTTTCTGTTTAATTTCTTAAATGAGTAAAGTTGTTTATAATTGGCGAAAAGGAATGTTGGGTTGTGGAGAAGGTGTAAGAATAACTTTAAATCTTACAGTCATTGAAATTGTTAGATGGAAATAGAAGTAAGGAACATACCTACATTTAATTAACGTAATAAGTGAAAGGTGTCGTAAGCTTTGAACTAATTACCTATATGAATGAACTATAATCTATAATTTTTTTAGGATCTTTTCTTCTTTAAAATAGTGCAGTTTCTTGCTCATTAACACTAGGTACAGCAGAGTTTCCTAGACGTTTTTTCTCATAGATCACTTTAAAATTTAGCTGGTTCCAATGGACCCCCTACAGCTACATTTCTACCATATTTCCAAAACTCGACAAAAAATTGGAAGATTAGATCTAACTATGGAAATTTGCATTGCGGCTGAGTTCGAACCACGAATTGATAGTGAAAAAAGTGAGAATTGATTGGTTAATTTATTAATGGATTGTGCTGTCAGTGGATGTCAAAAAAGTAAAGTTGGCCAATCAAAAAAGTGATTCCATCCAACTTTGCTTTTTTGACATCTACTCACAGCACAAGGAACCAATCAATTCTCACTTATTTCAGTTAGAAAACTCCCCACTCTGAGTGGTAAAAACAAAAAGAAACACTGAAATAGAAAACAAGTTTTAACTTTATGAGATTACTAGGTAAATTCAACAAACACGTCACTAAAACTAAATTCTCTGTGGGAACAACACGTGAAACTTCTAATTATTCAAGTAACATAATATTTACACTATATAAAATAAAAATAAATACTTAAAAGCAAAAGTAATATAAATTAAAATTAGTTTTAGTGACGTGTTTGTTGAATTTACTTAGTAATCTCATAAAGTTAAAACTTGTTTTCTATTTCAAAGAAACACTTATTTTAACACGAATATTTTTTATCACGCCAACGTAGACCTCTGTCGAGTCTCCCGTGGACCCTGTGAACTTGGATCGCTTTGGGAACTAAGCCACTAGAGTGTTATCATAGAAGACATAGTTGTAGTATTACCTAAGTACCTATAACTTAAGTAAATTATTAATAATCTTACAACTACATTCTTAGCTATAATGAAAAACACTGAACGCAGAATGAAGTTAGTTAACTCGTTTAGCTGTTCTTCAACAAGTTCAATCTCTTTTGAGTGGGCGTTAATTCGATAACCGCTCCTGGCTCGTTATACAATTATTATTAATCCGAGTAGGTATCCGTTAGCTAATTACAGAAACTTTGATATAATCGTTAACTTTTGTGTTTTACATTGATTATATTAATTAAGTAAACTAATTGCGAATTACTTAATAAAGAAATTAAGTGTAATCGGCTATAATAGTTTAATATTATATTACTAACTCGATTGATTTATTTAATTAAGTTATCGTACCTAAAGTCTATTGTAAATAATATCAAAATGACCTGAAACTTTACATTCTTATTTACCACAATTCCCACTGATCTGAATGCGAAGATCCTTTTAAAATGGTCACCGTTTCTATTATTGAAAAATTTGCTGCCAAAATGTATAATATGATAGTTAATAAATAAAACAATACATGAAAGTAGATAATAAATAAAGACTCGGTGACACAAAACAGAGAGCGAAGGAGTAGGGTTCTTAATAAAACATTATTCAAAGTTAATAAGCTCCCAGGGCCGTACTAATACAGCTAGTGGATGTATATCTACTCATG
Source organism: Thymelicus lineola (assembly GCA_963932265.1). Classification (NCBI taxonomy): domain Eukaryota; kingdom Metazoa; phylum Arthropoda; class Insecta; order Lepidoptera; family Hesperiidae; genus Thymelicus; species Thymelicus lineola. Next base: position 12,851,439 of record OZ010694.1, read on the forward strand.
AATACTGGTGTAGTAAGACGAGGGTGTAAGATGCGGTAAATTGTCTATGCATAATTCGTACGTGACTTGATGAACTTTGAAAATGCAACACCTTCTACCTATTTACTAGCTGTGCCAAGCGGTTTACCCGCGTTAATTTGTGGAAAAAACTAACTACTAAAATATATGATGTTATATATTTTATATAGCCTATAGCCTTCCTCGATAAATGGACTACCAAACACAAAAATATTTTTTTAATTCGAACCAGTAGTTCCTGAGATTACCGCGTTCAACTGAACAAACAAACTCTTCAGCTTTATATTAGTTATAGATTAGGCAAAATGCAGTAATTTGTAAATTTTCCACTTATTGTTATATCATACTTATTTAAATTACTTTAGCCATTTATGACCAAGTATGAAAATTCATTTTTTAAGCCACATGCGAAAGTTTTTAAACTTATTACTTTCTTTCTTCTCTTTCTTGACCAGCAATGCATATATTTATATTTTACTTTACTTGTAGTGTGGTGTTGCTGGTCCATGGGAGATGGAGATCACCAGCTATCTAAACTACTATATAGGTATAACTACTGTAGGTGACTTGTCTTCTAGTTTGTCTGTTATTTGCATAAAAAGAATTAATTAAATTAATTATTTGCCGAAGATTTTGATATTAGAATTTTTAAATCGTAGTTTTGAAAAAATTGGTTTGTCAAAATTCTCTATTTCCAGGACGATGCGGAAGAGCCGGAAGAAGACATTTATGTTACAAATAAAGCATAGACAACTGTTATATTAGGCCTTCGCAACAAAGGAAATCAGGCTGTATAATGAAACAAGCAATAGACAAATGCGACGATGCCGGTGTATTGATTTCGACAGTTGAATAGTGTGCATATGACGTGCGTCTACCTGAAATAAGGCCTTAGTCATCACCTTTGCGTTGACGGCCAAAAAAAGAGGAGAAATACAGGCAGAAGTAACTTAAGCCTTAGCCAGAATACTAAGAGTCGTCCATTAAATCGACGACCCGTGTGGCGCAATAGTTACCATGCCGGATTGAAACACCAAGGGTCCTGGGTTCGATTCCCAGCGAGCAGGATATTTGAATGATGAGTTTGAATAGGTATATGTTCTCGGTCTGGGTGTGAGAGTCTTTATCTGAGAGTCTTTAGAGTCTTTATGTGTTGTCCATGATATCCACGACACAGGGAATCCTAGTGTGGGGCTATGAATGTGAAGAGTTATTATCATTATTTTAAACAAATGTTAAAGAGTGATGAGTTATTTATGGATTACATAAAACACGGTACCAAATGATGTAACGTCAAGAACATTGTGTGCAACAGCTGTCCTGTGCTGTCAGTTAACTGAAATACTTCGTGAAGCCGGTTCCCGACATACTTGGGATGTTGGGATGCTACCTGCTCAGCGGTGGAACAAACTATGTGGGAGTTCGCTGAGCCTCGGCCGGGCTGACGTGTTTGACATACTTAGCTGATTTGAACGACGATAAACTGTTTTATTTTTAAAGGGTTTATATTTATACTGGCCAAACTCAAGCGAGCCTTTTAAAGGCACACCTTCAGGATTATCCCCTTGTCGCTGGAGAATCTGACCCACAATAACTACCTCAGCCGGGAATTGAACCTGGGAACCGTTTCAACTCAGGCAAAGCAAAAAAAGCAAAGCAACAACCCATAATTGTCCCACTGCTGGGCTCGGGGTCTCCTCTCACAGTGAGGGGTGCTGGCCATAGTCTACCACGCTGGCCAAGTGCGGATTGGTAGACTTCACACACTTTGAGAACTTTATGGAGAACTTCTCCGGCGTGCAGGTTTCCTCACGATGTTTTCATTCACCGAAGCAATTGATAATTAACTTGTAATAAGCACATAATATTTGAAAATTAGAGGTGCGTGCCAGGATTTGAACTTGGGTCCCTTCGTTCGGGAGACCAACGTTCTAACTGCTAGGCTATCACTGCTTTTCAACGCAGGGCTGTAGGGTAACTACTAATGCCCACTAAGTTACGCCTAGTGTATGATATATAGTACATATTATGTATGTAATATGTAATTATGTAGTACATATGTTACTATGATAAGATTAGTAGGTACCTTTGGAAAGTTTATTATTACAAACACATTATAAATTCGTCGATATGCGATTTAGGTTTCGTTTGCTAATAAAATGACAAAAGCCAGAAAAAGTAATTAATTGAATAATTTTATATTTAATTCATACTTTCAAACGAGTAGGTATTTGGCACAGATTGTATCGAATAATTTCAATATTAATCGTGGATGAATAAAGCTGATAAAACGAAAGCCTAATGAAAGTATAAGCCTGCCATAACACGCGATCCGATTCACATTAATCGGCTATAAATGTTTGCTGATTGAAATATTCATTGGAGCAGATATCAATTTAATTTTAAACTGACTTTGTAAATTTTTACACATGGTTGTTTTCAATACATACATACCTACCTGCGTTGTACCGACCAAGTAATTAATCTATGTACCATATAGCAGACCTATTATACAGGTACACATTAATTATAATTATTAGATGTTCTGTGCTTTCAACCCTTAGAGTAATAATATTACATACTATGTTTCAACCACTGGTGGTATGTCGTGCTTAGGTATTTTAATGGTGAAAAGAAATATACCAAAAACATAAAAATAAGGTTGAAATTTCAATAATCGTATCCTTATCATTTTACAATTAAGTAAGTATATATATTAAATCAAATCAAATCAAACCATTTTATTGCCAGAATGTAGTTTTACATTCTGGGGTGAGGTGTTATAAGTATAGAAGACCAATACATTCTACCACGTATGATAAGCAATAGTGTCAATTATTCAATTATATTAAAATTATCAATGTTGCATAATTTTTTTCCAATTATATATTAATCAATCATTTTTAATTTTAATTGGGATCAATGTCAAAATTTTAGCAATATAATTTAAGATGTCAAAGTTATTTACAAAAATTCTAAATTGCAGAACAATAATGATAATTGAATAAATTATAAAATGTTAATTATTGCAGCTTCCTCTACTTATATGTCAAATATTCATTTACATCATAAAAACAATTTACCGCGAGCCAATACGTAATTTTAGTTCTTTTCGTTGCATAAAAATGCTGTGCCGTGCCGCCCGGGGCTACGGGCTCTGTAGATACTCACGGCTCCAAACAGCTGCCAGTAGAAGAAGCAGATGAGCGCCATGGGGATGCAGTAGCTCCATATGAAGATGCAGGCCACGAACACCTTGGTATCCTGGTCGTCCGAGAAGTAGTCGAATGAGCACGTCGTTAGGAAGCCCTCTGTCACAGGGTTACAATGTTTTATTGAGACAAATCAAATGAGATCTATTCTGGTCTTTGATCTGGGTTCAAACAGTAGTAGCTAGTTCTATCAAAATTTTACCCGTACTGGCAGCTTAGAATACTGTCCCCAATCTCATGCCAGAGTAACAGGATGTCGTAAGAGGCGACAGAAGCCGACCTATTTCGTGGTAAGGCTCCACATAAGGTTTCAACCCATTAATGGCCCACTACTGGGCACGGGTCTCTCCTCTTGAGGAGACCTAGAGCATACTCCACCACACTGCTGCAGTGCGATTTGATGGAGGGGTTAGTGGCCAACCCGAGTGTCGGAAGATTTTCAAACCGCCCGAGGGCCTCCGACATGGCTTAATGACTTTCATCTTATGATAACAACCGGGACCGATGACTTAACGTGCCCTCCGAAGCAAGAATTTTTGCCACTAGCGGTTACCCATCCAACTACCGACCGCGCCCGCTGTTGCTTAACTTTGTTGATCACTTAGGATCGACGCAAGCCGCCCGGGCGCTTTACATAAAGATAACTAGCAATTAAGTAATTAATATTATTACTGGCATTATTATCTTTCTTTTTGTGACGCTTGCCTGTCTCGTTACCAGGGTGGTAACTTGCTTGCGTCAGCGGCCAAACGATAATTACCATCATCAATATTTCATTCAACAAAATTACTGGTATTATTATGACATAATAAATCTTTATTATGGAAGCTACGTACAAAGTACTCGAACGTCGTATTGTTTGGAGATGAAATCATTTATGATTAAGGATGTCGACAATTTGTTGCTTATCAAGTTGTCGTCACCTCATTTACGACTGAGGCGTTGGGTTGGTTGGTTTGCATTTTGCACTGAATTGCCATACTAATATATTATGGTGTTTCCCTAACTCTTGTTACGTCACAACAAATCAATATAAATGTATTTATCACCATAAATACAGCTGAAAAGTAATTAAGTTCTCATTAAATTTGAGTTTAATCATCGATTATCACGAAAATGAATTTATTAAAAATTATTTGATACGTAAATAAAATAGGTACTTAGGAAATAATACCAATACGCCTATATTTGTGAGTAAAGTGATTCGGTATAAATAAGAATTAACGTAAGGGTTTCATTCGTAAGTCCAAATTACAATTTATGGTTTCCTCAGGTAGTTAATAATTCGCGTTAAATTGACTGAATTGCGTGAAAACTCGTATGTGATCCAATATTATGAAATTTTAGGCACTTCATCACTTTACATTGAATCGTTACTGGAAAGACTGGAATTTTTTATTGCATTTACATAAACACGATTTTATTGTTTGGATTCGTTTCTAAGAAAATATTGAAATTTGAATAGAGTTAGTGATTACAAATATCCATCTGATTTTAATATCGAGATTTTTTAAGCCATAGTTTTGATTTAATTTACTTTGCTATTTTTTATATCTTGCTACTAAACTATACTTATTCCCAGTTGCCACCACCATAGACGCTGCCACTGGTGGCAAATGGGATTTTTTTCCCATGTTAACAAAACCTAAAAAAATAGGATTAAGTTAATTTGTTTTATTATCTAAATACAATATCGACATTTATAAAAATAAATTCTTCGAAGTGACGTGTTAAAGTTTTATTTATCTCGTTTTCAATTTGCCTTAAATAATAATACATCATATATTTAAAATAATTCGTGAAAAAAATAATCTAAAATTTTAACAAAAAAAGAACCGACTTCAAATGAAGTACATGATGCCATTATCAGATCTCGCTCAAATTTATGTGGGACCACACGACAAGCACCAGCTTTCGAATAAAAAAAGAATCATCAAAATCGGTTCACCCAGTCCAGAGTATGGAGGTAACAAACATAAAAAAAATACAGTCGAATTGAGAACCTCTTCCTTTTTTTGAAATCGGTTAAAAAATATATTCAGCTCTAGCACCGCCCGCGCCATTATGGCATTGTACTTACCAGGTACGTATTTCCCCCATATCTGGAAGCCCGGCAACGCATTGAAGGGGATGGCCCAGATCCACGTGAAGAGAATCAGCAGCGACGCCTGTACCCTGGTTATCCGGCCATCCAGAGGACTTGAGATTGTCCTGCAGAACAGAACATGAAGAAAACTCAATAACGCTACATACTTATTACACACTCATTGCACCAAACTAGGATTCCCTGCGACGTGGGTACCACAATGGACAAAACAAATGGACAACACATACCTAGACCGAGAACTGAAATTCAAACTCAGCATTAAAATTTTCGCCTCGGTGGAAATCGAATAGGTGGAGAGCCCAGGGCCGCCAGACATCACTTATTTTCTGACGGATGAAATGTGGACGATTGAGTAGTGTTAGTATGTACTATGATCGCATGCCTACTTGCTAGCTTGGAAAAACGGCCAATTTCCAGGTATCAGGTGATCAAGGTACAAAAAATCATTACTAAGTTCACGTATTTTCTCATGGCTGATTTTCACGTATGTTCTAGATAATATAGTTAGAAATAAGTTGTCAATACTCCCAGACACATTCCGTGGGCCATTTTGCTTTACAGACACCTTGAAGCTGCCAGAATAATGAGTTAAGTTCACGTATATTCTGACGCTCCATTTTTATATATGTTATGTATATCTATCCAGGAAAGGTATGAAGGGAAAAGGAATCATGTGTTGCCCTTACCAAAGTTCACTGACCCACCCACCAGCTGATCGCGGCACTGCGGCGCGGCGTCGAGTGTTTGTACACGGTGTCCACCCACAGAGATATTAAAATTAATTTAGGGGATGATTGGCCTCTTGGATCTGTCTGTCTTCTTGTCAAAGGTTTTAAAATAGTTGTCTGGAGAACATATATAAAAATGGAGCGTCAGAAAATACGTGAACGTAACTCATTATTTTGGCAGGTTCAAGGTGTCTGTAAAGCAAAATGGCCCACGGAATGTGTCTGGGAGTATTGACGACTTATTTCTAATTATATTATCTAGAACATACGTGAAAATCAGCCATGAGAAAATACGTGAACTTAGTAATGATTTTTTGTACCTTGATCACCTGATACCTGGAAATTGGCCGTTTTTCCAAGCTAGCAAGTAGGCATACGATCATAGTACAAACTAACGCTACTCAATCGTCCACATTTCATCCGTCAGAAAATAAGTGATGTCTGGCGGCCCTGGGCTCTTAATCTAGAACCTCGGTGCAGCGGTCCGGTACGGTGAGCATTATGCTGGATACGTCGTCAAATGATGTTTTATAAAAAAAGTAAGGTTTCATCCTGATCTTTGAGTACCTACCTCACCAGTATAGGCGTGAACGTGTTATGATTATGAATTATGATTATGAACGTACTTATATCTATCAAAAGCAATGACAGCGTTGGTTATTGCGCCGCCGATGCCGGAGAACCCTCCTAACGCGGCGTAGATGTCGCAGCCGAGCTGGTAGCCCACCAGCCGCTGATAGAACGAGTTGATGATGAGCAAGGGCATCTCCAACATCATCATCAAGTCGAAGATCGCCAGGTTGATCACGAACATGTTGCTCGGGCTGCGAAGTGATTTTGATCTGCAACAAAAAAAGTTTATTTTTTATTTCATCTTACTCTTACTTAACTTATTCTTACTTACACCCATGATATATATCGCGACCAATATTACTATCTGGTGGATCGTCAGCTCGTTTATGGGTTTTTTTAATTAAAAAAGAAGCATCAACTTAGCATGTCATTATTCCCTTGTTACTTTATAGTCGGAAATGCGAAGGTTATTTATGTGTTGCTGATGTCCATGGGTGAAACCGCTCATCATCATAGAGCTCGTTTGCTCCTGTGTCAACTATTTACGTAAAAAGTAGTTGCTACAACTACTGTTACCATTCAGACAAGAGTGCGATCAAAAGAGTGACAGCTCAAGTAGGAAGACAGTAGACACCATAGTCATGAGACCCTGCTCAGTATCATCATCATTCGTCAGGATCAGACATCATATGAAAGAGTGATAATACTCATAATTTACAAAGTAAACATGACACTAGGATAAAAATAATCTAACATTTTAACAAAAAAAATAACCGACTTCAAATGAAGTACATTGTACTTTTGACATGGATGCCATAGTCAGATCTCACTCAAATTTATGTGGGACTACACGACAAGCACCAGCTTTCGATTAAAAGAAAAATCATCCAAATCGGTTCACCCAGTCCAAAGTTCTGAGGTAACAAACATAAAAAAAATACAGTCGAATTGAGAACCTCCTCCTTTTTTTGAAGTCGGTTAACAACACTCGTGGTTACCTGGTGACCACGGTAAAGTATGTACGTGATATGGTTGTCGTCCCACATGTGATTCTTAGAAGCAAACGTTGCCTTCAAGTGAGCATTTATAAATCTTCTCGCCAATTGAGCTAAGGCGAATAGGTATTAAGTAATCGGCTATTAATATGACCGACAAGACACTGCTAACAGCATTAGCAGCGTAAGAAGTTTATGCATTTTCTAGGCATAATATGTCATTGAACTATTATAATGGCACACAGTATCAGTGTATATTTTTTGTTCGCACTATGCCAAATGGGTGTTCAATAACACACTGATTTATATATTATAACTAGCTGAACGGGCGAACTTCGTATCGCCTAACAATTGATCAGTTATGGAGTGGGATGAAAAATGATTAAATTAGTAAAATGGCCATAAAAAATAGGGGTTGGTGATAAAAAAGAAAAAATTTAGGGTTGTATGTATTTTTAATGCCACATTATAAAAAAATAAAAACAAAAATTTCGTCAAAAAATTAAAAAAAAAATTTTAAGGGTGAACAACCCTTATCACTTAGGGGTATGGAAAATAGATAGTAGCAGATTCTCAGACCTACTGAATACGCATATAAAATTTGGTAAAAATCGGTAAAGCCGTTTCGGAGGAGTACGGTAACTAACATTGTGACATGGAAATTTTATATATTAGATAATTTCTATGCAGTGTGTAAGGGTTAATATCGTAAACTAATCGACCATATCATGATAGTAAGGTACCATATAGCTTCCATGACAAACAGAATTAGTACATTAATATAACTATTGCGTTTAGTACAAAATATAATACAATATCATAGATTTAGGTATATAATGTATATAATCTGCCAACAAATTGTAGATATGCTGATTGCTGTGACAGTTTTTTCATGGAAATAGCCGGCAAACGAGCTGACGATTATTTCGCCTATGGACATCAGCAACACCAAAGGCATCACTGATGCGTTACCGGTCAAGAAGGAGAGAAGAAAAAGAAAGAACTGAGAGAAGTAATAAATTTATCCCATCTTCATTTAAGTTCACAAGCAAGGAAGATTATGAATCTGGCATTGAAAGTAAAGCGACAGTTAGCTACATTGTTAGCTTAATAAAAGATATCAAAGATTTAGATGACAAATAACTAATAATAGAGAGATTCAGATGACAAAGGAAAAGCTTTGTAATATGAATATTTTATAATACATCAAAACGTATATTGTTTCTCCATTGAAGAATTAGATATTGAATTTTCATTCATGTTTTGTTTGGTTATTAGACACTGCTAATTAATATATCGCACCTATATTATGACTGCTACATAAACGCCTCTCCAAAAACATTTCGCTTCGACTCCAACACTCCCGAATGAAATTATGAAGTTTGCGTCTTGAATTTTACTTTTTAGAACTCAATAATTTCATTTTTTTATTTAGATCTATAGAGTATAAACTATGTCTATAGATCTTGGCTAAATTATTAGGGATACTAATCATCGATCGCTAAGATGCATTTCACCACCAATTATTTGTTTCGTTAAAGCAGAACATGTATTCAGTAGTGTTCCTAATAATTTGGCCTTAATAGTTATTATTTGAAAACAAATTACTTCATGTTACGTGAAAACAGAGCTCGTTACTGTGAAGATATTAATAAGGTTTGCGGAAAAAGTTGCCCATTACATTCTACTACAAATACTACAATTTACGCTGCCAAGCTCCAAGTGTATAAAGGCACCATGGTAAGCCAATGAACTAATATATCGTACTAACATTGGTAGGCACATAACGTCTGTCTCAGCTATTTGTCTCGCGGTGTTCATTACGGTTTGATTAAATTGTAAGGGCTCGACGCGTGATATGTGATACCAGTATTACTTAGTTTCTAGTGCTGTTTACATCGCCCTTGGAAACTACATTGTACAGTTTCACTTTGGCGTTTAAGTACACACAAATTGATTTGGGTCCGCTGACAATGCATTTTTATGATAATGGTGAAGCGATAGAATGGTCAGAGTTGACTCCTACGGAAATCTTCAACGGCCAACAGTGCATTTCAAAGCTGGTCTTTAAAAGTATTTCTAAAATATTAATTTATTCAGATAACTGGTGGCAAATCTTTAAAATCATATATTTTTAAGTGGTTTTTATATGGGATTTTTTATGGGAAAAAGTCCCATATACTCGCTAGACCAAACCCTCGGCAGTCATTCGATGCATTGATATGAGAATGGGAGATTACGTAACTCGTGTACCTAAATATACTGGCATCTACGTGTACTTCACTAGAGCCTTAACTTGTCCATAGGTATTTTCAAGAAAACCTGGGCAACCTGCCTGCAAAAAGTCAGCTTTTTTACATGGGTTTAGGCATAAACTAGTCTAGTCTAGTTTAGTAAGTCTAGTCTATATAACTCGGTACTATACTCGTTTAAGTAAAGTAAAACTATAGTGAAACCGAAAAACAGCATATCCTTTTGTTGCGCTAAGTAGGGCACTGGGAAAGTGATGCCCAAAGGCAAAATGGGTGTTATTATTATAGTTTAAATATTCGGGATACAAAAGTAGGTCTTTACGAATGTCTTATGTTTGTGCCATTTGTAAAAATGTACGAATTGTTTATTATTTAGTTATTTAGGGCGCTGAATATCATTTGACAATAATAATGGGGTCCCTTAATTTTATTATACTAAAAAGATTTTATTGATGTGTATATTTGTGGTACTCAATTATTTATGATATGGCTCTCTTGCTTAAAATAAACAATAAATCTATAAAAATGAAATAAAGTAAGTAGGTATCTATATTTAAAATTTAAAATGTGAATGTAAGAATGCTTCGTTTATTTTTTTGCGTAAAGAATCTTGGAAACGATTTGTCAGAAACTAAAGTACACCTGAGAAGTTAGCTGGAACGTCACTCGCATCTGCAGATTCACCGGAGTGTTGTGTAGAACTTATTAAATACAGCGGAAACTTTTATACTTTCCGAAGTTAAATATAATTTAGCCGCATTTCTGTAACAGATTTCCAGTAAGTGTGGCAACGGAAGTTGGGTCCGCGATGGCGCTTTCCGGAACTTGAAAACGTTTCCTGTGTTCGAGACGTAAACTCTTATTTCAGTTTGAAAGTCTGACGCACACTGAAGCTCAATATTTTTTCGTTTTACTCACACACACGCACTTCTGACTGAGGTTACGTTGTTTTACAGCTTGACTACAATCAAATGGGACATCACACTCAAGTCTAGTTGGTAGCGACCCTGTCTGCGAAGCGAGTGGTCCCGGGTTCGATTCCCAGTCGGGGCAGATGTTTATGTGACAGATAAATTTGTACTCGGGTCATGGATATTATTGTGATGACATATAACAAATAATATGTGTCGTCCATGCCACCCGCGACATAGGTAAAAACCTACTGCGGGGGTATGAAGCGTTTATTTATTTTATTTTTATTGTACTATGGTTCGAGAATAAATTTAAAACTGTCACTTAAATATCTGCCTGTACATGCGTGTATGTGCATGTTAAAGTTTATGTTTTTTTATTTTTTTAATGTGTGCACAGGAAGGGCAAAATGCTTAAGGCAATGGACTAAGATCCCTTCGTTTCAAGGCCGCAGGGTCCATAGGCCCACTCAGCTCTACCTCAACTGTACGAGCATAATATGGCGTTGAGGTTCTTTTATTAACATGTCTTTATAAATCAATCCTTAAAAATAAACAATTCTTTATTGAGTTTCGGATACAGCAATATACTAGCGGTTTTAATGCTACCTTTTCCACGACAATGCGTTAGTGTCACCTCTTGCTACGTTGTGAGTGGACCATAGTTACAGTTACCGCCTCTGCTTTGTTGCGCCTGTTTATTAATAGTTTCAGTGTACGTTAGTCCTAAGCATCTATCACTGCCGATTGTTTCAGAAACTGGGGCATTGCAATTCATCGTTACCGTTAAATAATCATTATTTGTGAACTTTGGATTCAAAAAAGGAAAAATTAAAAACATTATTGGCAAGAATTTGGGAAATAGCCTAAATCCGTAAAAGACGATTCTTGAAACGTTTTATGATTTGACTAGCAATTCGCTCTGGTTTCGTCGCCATATTATGTAGGTATCATTCATCAGCCTTCAAGAGTCCATTGCTAGACATAGGCCTCCCTAATTAGTGCCACTCTGGCTGGTTCTTAGCCTTCTGAATTCCCGGTGTTTTCTTCAGATCGTCAGTCTACCTGGTCAGGGAGGGTCTTATGCCTTTCTCTTTTAGTTCTTTTTCCGAGACGTGTTCTTCATTCTAGGACTCTGCTTCCCCAACGGTTATCGGTCCTTCGCACTATGTGGCACAGCCCATTGCTACTTCAATTGGCAAAAACTGAGATAGCCCTCTCCTCTATATGTAGGTTATTTTCAGTGTAAATATACAAAATACTTGTCTGCCGAGCGAGTCGCTTGGGTTCAAATCTTATAAAAAATATTTTTATCCAATCTTGGATATTGGTGTTTGCGGATGTAGTGATTTATAATACCTGATACTCGTACGTTGGTAATTTAAAAAGTTCACTGCGATATTCAGCGTAAAGTTTTGATGTTGTACTACTTTAAATGCTTTTACCAATTATATTTCCTTTACACGAAACGGCAAAGTTTCTTTTGAGGTAAGTATTTTCCACGTAGGTAATCTTCCCGTAGTATCTGGCTGTCGCAGATGCCTTTACACATCAGTGCGCTAGATCTCGGCTAGAACCGAGTTGGGCCCACGTTATGCATCGCGTATTACCCGGGGAACTTACAAAGGAAACATAAAGCACTCACTTGTATATTGAGGTCATACACTGCACATTTGCCACTTATTTCAGTTTCGTGATATTTCTCGTGAACGTTTTCGCTAAATTTAATGTCGCTACGTTGCAGGAATTGATTTCTAATGTGTAATATTTCGCTACACACTTATAGCCCCACTCTAGGAATCCCTGTGGTCTGGGTGCCATCGACAACTTACAAAGACAAGAACACACACCGAGGTCGATCTGGGAGCGAGGCAGAAAGAACAATGCCCAAAAATTATTTTTTATCAGTTATACCGAAGCAATTCAATAATTTTTTTACGTATTTTAAAATTAACACCTGTACCTGTATTACCCAGTGCAAAATAATTTTATTAATAAGTGATGAATTGACTATAATAACAATGATGTCAAAAATGTCCATTTTCATTGGGGCACTCACTTCGAAACATAGATTGTATCAAGCAAGTTATAGGGAGACTTCTGGCCAATATTACAGACAGAATTTCGTTATAAATGTTGGTATGACAAATGTAATGATGTCAAATTTCCATTTCCGGTTGTCAATCAAAAAAAAGTCAGAATAAAATAATGGTAAAAATTACAGGCTCCCCTACTCTATGACTCAATGGTTATAAGAATTCAATCTCAAAATACTTTGGTTCTGGGGTGTGTCTGCTGAAAATTCTTATATATCTAAGCTCAGAAATTAAAGCGGCTATTTTTAGATTTTTTTTTATTTTATGACGCTAAAGTTGAAAATGAAATAAAACGATGTATAGCAGTTGGGCATTGTTCTTTAAACTCATAATTTAAATTTCTGCCTCGTTGGGAATCAAACCTAGGAACCCTTCGAAGCGATCCGGCACCGTGGCGTGGTAAACATTACGCAACACTGGTAACGCTGTTACGCTATAAATTGATATGACTTTATTTGACTAATAGCGCGATGACGCGGACGTCACAATTATTGTGTTAAATTTTCAGTAAAGTTGTGTTTGTAAGTACTTCAAATTCAAATTATGGCTGAGTTAATTAAATAGTCGAGTGTCGGCGGAGTGCGGAGTGAGCTCCGTCAAATTTTTCGGCATTATCAACTCGGTACATCTGCTCCCGATCCTTTAAAGTGTTAATTCATTCCCAAACTTCCTCTTCTTGGTCTATCTGAGAGTACTTTAATGTATTCTTCTCGGTTTCCAGTTAAACGGGTTCATTTGAAACTGTCACTTGGGACGATTGACTGAATTTATAAATAAGTTTAAACTTCTTTTTAATACTCGTAGTTTATACATTCGCCAAATTTACAATTTACATGCTTTACAATAACTCAACGACTTTCTCTTAGTATCTAAGTTTATAACCATATTCTTAATAGATAGTGATTTAAAGAAGGAGAAAATGAAGGAAGGAAGCAGAATATTTAAGCCAGCTAATGCCACATCTTTGGTAAGTAATATTTACAGTGCAGAATATAATCTCAGGAGAATATTCTTGAAGCTCGTCATCAGGTCTATTCAGTAATGGCTGCCTAAAAGCACTTTTAAGAAACGAGGACATGTCCGCATCTGGATTGAGGGCCCACTTTTTTTTTCTTGGCGTAGCAAATTGAAATTTATAGAGGATTTAGTTAAAATTAGTTAAAAGTTAATGCAAATGCTCATAAATTTCTTAAACGTGAATCTAGGGGGTATCCAAGGTACATTTATGTATTTCTTCTTTTAAACCTATGTTTCGCCTCGGCTCTCAGTTCATAAACGTCGAGATTGAGGGCCCAAGTAAAATTGCGATAAATCTGTAATGTTACTCTCTAACCAGTTGAAAATTACATAAATAATTTTAAGAAATTCTTAACTAAATTCTACAATAAAAATTATTGATACAGAGGTAGTACTTTCTGAGATTTATACCATGTCGCTTTCTGTAGGCATCTGAACTGAGGGCCCAAAACATTTGCACATAACATCTCTAATTCACGTTTAAGAAATTTATGAGCATTTGCATTAAGTTTTAACTAATTTTAACTAAATCCTCTATAAATTACAATTTGCTACGCCAAGAAAAAAAAGTGGGCCCGCAATCCAGATGCACACTATTATTTCGTTCATTAGGTTCACCTCTTTTACATTGATGTTCGCATAAATATTTACGAGCCATTCGTAAAGGGGGCAAATGCGATATTAGAAATAAAATTCATTATTAAAAATAAAATGATAAATGCAAAAATATGAAAAAATATATTTCACTTTCAAATGCCACATTTAAGAAAAAAATAGATTTTTACATCTTGTTCGATGTTTGAAATGGGTGAATTTCAACAAACACGAATTTTGCCTAATTACAGTGGCGAATTTAAATTAGCTGTTTTTGATAAATTTTTTTGGCCTAAATAATAGACAAAGAGTAGTACTAATTAATCATATACTAGAGATCGAAAAAAAATTATTAGTTCATGAGATATTTCCATTTGAAATTATCAAATGCCACCGAAATTATTAAAGGACCACCGGAATTAAAATCCAAGCCACCGAAATTGATTAAATTTAAACTTGCTGTTTCTAATACACTTTATTTGGCATAAATAATATGTAAATAGTAGTAATAATTAGTCATATAGTAGAGATTGAAAAAAAAAATATTTGTTCCGGAGATATTATCAAATTACACTATCAAATGCCACCGAAATTAGGACCACTGGAATTAGAATTTGATCCACCGAAATTGATTTATGCCAATGAGAAATCATAAAGGCAGGATCATTTAATACTTTAAAGATATGTACATTTTGAAGAATAGGAGTCTAGATGAACGGACTCCTTTTAGCGGTAATTAGAAAGGACCATTGCACTTCTGAGTCACGTTTATAAGCTGTTTTCGAGGGTCCTCACAAATCGCATTGCACGCAGGCTTGACGACTTCCAGCCTCCCGAACAAGCAGGATTCTGAAAAGGCTACAGCACCATAGACCATATGCACACATTGCGGCAGATTATACAAAAGACCGAGGAGTATAATCTGCCGTTATGTATAGCCTATGTGGACTATGAGAAGGCCTTTGATTCTATCGAGATCTGGGTGGTACTAGATTCTCTCCAGCGGTGGCGGATCGACTACCGGTATATCGAGGTGTTGAAGTGTTTGTACTCATCCGCCATCATGTCCGTCAGAGACACGACACAGCAACGAACCCCATCCAACTGCAGAGAAGTGTCAGACAAGGATGTCATATCCCCAAAACTGTTCACCGCTGTGTTGGAAGACGTGTTCAAGCTGATGGAGTGGAAACAACATGGCATTAACATCAATGGCGAATACATCACACACCTGCGATATGCCGATGATATAGTCATCCTGGCAGGATCCCTGGAGGAGCTAGGTAAAATGCTCGGGGACTTGAACAGCGCCTCACAACGGGTGAGTCTTAAGATGAACATGGACAAGACGAAAATCATGTCGAATGTCCATGTTACACCCGTACCGGTTGTTGTTGACGGCGCTGCTCTCGGAGTTGTAGACGAATACAATTACCTGGGATAAGTGATCCAGATGGGTAAGTCCAACTTCGAGAAAGAAGTCACTCGTAGAATCCAACTCGGATGGGCTGCGTTCGGGAAACTGCGTCATATCTTGCCGTCCAAAACACTACCTCAGTGCCTGAAGTCGAAGGTGTTCGAACAGTGTGTGTTGCCAGTGATGACATACCCATCCGAGACGTGGTGCTTTACTATTGGCCTTATCCACAACCTCAGAGAAGCGCAGCGGGCTATGGAGAAGGCTATGCTTGGTATTTCTCTACGTGATCGCATCAGAAATGAGGAGATCCGTAGACGAACAAGGGTAACCGACACAGCTTGAAGAATTAGCCGGCTGAAGTGGCAATGGGCGGGCCACTTAGTGCAAACGACCGATAACCGTTGGGTAAGAAAGGTCCTCGAATGGCACCCACGTCTCATAAAAAGGAGGATAGGACGCCCCTCGACCAGGTGGACTGACGACCTCAAGAAGACAGCGGGCATCCGCTGGATTCAGAATGCTCAGGACCGGTCAGAGTGGTGCAAGTTAGGGGAAGCCTATGTCCTGCAGTGGACCTCCAAGGGCTGATGGATAGATGGAGACACGCTTGTGTTTCTGTGGCCTATACTTTCCTATACGCTTTGATTTACCACCGGAGCCACCGAGATTGCGCCACCGGACTTAGAATCAGAGACAAAACTTGAATTTTAAAGAAAACTTTTAGTGACAGGTTAACTTTTATTTCACAATTATAGTTGAAAACCGTTAATGGAACCCTCCATAAAATTTCTAGATAATCTGCTTTGTACTTTTACTAATATACATGACATCGGAATTGGATGATTTTGTATTCCTGCGCCACCGCAGTTAGTACTTGCGTGTTTGGCAGGAAAATTACGCAGCCAGTCGGTCATCCTAACACGCAGTTTGCAAGAGCACAACTGAACGGTGCGGGGAGAGCCAGTAAGGTGTCTTACAAATCGTGTAGTAACAAGTAATGAAGTATACAAAATGCGCCACCGGTATTGCTTTTTTTTGTAGGACATTTTTAAAAGATGTTTTAAAAGCTGTTGTTTAATCTTAAATTACTCCATAAATATATATTAGTTATGTTATTTAATGTATTTCTAAAAAACATTCACTTTCAATGAAATTTATTTACCAAAAAAAATTAAATTAATAAAATATGTTAATAAACGCAGTTTGGACAGTACACCGGAATTAGATTTTAGGCCTTAGATATTTTTTTATTAAGAATCTATGTATTAATTACCTCTGAATACTTCACTATCATGTAGATCACTATTTAAACTACCTATATAAAATTATGCATAATTGTAGTTTACCTCCACACATTAATTTTCATCCTCGCCGTCTCAAAAATGCGCTTGGGAAATTCACCCAAATATATTACACCAAACTTTATTTTTGCAGTCGATTAAATAGAAATCTTATTTATTTACATACTATCTGACACATACTGGAAAGGCAATAATACTAACACGTTAAGAAGCGTCTTGGCCAAGACGGACCCGGGAGGAACAGCAGCAAGACAGTACCGAGTTGCTTTTTGTCCTATTCATAGATAGCACTTTATTACTACTCTATTTCAAAGTCAAAATATTTTATTCATATAGGTATTACTGATACACTTATGCACGTCATTTTTTGGCTTTTCGGAAGGTGCTTTGTCGTGGAGGAGAAGAAAAGCCTAAAGAAACTCCTCAGCACATCTTTTAAAAAAATATTACAAAAAAGATAATAATACAAAAGTATTTACTATTCTGAGCGGAACTGGTTGCAGAGCTGGTTATTTCCATGCGTCTTTGTCATTTAAATACTCGTCTACACTATAATATCCCTTGCCTAACAATTGTGTCTTTACACGTTTTTTGAAAGTTTCTATTGGCAAGTCACGTATTAATTTTGGGATTTTATTATAGAAATGTATACCAAGCCCTATGAAAGATCGCTGCAATTTACTTAGGCGGAACGAATTGTAATGTGTATGTGTATGTTTAATAAATAAAAATATGCTCACGTGCTAAATATCCAAACGACGATCCCGTTGCCCAATAAGGACGTGAACATGAGAATGGTGTAGATGAAGGCCAAACCGAAGTGCCAGAACTTGTTGACTGCCGGGAAGCTTTTCCAATGGTCGGGCACTATATCTTGGTACTCTTCTGGAAAGTTCCACCCCAGCATGTGCTCCTCAATCTCCTCTGCTACCCTGGTAATGGTAAGGCAACTTTAGATTTTCCAATATAAAAATAAAAGTAAAAGTTTTTGAAACGCAAACAACTTTTTTCATAAAACTTCTAAATTCATGCTCTAGTTATGTTATGGATAACCTATCAATTTAAATCAAAATAAATTAACGTAAAACTAAGAATTTGTTAAGATTTAACGTAATAACTATTAATTAATTATTATAAACAAAAATTAAAATTAATTAAAAACTTCTAGAAAAAAAACGTATAATAAATGCATATTGCATATTACATGACAATGCTTACATTTTTAACGGGTAGGCCAGAGGCCCGAATCCATCAGTGAAATTCGGCGCCATTTTGTGACACGGTTAAGGCAAGATGGCCGTGAACTAAATTCGCTAGCCTTATATTATTGTAACATTTGGTACATTTGTTTTGTTTTTAGTGCAAATAATAAAAAAAATCTATGTTAAATGACGAAGTGAGTAGTCCGACTGGCTGTCGCTTCTCACTTGTGAAGAAAATACGGCGGTATCCACTTTTATATCTGTCGCGCTGTGCGTGTCTCCTAATTCCTTAATTTAATATAAAACTAAAGCTTCTTCTGTACACGGACTTACATTGCCGTTGGTTTTCAATCTGTAGTGATTGGTTTAATTTAATCAAACGCTAGTGTTTCGTAAGATAATGATTTTGTTAATTGGACAGTATCAAGTTCAAACAACTAACGGACGTTCCCTCATTGCTATCAGTAAGTATTCGAAAAATAGTTTTATTTAAGAATTTTTGTTTTTAAAATATTTCGTTTTTACTTTCTTACGTATTTCCCCTGATTCCAATGTCATTCTTGATGGTTTAAAAATTTGTCATTAGAATAATTTCCTTAAGGATAGATTTTTCCTAGGACAGTAGACATTCCGTTTTTCGCATTTGCAACGTGTTTACTTTTTCAAATGTATTAGCCTAACTCCAATTTATTTGGATTCAACCCTTTAATGGCCCACTACTGAGCACGAGTCTTTCCTCTTGAGGAGACTAGAGCATACTCTACCACACTGCTCCAGTGCAGATTGGTGGAGGGGTTCATGATCAACCCGATTGTCAGATGTTTTCAAACCGCCCGAGGGCCTCCGACATGGCTTAACGGCTGTTATCTTATGATAACAACCGAGACCGACGGCTTTACGTGCCCTTTGAAGCACGTTTCCGCTCAAGAATTTTTTGCCACTAACGGACACCCATCCAAGTACCGACCGCATAAAAAGATAAAATTGAGGCTACCTTAATAGGTGACTTTTTTTTTTTTTAAGTTATAGCCATTTTAGGACACACTGTATATACCTACGTTTTACATTTGAGTGATCCCATCATGGCATCTGAATTTTGATAAATATGACACCAGTCTGGAAGTAGAGTAGACATATTATATCTTTTCGAATAAAAAAAATATTTTTTCAAAATCCGTTGATATAATATGTGGAGCTCCGAGACGACATACCTACATTAAAAGAAAAACAACCGAATAGAGAACCTCCTCCTTTTTTGAGGTCAACGATATGAACATCTCAATTTAATATTATATATAATGAAATGTATATTAATATCTCTATTAATAAAATTTCTAAATATTTGTTACTTCAAAGCTTGATACTGACTCAAATATTTGTTTATAAGTAAGTAAGTAGCGAGCATAACCTAATATTTTAAAATAAATTAATAAGTAGAAAATATAAAAACATTCGATTTACGTTTCATTTTTATCCTTTTCTACATCGCGATTTCTTAGTTTTTTGTAAGGCGGTACATGTTTAAATACTTAATATAATGTTTTTTTTTTTTTTTTTTTTTTTTTTTTTTTTTTTTTTTTTTTTTTTTTTTTTTAATATGTAATATTCAGTTTGGTTTTTAAAAAATAACAGGTTTTCTAGGTCGAATTGTTTACGCTGTTGCAGAACTGTGCGGTCGTTATTCATTAGAAAGTGTAAGGCTAAGAGCTGCATAAGTGCATTAAGTTGTTTGTAACTATTTACGGCCTACGCTAGAAATTGTTTTGCTTATTTATTTTCTAAGTAGGGTACTTATGACGCCCGGATTATGTAATTACAGCAGTCATCATCAAGTCATAACTGTTCTACTGCGCCTCGGTGTGTAACTCGTAGTATACTCGTAGTAGTGTTACAATATTTCAGAAGAGGTAAAGGATGACCATAAACATACTTTTGAAGTAGCTACAGTTAGGTACTTACTAATATCCCCCCCGGGGGTTGCCCGCCTTGTCGTGGCGGGGGGGCTTAGTAACCGTGGACTGGTCACCCACGGTGAACCAAGAGGCAACCAGGGCCGGCCTGTTTGGGCTGCCGGCTGGCCCGAGGAGGGCGCTCCCAGCGGGCTGAACAAGTCCGCTGCGGACGCGCTAGGAGGAGGGACCGTGGAAGATAGGGTGCACCGTTCTCCCTATCTTCTGCGGCCGCGGAGGGATCGCAGGGGGAGAGGCGTGTTGGTATTACGGTGCGCCACTCTCCCTACCCCCTGCGAGCTGGCGGGGCCGTTCCGCCGAAACGGCATCGGTGGGGCCGCAGAGGAAGAGGCATGTCGGTATTACGGTGCGCCGCTTGCCCTATCCTCTGCGGCCGAGGTGTGGTCGGTGGAGGAACCACAGACCTGATCCTCCACCGGGTACCAGTCATCTGGTACCCATGGCCTCTTAGTAGCAGACTCAGGGGGAGTTTGCTACAGTACTGGTGGAGGCCGAGGAGGGAGGCGCACCTTACCATCTGGTGCGCCCATCGTGGAGGGCCTTCGGGCTTTCGCGATGGAGCCGCTTGTGGGCGGCTGCCGCTGGCGGGGTCGCGGATGTGTGCAAAAGCGTTCCCGTAACCCCGTCACAAGGCGGCGAGGAGGAAGATGGGGGGGTTTTTAGTGGGTATACCGTGGGTCTCATTAGCCTATACGGGAGTCCCACATAACCACTCGGGTGCCCCCTGCGCCCGAGTGGTATGCGTAATGCATTTTCCCCCCCGAAAAAAAAAAAAAAAAAAAAAAAAAAAAAAAAAAAAAAAAAAAAAAAAGGTACTTACTAATATGAACTCCGCTATGCTGTCCAAGTACGGGTTAGTCGACTGCTTTACGATATTTTTTTTAACTGAAGGAAGTTACTATAGTAAATTTATTTAGTGGCAAAGCAGTGGTGGAACGATTTGTGTTACTGACGTACATGTATTAAAATTATTTTTCGATTCCATCAGAGAGTGACTTGTTTTACGATCTAATCTTTTGTATCCATGTATTCTGTCTTGGAATGAAGGATTTAAGAGACAACCTACATTACCTACTCATTGTCATCATCACTTCCCTCTTTGTTTTATTTATTCAATACACTAGCTTTTGCCCGCAGCTTCACCCGCGGTAGAGTTCGATTTTTTACAAATCTCGCGGGAACCCTGAACTTTTCCAGAATAAAAAGTAGCCTATATGTTTATTCAGAGTATAGGCTATCTCCGTTCTAAATTTCAGATAAATCGGTTAAGTTGTTGTGGCGTGATTGAGGAACAAACATCCAAACATCTTCACATACTTTCACATTTATAATATTAAATAGGATTATGTAGGTTGTTGTTCAAACAATATTGGCCCGCGTCAATGTCAGAAAAATAAGGTTTTCTATCTCAAATACAGTGTAACTGAGAGCCACATAATAAGTCAAACATGTTGATCGTGAAGATGACAAGATTGCGAGCCAATCCCGGGCATCCCGGCAGCCTCGCGCGGTGGACGTGCCCGGAATACACCAATGACATCGGTTCCAGGCTACAGCTTGTTGACAAGGAAATATAACAAAACGACTGGAACATTCTGCTTGGTTCTATGAGTCTGAAAAGTTACCGAATTTCGTGCAAAACGAAGGCTTTGGTGGTCGGTAAACAGGAGTGAAAACATTTTAATTATATAAGTAGCATTAGATATACCTATCGGCTTCAAAAACGTTATTATATAACAAGAAATAATTTATTTTTTAGTAGAAAATCCATTACTATTATTTTCCGAAAATTAGATGGAAAATTTTGTCCTTCGATTATTTTTTAGGTTATTTTATACATTTTCTATATTATTATTTATACTGGAAATAAATTATTATGTATAAATTGGTCTTTCTTTTACGTTTTTATCGTAGATTCAATTTCTGGAATTTCTGACGATCTTCATTTCGGATATGGCTTCATACGCATTCACATAATGAGAAAAATTTAACATTACCTTTTACGAATAATACAACGTCAAAATATAATATTTAAAACCTTGACATGACATCATTATTATCATAATTAGATTTGATCTAGCATGGTCGCAATTGCCATTGCATACAAAGTAGCCAAGATTATATAACGAATCTTCAGAATAAAATGTTTCATGTAAGTTCGATTTTATAATTTTACTAATAGCGAATACTGGTCCCTTACTCAGAGCTACAGAGAAAAACTAGCCAAGTGTCAGAGGGCAGTGGAGAGATGTTGGCAATAAAACTACTGCAACTGAATTAAAAACAAAACCAAAGTTACCGATATACTTATTCGAATTGACCACTTAAAATGGCGTTGTCATATGCTACGGTGCAAGACAGCAAAATGGAGCAAGCACTACACTCTAGTACCCAAGAGATGGAAGCATACAACTGGGAGCATAGAAGATGGGAAGATGACTTCAGCCTAGCCTTTGGACCTTACTGGACCAGAGTGGCAAATTACAGAGTGCAATGAAAGCAGTTGGAGGAGGCCTATGTCAAAAGACACACCGAACTGAGGGACATTTTATAACAACATTATGTACATAAATATAACTACAGTGCAAAGGTGCAAACACTTTACCAATTCGGAATAAAAACGCCATATTATAATATTATAATATATAGCGAATACCCATTACTGATTGGTTGTAATAATCTTAGGCTTTTCACTAACTTATTACCGTATTTATTAAGTTTACAGTTGCTTTAAGGTTTGTATAGGTAAATAAATTTCCTGAAGTTTCAAAAATCAATTACGTTCGCTTACAAAGTAAAGTTTGTCAATAAGTCCAGAGATTTACCTACTGATCGGAGGCTCTACGGGAAGGCTCGTGAACTTTGCGCTGATCAAGGATCGCAAAGATTCAACAACCGAAGTTTAAATTAATTAATTTATGTAACGTGAAGTCTTTAGGTAATAAAGTAAACCGTTCCAGTTTCAGTTCAACTTACTAGAAATTACTTTTAGTTATATATTATTTTAAAGTAAAAATAAATTAGTTAGGTGTCCATACAGACAGTCTATAATAATATACAATGTATTACTTATAGTTTAAGTTATGTCAGCAGTTTTAGTTGTGTGTGTATTAATTCTAATAGAGTTCCCGATACCCGTACATTATTATCAGGAGAGCAATAACTATTGTCATATGTTTACATCAGTGCCAGCTGATGGCGTCCAAAACCAATTATGGACATCCTTGGCACGACAATACAAGTTAGGTATACTAGCTCACATCTGCAGTATGTACTCTGCTTATAATTATATTCAGGACGACCGCGGAATAAACATAAAACTTATGATTTCAGAAACGAACGAATATTAGTCTTTGAATTAGTTATGTAATTAGTAATTATGTATTAGTGTATCTGTGAAACAGATAGCTAATTATTTTGTTTTTGTCAAATATATTTTTTTATGTATACTAAACACAAATATCAGATATTTTATAAAAAATCTATTAAAAAATAATCACCTGTTTTATATCTACACTGGTATTGGCCGGTAAACATTATTGCCACTAGAGTAAATTAAATTAAAATGATGTCAATTACTAATTAAAATATCGGTACATTAATATTTTGCCCCAAAAAATCAAAACTGGACGGTTCAATAACGATACATTAAAAGCTAATGTTCCATTTAAAAACATGTATAGCACTCTTGTATAATATTTTAAATTTTGCCTTATACGGAGATTGGAAAACTTTTGGGATGTCACAAAGAGGGGTAAAGTTATAAATACGTACCGTCTCAACGCGGAGAATTTACGTCATGTTCCCACAACCACACCGGGGGCTTTCTTCATTCTTAAATCTTCTCTAATCTTAAATCAGTCTAAAATGGTTCATGTAGAGAAACAGCTTCCTCCTTCTGAAATTAAAAACCGCCACAGAACTCTAACTCGTATTACATCACGCTTAACTTTCAGTGCTATCTTCTCCCTTTTTAATCACCGACGCCAAAAAAGGAGCTTGTTTGAAAAGTGATCGAATGTGTTCTTAGGAAATTGGTTCAGCTATTTGAAGATCATCAACCATTTTCCTGTTATTGACAGGATGACAAAAACTTCTAGTTGTCTAATTCCAAATTAAAGTTCAAATTCCAAGTTCAAATTTAGTATTCTGTGAGATCACGAAATCATCTGGAATCAGCGGGATACCCAACTTCTAACTTACAGAATGAGTACTTTAAACTCATTGAAATAAAAACGTTAACTTTTTAGATTTCTATTGTGTGGAAGTTTTTTCTTAATTTATTTTTCTACTTAAGTAATAGATTAGCAGTTTTATCTAACAGTAATTTAATTTTATCTCACGCTACAAATAAATATTTCAGTAGATCTTATCTTCAAAAACGCAATTTTCAGTTTAATGAAAATAAATCGCTTTAAAAGTCAGTGCTTAAAATCAATGCGGCGTGCTAACTGCATTCAAATGTCTACAAGATTTCGCAATAAAGCTCGCTAAAAGCTGGAAACCCAGAGCTAAATTCCAGAATTTAACTGGAAAAGAAATTTCTCATAATGTGCTTCCTCTTTACACTATGGTGAATATAACGCAGCTAAATATGCTAAATAAATGACGGAAAAAATCATTCGCAGACTTCATGACCTGGATGATCTATGACTCCATTAGAATGGACATCTCCATTAGACAGACAGAATCAAAACACATGCGTAAAAGACACAAAAGACCGGAGTACACCATGGGCTATTTAATTTTGATGGTGAGTGGTCCCTCTGCCTATGGAAATCTGTATGATTGGCACGGTGCCAGTCATGAAACAAGTAAGCACTAACCGTAACCCGCTCATATCAAAATAAAACAAACCACACAAAACCACAATTCTCCCATTTCTATTTGAAATGCGACGAATGAGGTAATATGTAGGTCATGTTTAAGGAACAGAGCGAGCGCTAATGAAAACATTCTGGCTGCTACCCGCAGTAGGGGACGCAATGGTCCCTTTGCACAGACTTGCTAGTCAGAGACACAATGAACGCACGGCACAATGGCCGACAAACTACTATTATTTGCGTTCTGCAGATTTTTTATGCTGTTATTCCATGTTTTATACATTTTTGTAAATCGAGCTTCGCTACTTGAGGCTTCTTTCGTGAATCATTTGGGTTTGAAAGGTCAAACATGTGATATATATAACTATGAGTAGTATAAATAGAGACTAATACGAGTATACTAATATACTAAGATCATACAGAGAATAGAGACTTGTACAATTTGTATATTTCGAAATTAAACCTTGATAAATGCATTTTTATAGAGTTATGTTCCCTCTCTTTTTATTCCAGAAAATGGATTTCTCCTTCACAATAATAATTTATACTAAGTAAATAAATTCTTTAAAGAGGATAGATATAAACAAAGATTTGAATTTTCTGCGAATATTACGATAAATGAACATTATCTATTCTTATACCATAGGTAGTAGTTAGGATAGGTAAGGAGTCGGTTTTCTGAAACCAAGCAAAGATTAAGTAGATACAAGTATTCCGATAAGAAAATGACAATTGAACTGCAATTTATTATAAGTCACAACTGAACAAGTCTCGCCAAAATATTGTAGAGATAAGAAATCAAAATTAAAACCAATTTACTTTCATATCATTCGAGTGTAGTAATCATCGATAATTGAGAGGGTTATGGGGCCTTGGCGCGATGCCAGTGCGGGACCCAATCGGCAGCAACAGGGTTATCCAACGCTATTCGTTCAGATATAAAGCACGCCGTGTCTTGCAATTCCAACACATCTACGACAGGGTTTTTAAAGAGACCTATAAGGCCACTTACAGTGGGAAAGACGTCCTCAAAGCAAAATTAGGATCCATTTAAGCAGTCTAAGCACGATAGCAAGGATAAAAAATATAATAGTTCATACGAAGTTCATACACCTTTTAAGAATGCTATGAAGTAAAGTAGGATACGGATTTCTTCATAATATTTTCCTAGAAAGATAACAGAACTGTGTCAATCCGCCCTTGGCTAGCATCTTGAAACTTTTATTATTACCTTCATTGTAAGACCAGCTATGTAAGCTATATGGATGGAGCAGTGGGATAGTCATTTGTTATGATGCTGAGCAGCTAGTGTGACCTTTGTTATAACTCTATGAAAAGACCAACCGGGTTATGTGGAATTTTTAGCTATTAAACCCAATTTACCGCCTTGCATGTGGAAGGGTTATTAAAATTCTTAGTGTGGAAGGTTGTTCCCTGAAGTTTTAAATATCTAATTTGACAATACCTACTGCCTATTTGTAGTGACTTGATCCTGTATACTTGTATACTGACTGAGGAGATTCTTAGATTTTGCACCGGGCAGATATTTATGTGACAGACTTTTTTCTCTGTATCTGTGAAGATTCATTTATGTCAAGTCCTCGACAATTGCAACACGATGTCCTAGAATAGGGTCACCAATGTGTGAATGTTTAATATATTCTATAAATTTCGAAAGCTTTTAAAAGGCGTTTCTTATTCCTCAGGAGTATCGAGTATCAACTAAATTTAAACCTATAATTATATCGCGTATAGAATTATTTGTGATGGCCGTTATCTCAGTTCTATTTAGGTTCCTTAAAAGAAATAAAACGACTAGTTAGTAGTTATAAAAGATCCCATTCATCGAAATTAGTCATAGCTTTCAATCCCAAGCCCAACGGATTACGCACAGGCTGGCGCGAAGCCAGTATGGAATTCAGCAGTAATAGGGTTAACCGACACTATTAGTACTTAGTACTAAATCGCAATACTCCATCTAGCACTATCGTCCCTGTTGGTCACCTGCGTGGGGTTCCATGTTCGATTCTCATAAAAATTATAATGTTCGATATTTATCACTGAAACAGGTCCGGAAAAAAGTAACTAAATAAAAGTTTAAAAAACTAAATACACGAATATTGTATACTAAAAAAAATTTAAACTGTGCTGTTAACCATTAAGGAGTTCCCTCGGCTGGAGCCAAACCTGGGAGTAGTATCAGATCAAACTTATCACTAAAATGCATTCTCATCAGAACTAAAGCAATGTGTATAGGATAAGTGGAAGTAGGTCTAATTAGGCTTGTAAGCAGCTAATTAGGCTTGCACAGCTGGGCAAGCTAAATAAAATCGTTTAAAAAAGTAAGTAACAAAGGCTAATATTTATATCTCACAAAAATGCTTTGGTGGTGGTTTTTAAGGTTCCGAAGTAAAATCGGAACCCTTATAGTTTCATCATGTCATTGTCGTCTATCCGTCTGTCCGAAGCAAGGCTCCAAGACCCTTAGGCCGCCCGCACTTTGGATACGAATTCATCTCGTACGTATACTTACGATCGTGGTCGTACGAATTGAGTGCGCACAGTGAATACTTTTTTCTCCGTCAAATAGGTAGTTTTCTAGTGACAACACATTTGTAAAGTCTTCTTAGGTTGGAGCGCGATGAATAATCTGTATGTTCACGATAATTCTCTTATAACACGGAGATTGCGGTGGCGTCGTCGCTGTCGTAGAACCGAATGGGTGCGAGAAATATATTTAAAAAGACACGATTTTGGTGAATTTCATCATATTATGGAAGACTTATATAATGACCACACACTGTTTCATGGTTATGTACGTATGAAAAAAGAAAATTCATTAATTTATGTCCGTAAACATAGTTAATGAATTTTTCTACATCCATTTTTTAAGTTTCGACGTACGAATGTGTTTTAAAATCCCAACAAGTTCGGATTGTGTTCGGACGTCGGAGATACACGTACGTATACGCACGACTAACTCGCGCCCAGTCTGCGCGCTCCCATAGTACTTGGAAGGTCGGGATCGTTCGTGCGTGTTCGTACGTGTACTTACGAGTAAAATTCGTACGAAAACGTGTCCAAAGTGCGCGTGGCCTTAGGCTGCGGGCACGGGATTTGCGGCGGGCGGCGCGATGGCGGTTGCGGGGCGGCGGCGATTTGAAGCGATGGAATCAACAGTATGGCGTACTATGGGACCGGGCACGAGACCCGCGATTTCGAGCGGCGCGATGCGCGATGCACGGGCGGTGCGGGGCGATGCGCGGCGGCGCGGAAGAGATGGGAACAAACTAGATTGATAGTACATATAATTGTATTGAATTATAATTTTAAAGTAATGGAAATTTATAATGAAGAACTTATTTCGTGTATTTCATCAAAAGCTGCTATATGGGACAGTAAAAACTTGCACCATATAAATATTCTCTAAATATTCTCCAAAATATAATCAAAATGTACTCATTCTCGTATAGTTTTAATATTTTTTGAATGACAATTTTCTACTCTTTATAACTAATTATAAAGGGTAGAAAATTAGCCGAAATTACTTCTTCCTTTATTTATTGGATGAACACCATTTCTTGGTAATAATAATTCAGCTCTCATCAGGATACTAGGCTCCAATAATTCTCTTCGACGTAAACTAATGTTTTTCACAACGATGTTTGGCAAAACAAAATGAAACATGTAGGTAACCTCCATCTGTATGAAAACCAAGCGTCACTTTTTTCCGAAAGTTACTTTACGCCATCGCTTCAACAATAAAAGTATAAATAAACAGATTATAATATTATCATTCTTCACAACACTACATTGGCGCGACTGAACGACCGTTTTCTCGTGCCCCGCAAGACACCGCTGCTAATCGCCCCGCGCCGCGCCGCGCCGCAACCGCCATCGCGCCGCTCGTCGCAGATCTCGTGCCCGCAGCCTTAGTGTTAGAGAGCTGTAATTTGGCATGGATACATATTTTTAAAACTCCAAAATCGTAGGATAAAACATTGAAATTTTTTTTTTCAGAGTACCTCCCCTACAGGTAACATAAAGATAAATTTTTTATTCGTAACGCACCATATAATAGTGTGGGATATCGCCGAAAACTTTTTTCAAGAATATTATGGGTCTTCTAAGACCATTTTTGGATTTAAAGGTCCGTTTGCGAAATATTTGGTGAGAGTCAAGAGTTTCCCCAATTACCGGCAAAACGGTTGGAGTGAAAAAGCTCAAAAATAGGTTATATGATAAATTTACAAGGAAAACTATCACCGCTATGTTAGCATAAGTAGTTAATGAGTAATAGTCGATAAACTTACTATTTCGGAATCCAACATTGTGCGTGGCCTGACACGCACTTGCCCGGTTTTTTGATGATGTGTTGATTGTATATGTTCATGCTGCAGGCTGCCACATGCCGGCAAAATTGGGAATTATAGTGGGGGAGTGAATGTGTGTATTTATATAAAATAAAATAAAAAAATACTTAACATTATTTTTCACAATATTTTTACTTATTATTGGGACTTTTGTATCCTACCAAATGTATGGTAGAGAAATTCCAAACAAACACCTTTCAAGTGTAATTAAATATACACGCGCAATTAATTTTACTAACCCACCACGTTGATAACTTTAGAGTAAATTGGATACACCATCGCTGGCACCGACGGTTCCAGGTCACTCAGGCCCTGGCGCGCTGCCAGGCCTAAGAGTCCCATTCCGCATCAACAGGGTTAACCGACGCTATTAGTAATAAACTGTTAATGCTACGTTGACTTTAGTATTTTAATATGTATGTTATAGTTACAAAATTTATCACACCCGTGAGTTACAAGTGTCATTACTCAGACTCGCGTTTTCCTATTTTCTATTTCTTCCTACTACGTTTTGATTGAAAGAGGCAATTTGTAGCAATGGTGAGACTTTACCAGTGCTCAATTTTAAAATGTGATAATCTCCTTCCCATAATATAGCAAAAAAATCATTAATAATTAAATAGTATCAAAAATTTTAAATGTAAAAGAATAATAATATTATTGTAAAAGCGCATGAAAGAAATAAAAGTTTTTTTTTATTTTTATTAAAATTTTTACTTTTATTTTTATTTACTCTTCTTCCCAGAACGCTATTGGAGATCTGGGAACGTGTGTCACCCCGCGCGGTCCGCACCGTTAACTCGCTCCGTAGCTTCGTAGCTCAGTAGGCTATAACTTGTAACTCTACGTTAATTAACCGCAAAGGTATGTATTTCATACAAAGGAGCAAATTGTAGCACCTGAAAAACCATGTTTTTACAAATCTGTTTTCAACTAATGAAGCGCGTAAAATTCCTTTTTGTTTGTTTTCTTGCTTCGCGAGTATCTCTTACAGAAAAATCGAGAAAGCCTCAGCTTTGTCTTCTGGCCTTTGGCAAAAAGCTTCTTTCGGTCCGCTCTTAATTAAAGTAATGAGAACATTAATGAATTATTGTTTATTATAGCAAGTTCTTTTCTTCAGATATTTTTCGTCTTTTGATATAATTCATTTCAAATGTGTAATTATAACTTTATCTGTACTTATCAGCAGCGGGCTTTATCTTATTTATTAATTATTTTTCTACAGATTTTATAACGAACCATAATTAATTTCTAATTAAGCTAGTATTTTGTTATTCTCCATAATAGAGCTTTTCATTTAAATAGTCATGTGTGTGTACGAGCTTTCATTTCTCATTGAATCCAAACTAAATTCCGTGGCACATGGTGCACCATGGTGAGGTGGTCTAAGTTTTCTAAAAAGTTTAGTCATGTTATCCTAGGTTTCACCGTGGTCGTCCGCAGCATAGCCCAGAGACCCTTAATGCTAGAAAGTCATCTTTATATGACATGGATACAAATATAAATTAAATTTAAGTACAAAGATGTAGAATAAAATCGTAAAAAAACATAGTTCAGGTAACATACGTCAACTGCAGGTAAAGTGGATGAATAATATTTTTTTTTTTTTTTTTTTTTTTTTTTTTTTTTTTTTTTTTTTTTTTTATTCATATAGGTATCATTGATACACTTATGCACGTCATTTTTTGGCTTTTCGGAAGGTGCTTTGTCATGGAGGAGAAGAAAAGCCTAAAGAAACTCCTCAGCACATCTTTTAAAAAAAATATTACAAAAATGATATTATCATACAAAAGTTTACTATTCTAAGTGGAACTGGTTGCAGAGCTAATCATTTCCATGCGTCTTTGTCATTTAAATACTCGTTTACACTATAATATCCCTTGCCTAACAATTGTGTTTTTACACGTTTTTTGAAAGATTCTATTGGCAAGTCACGTATTATTTTTGGGATTTTATTATAGAAATGTACACCAAGCCCTATGAAAGATCGTTGCACTTTACTTAGGCGGAACGAAGGCGTAACTAATTGATACATTCTTTTTGTTTGGCGATTATTAATATCAAAATTTTGTTTATACGCGTTTATATTCTTCCTTATAAAAACTACATTATTGAAGATATACTGGGAAGCTACTGTAAGTATACCTATTACCTTGAACTTTTCACGCAAAGATTCCCGAGACTTAAGTTTATAGATAGCCCTAACAGCCCTTTTTTGGAGAATGAAAATTTGTTCTATATTGGCTGCTTTGCCCCACAGCAAGATGGCATATGACATAACACTGTGGAAATAAGCAAAATAAACTATCCTAGCAGTTTCGACGTCAGTATACTGCCTTATTCTCCTAACAGCATAAGCAGCCCTACCAAGTTTTGTCGCGAGATTTGTTATATGTGGGCCCCATTGAAGTTTACTATCTAAGGTCACCCCTAAAAAGACCGTTGATTCCTCCATATGCAATGTTTCATTATTTAGTTTAAGAGATTTGCTGACTTTTTTAACATTAGGTAGCACAAACTCTATACATTTAGTTTTTTTTGCATTTAAAAGTAAGTTATTGATAGTGAACCAACGCGACACATGCGAAAGAGCACTATTTACGTCGTCGAAATTTACTTTATTCCTTTCACACTTAAATATTAATGATGTATCATCAGCAAATAGTACAATATCCGCTTGGTTCTTTACATAATGTGGTAAATCATTAATATATACCAGAAAAAGAAACGGACCCAATATAGAGCCCTGTGGTACACCCATCACAGCCGGTGACCCCGATGACTTAATATCGTTTATGCTTACTTTTTGTATTCTATCACTCAAATAAGACGCGATCAAGCTAAGGGCCTTGTTTTTTATACCATAGTGGCCAAGTTTAAGCAGCAATGTTTCGTGCTCAACACAATCAAATGCCTTAGATAAGTCACAAAATACACCTATGGCATTTTGTGATGCTTCCCATGCTTCAAATATATGCTTTAAAAGCCTAGCCCCGGCATCGGTTGTACTCCGGCCTTTTGTGAAACCGTATTGCTCAGGATGTAATAATTTATTATTATTGAAATGGGTTAACATTTGATTCAGTATTATCTTTTCGAAGATCTTACTAAGAGTTGGTAAAACAGAAACTGGTCTATAGTTATTAACATCAGTTTTTTCACCTGTTTTAAAAAGTGGAATGATTTTGCTGCATTTCATAAGATCTGGAAAGATACCGAGATCTATACATTTATTAAAAACTACGACCAAATATGGAGCTATGATATCTATAATATACTGTATTATTTTTACCGAGATGCCCCACAAGTCACCTGTATTCTTTACCTTCAGAGACTGAAATGCTTTAATTAAGTCTCTAGTGGTTATATGTTTAAATTCAAATAAAATGTTACATTCATTAACATGATTTTTTAATATAGAAAGTGCTTCCGCCGGTGAAGAAGCTAGTGAACGGGTTAACGTTATAGGAATGTTACAGAAATGATTTTCAAACTCGCTTGCCACGTCTTTATCAGCAGTGATTATATTTTTATTAATCAACAATTCGTAACTGAAATCACAGGACTTTGCGTTACCGTTCTCACTGCTAATTATATTCCAAATCGTTTTTATTTTGTCATCCGAGTTAATAATTTTGTCCTTTATATACATTGATTTCGCCTGAATGCAAACGATTTTAAAGATTTTAGAATAATTTTTCACATGCTCGTGGAAAGTTGGAGAAAAATTGTATTGTTTCTCGGCATAGAGGTCATACATTTTGTTTCTACTTTTATAAATACCTACAGTAGCCCAATCACTAAATTTACTATTTTTGGCTATATCTATGTACCTAAGCTTGAATATTCGATTAAATTCGTTATTTATGTTAGTAGACAATGTGTTATATAGTTTAATTGGATCTCTTTGTTGTAACGATAACTGCGTTTGCATTTTTGAATGAATTTTTTCTTTAAAAGTTGAAATCTTATTTTTAGTTATTGGTCTACACTTTATTAATTGTTTTTTCTTATTGACAGAATTATACAAAGAAATTTTTTGTCCGCAGTGGTCTGACCTCAACTTACTGAATATCTCTTTATTTAAAATCTCACAATTGCAAAAGATATTATCTAAACACGTAGCTGTAGTTTCAGTAATTCTGGTCGGCTCATTGAATAATGGATTTAAATTGAAGCATTTAAACAAACTTAATAGCCTAGTAGCCATGGTACTATCTAATAAAATGTCTACGTTGAAGTCGCCACATATCACTAATCCTTTTTTAGAGCCTAACCGTTTAAGTACATCCTCCAGTGTATCTTCGAAAATACTAAAGTCGCCAGAGGGGGGCCTATATACACAGACTATAATAAACCGCTCCAGTTCCACACAGGCTAGCTCTATAGTGCGTTCAATAGATAAACTAACAATGTCTTTTCGGTCTTTAGAAGAAATATTATCTTGCACTAATATTAGAGATCCCCCATGTATAGCAGTCCTTCTAAAGAACGCACTTGACAATCTATAATTATTCAAACTAACATGACCTTGTATGTTTGGTATCCAATGCTCTGTAATACATAATACATTAATATTGCTTTGTTTAGTAAATAATTCTAATTCTAATTCTTTGCCGGTTAAGCCTTGTATATTCTGATGAACTATATTTAAATAAGACGGCTTATCCGTTGTCTTTTTATTCAGTTTAAATTATTACTTGTACAAATATTAGTACATTTGTCTAAAAAAGAAACAGTGGTACTACTACCACAATCAATAAATGTGTCAATAGACTTTGTTACCCTACTTGTAACAGCATCATTTATATTGTAAGCTAACAATTTAGCTAATTGTTTTTTAAATTTTTTTGGCAGATAAATAATATCCCTACATACCCTACATGATGAAATAAATTTGTTCATGTCAAAATAAGATATTGCTTCCCTATGATTATTTGTCAAGTTATACAAGGATTGATTCAGTTTGTATATATATTCATTTTGTGTATGGCTTAAATTATTGGAATATGGAAAGGCACAAATTACAAATTGACATTTAGTTTTCTCATTTAATAATAATAACTTTTTTATACACTTAGTAATTTGCCATTTTTTAATGTCTAGACTGTCACCAATCATCAGTACTATGGAAGTGTTACTATCTAAATCTGTTGAATGAATCTGATTAATTAAATACTCAAAGGTGGCTCCCGGTGAGCATAAGTTTAGTACTGAGTGTGTAATGTAATAGCTCATTATGGACCCAAAATGTTTCCCTATGCCATCACTAATAATAATAGTTTTTTTGTTTGTACTGAGTGGTACATTCTGCACGATGCTTCCCCCCTGCATTGTCGAAGCACACTGACAGGTTTTGTCCTTTATTTATTTATTTACTTACACTTTATTATACCCTTCCCCCCTGCGTTGTCGAAGCACACTGACAGGTTTTGTCCTTTATTTATTTATTTATTTACACTTTATTATACCCTTATAACTAAGTGGTACAAAAGGTGGACTTAATGCTATAAGCATTCTCTGCCAGTCGACCTTTGGTTTAAACAGAGAACAGTGAAGGCGGTACAAGAATATAAAAGTAGAAGTAGAAACGGGAAATACATACGGAAAATACGATAAAATATAGGATAAAGAACATAATGAAATATACATAATATACATATTATAGTATATAGTAAAAACGTGAAAATAAATGACAACATTATTCTGCAAAATAACTTGAGTTATTAAATGAAAGATAGGGATATAAATAAAGAGTATTATACAATAGAATACATAAGGACAGGTAAATAAATATACTGCTATAGGAAACTAACACCCCAATTCTTAATATAGTGTTCAGTGACTTTGAATTTGAAGCTCTGTTTACTGCAAGATCTTCTTAGATTGTCTGGGAGGGAGTTCCAAAGCCTAATTGCTTGTACTGCAAAAGAGTTAGAGACAAAACCAGAGCGGTGAGAAGGAATTGCCAATACGAGAGAATCAGTGGATCGCAATTGGCGATCGTGGGAATCACAAAGGTAGTGAAACTTTTCTTTTAAGTAATCAGGAGAGAGAGGTTCAAAGAGAACAGAAAATAGAGTTTTAAGTGATCTAACCTGCCTACGCTCACGAAGTGGAAGCCATTTAAGCTGGCGACGATAGGATGAAATGTGATCAAATTTACGTAGGCAGTAGATGAAACGAATAGCGTAATTTATGAGGCGATCTAGCTTATTAAGAAGCTCAACACTTATGCCAGAGTAACACACATCAGCATAATCTATGATAGGTAAAATAAGAGTTTGTACCAGAACAATTTTAATGTGGATGGGAAGAAAGTTACGTAGACGGTTTAGACTGCGCAGGGTCGCAAAGACCGACCGGCTAACCTCACTGACTTGTACTGACCAACTAAGCGTGGAATCAATATATAATCCAAGATCTTTAACGGAAGATGTAAATGGTATAACAGAATTTTCAAGCACAACAGGTAGGACAGTGTTAATATCGATTTTCGCAAGCTGATGCGAGCTTCCAAGGATGATGGCCTGACACTTGTTAGGATTAACTGAAATACCATAACTGTGAGACCAGTCACTAATTCTCCTAAGATTAGCATTTACAACTGCCACTGCATCATTAACTGCATCAACATCAGCCTGTGCATATATCTGAAGGTCATCTGCATACAAATGGTAAGAGCAGTTAAGCGACAAAGTGAGAAAATTGATGTAGATCGCGAAAAGCAGTGGGGAAAGAATGCCACCTTGAGGTACGCCGGATGTAAGTTCACGCCAATCAGAAGTTGTGCAATCTATACGGACTGCTTGCTGACGACCTCGAAGATACGAAGAGAACCAGTGTATTAC
The DNA here is from genome assembly GCA_963932265.1 of Thymelicus lineola. NCBI lineage: Eukaryota > Metazoa > Arthropoda > Insecta > Lepidoptera > Hesperiidae > Thymelicus > Thymelicus lineola. The sequence goes on from OZ010694.1 coordinate 12,887,882, forward strand.
CGTAGGAGAAAAACGGAAATGCTGTAGAGCGGCAAGGAGAATATCATGATCGACCATATTGAAAGCGTTAGAAAAATCAATCAGAATGAGTATGGTGATCAATCTACTCTCCATGCCGATCCGAATGTCATCAATGACTTTGAGAAGGGCTGTAGATGTGCTATGTCCGGGTCTGAACCCGGACTGAAAAGGACTGAGGAGATTATTTTTGTAGAGAAAAGATGATACTTGTTTGTGGACAGTGGCTTCGAGAATTTTAGAAAGAAAAGGAAGAATAGAAATGGGTCTGAAATTATTTAAAGAACTTGGGGATGTAACTTTTGGAAGAGGGATAATGAAAGCTTTACGCCAAAGAGTAGGAAATATCCCCATTGTCATTGAAGCATTGATGATGTGAGTAATCGAAGGGAGCACCTGGTCTAAGATTGGAATAATCATAGATCTGCTTACATCATCGTAACCGACTGCCTTGGATTTCAGGCTAGATATAATTTTCAATGTGTCATCTACAGTAACAGAGGAAAAGAAAAACATGTTAACATTAGGTTGAGCCAAGGAAGATATACAAGAAATGGTGACAGATTTTATGGAAGTGGAGAGAGAGGAAGTAAAACAAAAGTGCTCATTTAACTCATTGGGTGAAAAGTTAATGATATCAGACCTAGCTTGTCCCTTTCCAATGCCTAAAGTATTTAAAAACTTCCAAATTTCGGCAGAAGAAGTGTTAGTAAGGTTCTCACAGAAGTATTTACGCTTAGCTGCTCTTACCATTTGATTACAACGGTTTCGTGCTACCTTATAGAGGGACCAGTATTCGTCACATCTGTTGCGCTTAAATTTCCTGAAAGCCCTGTCACGCCGAGTCATGGCCATGCGGACACCCCGAGTGATCCACGGGGCCGGAGGTCTTTTAAGCTTGATAGGTTTCAGTGGTGCATGAGCGTCAAACAACTTCAAAACTGAACTGTTTAAAAAAGAATTTTTTTCATCCATTGTTGACGCATCAATTACTGCAGAAAGATCAATGTTAGCAGCATCATCAGAAAGTTCAACCGGGTCGATTCTCGCGAAGCTGCGCAGCCAGACGGTTTGAGGCAATGGTTTAGGTAGTTTTAATTTATATGACAGATAGATTAGATCGTGCCTGGAGAATCCAGGGGCCGATAACTGTCCACGTTTTTTGATATGTGCTGGAGAAGAAGTAATCATCAGATCAAGTAAGGTATCAGGTACATCAAAGTTGTGGTGAGTAGGAGAAGAGGGAAGTACAGAGAGATTGACAGACGCGAGAAGATTAAGAAGTTTAATACTACGAGGGGAATTACAGATGAGATCGGTATTAAGGTCTCCCATAATTATGTGATGAGTATACTCCGAACAAAGTGACTCCAAGACATTCTCAAGGCTGGAGAAGTAATCCGTGGCTGGAGGGCAATACACGACACCAAGAACGGCCTTGGAGCCCCCAACCCGAACTTCCAAGAAGAGAAACTCACTTGATGCGGAATACAAGGACGGGGAGCAAGAGATAACAGTAAAGGGAATATCGCTGCGCAGGTAAACAGCGACTCCACCCCCTCCCTTACCCGTGCGATCATTCCTTAACAGCTTATAACCAGGAAGGGAGAAGGAAGTCGAGTCAAGACTGGGTTTTAACCAGCTCTCGGAGATAAGGATGGCATGAAGCTTAGATGACGATGAGAATGTGTCAAGAAGATCACAATAATGGGAAGGAATACTTTGGGAATTAAGGTGGCAGACATTGAACAACGAAGGGGATGAATCAAGTGAGTCATGCAGCAAGTTACGGAGGGTCACGGGTTCCTCGTAACTACTATCGCTTGAGTGCGATATAATACTGGAACTACGTACAGAATAAAAAGATTCATTACTATCAACATTTGACATAACTAGGTATATTGTAAACACAAAATGTAAGATCAAGCAAATATATATATGTCGGAGATCATAAAATGTGTATTCGAATTGTGAAGATGGCAACACTATGCGAATTAACTACTGTCATCGTTGAAGTAAGATTATAAGAGTGAAACGTCATTGTCACTCTGGTTGAACGTCAAACGAGCAGTCATCGGGTGGCAACCATCAACTGGACCACGGGAGAACCGATGGACGCCTAGACAAGAACGTAGTTACTTAAAGACGGAACGCGACGTGTGAATTGTATTGTGAGATCAGATTGACGAGTAACAGGATGAGACGATTATGCGAGGCATTGGGGTGGCTGTAAGGGGTGATGGGAGGCCACTGGGCCGTCGTGCCCAATTATTTGTTGGCTGTTACTCGGATAATTGAAGACAATCAGTTCTAATGGCGTGTTTAATTATAACCAGTGTAAAACCTGTGTTAAATGAGTTTCTGACTAAAGTGATGTAAACGCCCACTGTTGTTATTATTTCCCGAACCACCACCCCACCAGCAATAATCTCCGTTATATACTTAATACAAAAGTAGATATATAATATAATAAGTATATTATTTATTATATACAATAATATACAATTAATATTATAATAATAATATTATTTTGATATATTGATGATTTGGGATAAATCTTGAACTATCCCCTTTCAAATAAAAATAATCATTTCGAAATCCGTTACTAATGACGGAGTTCAAAAATACAACCGAATTGTGAACATTGTCCTTTTTTGAAGACAGTTAAAGAATTTAATAGACCTAGATTTAGCCAAGACTAACGCCCCAACTCAGAGTCACTAACGGCTTTAATCGCTTCTTAGTAATCACCATACAAATTCTGTACTAAGGAGCGATTTAAGTAACCGTTAGTAACTCTGAGTCGGAGCGTAAGTTAACTGGCTTACTATGTTCGTCTATCCCAGATTTGAATCTCTACTTAATATTTAAACGGTTCGCCAGTCTATTGTTACGTGTCAGAATTCGAAGACTTCGAACTCTCAGATCGGAATGAATCCAATTGCCAGCGTAACCTAATTTTAAACCCCATTTAAAGCACTTCGTGAATAATTTAGGACCTGCAAAATTGACTACAACTAAATTGTAGAACAGTGGGTTCCACTAAATACAATTACATAGTTTTATGTGACACCTTAAGCGCACGACACGATTGTGAATGAATAATGGCGAGGTGGTTGACACGTGTTAGCGAGGAATTTACAGGTGTCAGCGTTGTAAACCTTCCATATTTCAGGTGATATTGTGTTTGCCTGATTATATGCAAGTTGATTTCATAACTTTATTATTATTATTTATTATTTATTTACATGTTTATGTCACCTCTTAAAAAGAAGAAACAAAGGGCAAACTTAATGCCTAATGGCATTAAGTTAGTGGTTTATTAACTTTATGAGTGTTTTGGCATTTTATACGATAAGCTTCATACATTTTGCATAGCAGTTCAGCTATAGTTTTAATATTGTAATTTTTACATGCATTACAAACATTTAACATTTTATATTTTTGTCAATAGGTAACATCACATAGACGAAACATCTCTGGATAAATACTCACAGCGACCCATGGATATGGGCATTAGTAACATCCAAATCATCCTCATCAATGACGTGGACGCAACGCCGCCGCCAAGTAAGGAAGCGAAAACTCGGAAGTTTTGTACAAATTGTTAGGAAGCATTTCTGAAACTTTGAAGAATACTAGGAAGGCATGAATTTCTTAAAGATCTATCTGTGGAAAGCAATAACAGGACCGAAAAATAAGATACAAGACAAGTAAGTATATAAACATTGTTGAACTTGTAAGTATATATACATTGTGGAAACTTAACCTTTTCCTTAATCATACGGTCAAAAGTCAATTAGGATATTTCTGTTACAGTTTGCGTCTGCACCTCGTAAATTCCTATTGCATCTTTCCAAAACTCAATGTGGACAGCTAAATGGTAGAAGTGTCTAAAGGTTTATTAAATTTTCAAATCTATGCCTTCGATATCTGTGACATAAAATCTTGTGGAACTATAATACGATGTCTTCTTGATGGCGAACGCACTAATTCCTGATACGCCATAATAGGTACATACTGAGTTGTATTTTATTTATTATTTTTATCGCAACAATAACACGATTTAAATTTGCAATCGGCATAGAGGAATGAATATGAATACCAGGCGAATCCCATTACAGTAAGACACCAAGTGTAATGGAAGTTTTTAACAAATACTATAAACTCGATAACCGCTCGTGTTGGAAACAGCCTTCGGCGCGGAATTCCGCGTTCCACTCAAACTTATAATGACATTTAGATATTCTTGTCATCGAGGTCGACGCAGGGTTGCCGAGGTGGAATACGTTTATGAGTTATTGCCGTTGACAACAGACAGAAACATTAAGTTATTAGAAAGCCTACGTTTATTTCAAGGATAATGACGTGAAGAACGACGTTTGAACTTTACAATGGGAGGAATACAATAAGTCCAGATTCTGGTGATGCAAGATGGATACGTGTGTATGAAAAAAAGGAAGAAAATGTTCGTAACCTTATTGCAGAATTGAATCGAATATTGTATCAAACTAGGGCCACCGCAAATTATGGTAGGTGAGTAAGAGAATGAGGACAACTAAGTAGATTTTGAGAGGACAACGAAGCGCTCACAGCCCAGCGGCTTGCGTCGATCCTTAGCGATCGACAAAGTTAAGCAACAGCGGGCACGGTCGGTAGTTGGATGGGTGACCGCTAGTGGCAAAAAATTCTTGAGCGTTTCCATGCTTCGGAGGGCACGTAAAGCCGTCGGTCCCGGTTGTTATAATAAGATAACAGTCGTTAAGCCATGTCGGAGGCCCTCGGGCGGTTTGAAAACTTCCGACACTCGGGTTTGCCACTAACCCCTCCACCAATCCGCACTGGAGCAGCGTGGTAGAGTATGCTCTAGGCCTCCTCAAGAGGAGAGACCCGTGCTCAGTAGTGGGCCATTAAGGGGTTGAAGCCAAGTACATTTTGACTGCTAACTTATTAATATATTCTAATCCGCTTTTGCAGCATAAGATAATGGATACTCTTAAAGAACACTCATTATGTAAATTATTGGAAAACAATAAACTTGGAAATAACATTATCGATCTCAAGCAACCCTGGCTAGGCGACCGTCAGAGACGGCACAGCCCGCAAAATTATCGGCGAATATTTCTGAATTTCCAACCATTTGACATGTAATTTCGGCGGGCTTCGGTCGAAACGATTCGAGGGTGTTATTGTCTGAAGAATTAATGTTATTAGGAGCTGCTCGGTTCGCCTACGAATTGAAAGCCGACGTCATTACACTGGACATTTAATTTGAATGTTTTATCGATAAGAGGATTCCCGGGGAGTAATGTCGGTTTTTCTTTTCATTAAACAAATTGTTCGCGCACTAAATCTTGCGGAATGCGGTCGGAAATGAGGTAACGGCTGTTCTTCTAATGTTGAAGGTGACCTACATATTGCGTGGTACTATAATGTAAGTACTGAGAGATGTTGAGCCAATTTATGTTTTAGAGGTGCGTAACTATAATACATGCTGTGAAAAGACTTACAACGGGGAAGTACCGCGACGAATTTTAGAATTTAGATTCAAAGTTCGCTTAAAACATCGTCGAAATCCGAATAAGAACATCGTGAAATAGGGTTCCATGATGTAACCTAATCTGGGAACTGATTCCGTTTGTTGCAGCATTTTAGTTTAGTTCAGATATTTTTATTTACCTAGTACTAAGCAGTTAAGTATATAAACTTCTGAAAGTTAAATTACTGTTGGCATGTTATCGGAGCGTAATCTTAAAATGTCTGACGGAAGTGGCGCTCCTGGATGTAGTTAATGCATTTTTTTTTATTTTAACGAAAAGGATCTTGAACAATTGCAATACAAAAATGAGTAACATTTTTAAGCAAATAGCACATTTGGTAACGTTTGTTAAACAAAATATTAATTTTGACAATAATTACGTAATGTTGCCGTCACTGAGTCTGTAAGTAAACAGATAATGATGAGATAATATCCCGGTTCCGCCGTTCGGTCCCGTCTTTTTATATGATAAGAGGATCTCTAAAAACCCCGAGTCATTTTACATCATACCTACATGCATTTTAAAACACGAGTCGTTATTTTTGACGTGCTCTTTCACACTTTCCTGTAAAGGCGTGATTCAATCATGTACAGTGTGTGTATACATACTGTATGGTGTAAACACAATGACGCTCCTTAAAAGCCTTCCGTGCGGCGCCCGGCGCCCGCGGGTGGGACATCCTGTTATCATACAACATGATGCGACATGTTTCAACCCGCCTAATGTACAGCTGTATAATTTAAGTTTTGCTGAATCGTGTTCCGGAATTAGAGATTAGATAATTTGTTTACTCGAAGAGAACATTATCGATACCAATTCAAAATGATGTTAGAACGATTTGTGTAAAACTATCTAAGTATGTCTGTGTGTAAAACGAAGAAGTTTTTTTCCTTACTTCTTCGCTAAAGAAGTTACTAAGGAAAGAAACTTTTTATTCATTGGACATTTCTCCTTGTTTTGAAGCAATCTGTGAGGCGAACGTGGGGACGCGCGCGTTCCCTAGCAGCATTAAAAAAATAATACACAAACTTAAGCTGAGTGCAAATGTGAAGTAACAAGTAGGTATACTTGAAATAATAAGAAAAACACGATTCATTTGATCCAAAATGATATCTAAAATAGGTTTTATTTCTCTTTAATATGATACAGTGAAGTATTGATTTATTCTCCGCGAGAGAGGTACCAGAATGGCTGTCGTTTTGCTAAATGAACCGGAACCTAAAGGCCAGTGCAATCGACTCTATAGAAGCGTTGGTTTTAATGATTTTTAAACTGGAAAGATCCACACAATAGAACTTTTAGAAGGTCAATGTGCTAAAGGTTTTACATAATGAGTGAATTGGATTCTGATTTTTAGTAAAGATAACCTTGTTTTTAATTTAAAATTTGTTTAGCATATTTATAAGATTTTTATAAATGCAGCGCTCAAAACCCTTTTCATCGCGTTGAAATTGTGAATATCCTTACTGAGTTATTTGTGGAATACGCGAATAAATTGACAATATAATAGTTCGACCTTCTTTAACTTGATGAACGCGTGACTTTGTATATTTTGTGAATCCGTCTTTGCCTACGGCAACGAACTAAACCAATTGATTAAGATTGTATGGTTTGAAAGGCGACCGAAATTAAAGTTTAACGGCAGTTTAAGTCGGCAAATTACTTGCAATTTATCAATATAGTATACTATCTCTCTAATATACTTACTTAAAATCTTAACACATTATACCTTTTTTGAAGTCATTGGAATGTTCTCAAAAAACGCCTTACGGTTTTTTAGACTTTTTTTGAGCCGGGGAACTCAAATATTAAATTTACATTTATTCTACAAGTTTGAAAAAAGTTATTTTAACAAATGATGACATACCTACCTCTATGTAGATATACTTAATTGAAAAGATAAGTACCTCAATACATTTTATATCGCAAAGTTTTTAGCAGTAATTGTAAAAAAGTGAACTGAGTTATTCTGTGGGTGATGTGTTGTAAAATTCTACATGAAGCTGGGAGCATCATATTAGATATGTATTGTTGTTTTCGGTCCGGGATAGATACAGCAAATCTTGAAGTATTACATAATAATATTTCAATTTACAATACTATCCTATTTCAGGATGAAACAAATATGTTGTGGTATTTTGAGAGAATAACTTTGTTTTGGACAGTTTGCTATAATAGTTATGGTAACATTGACGGTGACGGTGACAACTTACCATCATTTGACTTGTCGGTTTTTCATAAGCCCGTCAGCCTATAAAATTATATAACTAGAACTACACTATTTAATAAGTATAATAACGGTTTCCCGTCTAAGGACTTGGTAACTATCGATTATTCTTATAAAATGAAATTCAATATAATTTCAAAATAATTAAGTATTGCAAAATAACCCGTCGTAGTTCCTTAACTGTACAATGACATACTTTTAGTAAGTATAGTTAAAGTTAAATAAAAAACATTCAAATAACTTTTAAGCATAAAAGCTTCTGTTTTATTTTTATATTTTACCGAGATGTTCTATATTTTAATTATAATACTTCTACATTATTTACAGAGTTTTTATAAATTATTTTTGCAGCGATCATGATAGAGCATAATTATAGTGTAGGAGTTAGTACCTATCTATTTGTAATTTTTATGTAGTATTTTGTGTTTGTATGATCTATTTATGTTTATGATTAATATAATATTTCTGTGTACATTTTCAATGTTTGTGAAACGTGTCGCCTACGCGTCGAACATAAATTGTTTATTTAACTGTTATTCAGATTAACATTTTAGCTCACATTTTTGTATCTGTTCAAGTTATGTATTAATAGTTCATACGGTTTAAAAGACCTATCTAATGTAAATAAAAAGCATGCAAACGAAAGCAAGACGACCCCACGTAAAAGTCAATAGTCCTGAGTCATCGCCCAATCTAAGCCCCTGCACGTAAAAAATGATTCAAACGCCAATCGATTTCTTGCAAAGGGCGCTTGGCGGCGACATATCTTAATAAGAATTCTTTCAAGTTGTTCATCAGACGCCATATCGCGTCGCCCTATCCCTAATTACTCGGTTTTTCAGTTCTTTTTACAGTGTGGTGGGACAGTCTGCGGTAGAAAGGTTGGTATTGAAAATTTGTAAAGAATTGGGAACTACATAACTACGTCTACTACGTCATAATGACATAATGCAAGCACTTTTTTGGTAAGAATGGGTCTTTTAATCTATAACTAATCTATACTAATATTATAAAGAGGAAAGATTTGATTGTTTGTATTGAATAGGCTCCGAAACTACCGAACCGATTTGAAAAATTCTTTCCCTGTTGGGAAGCTACATTATCCCCGGGTGACATAGGCAATATTATATTTTTTTTACTATTTTTACCGAAGCGAAGTGCGGGTGATTTCCTAGTGTTTTATAAATAAATTATGTTTTGACATTCGTTATAAAATAATAGGTTTAAAACATAAACCGTTGAAGGTTTAAAACATTAAGTCGAATCATACTGTAATAAAAAATTATCTTAGTGTGAGTTCGATAAAGGTCACTGAACTTGAAAGCTTATTTATTATACCTACAACAGGGAAATTTTAATTACTTTAGAACAACCATTATGTACCTAATTATTTATTTTAAATAATAATGCATCATTCCGAATAAATTAATTTGAATTATATAAAAACATGGAGTTCACGCACGACTGAATGTTATAATTAATTAAGCCATTAACACCTATTTAATTAAAGTTAGCTCTATGAACCCTATTCTTAAACTAATTGGTAAATGGATACACTAAGAGTGATCGACTAAATCAGACGACCTCAATCAAAAATAGTCCAATCATTAAACGAAACGCGATTGGTATAAAACTTATTCCGTCGGTTGATGTTGATACCGTGGTCGGTAAGCCGTTAAGCCGAGGTTTAATCGTTGCCGCTCTCGCTAATCTCTCAACCAATTAGCCGGTAAACCACTTAACACAAAGCCTATTGATGAATTGGGACAATACTTTTATAGCCAATAGAAACTTTTTACGGCTCGACGATACTACATAGATAGATACTACACTAATAGTCTACATTCTTAGTAATAAAATTTTGTCAATACGCGTTTTTACGTTTTGTACAAAAAGGTTTAGTTTGCCAATGACACATATGAATTTATATACGTGAATATTCTCAATATTATGCGACTTCTTTTAAAGAGAATAGTGGAATCATAGGGTAAAAGCCGGATAGTTCCCCCACTTTTCAAATAAGCTCTATTATATGAAAATATGCAATTACTAAGAATAATGCAACATGTATATAAAAACATAGGTCTTTTATCTTTTATATTAGCCTATTTTTGTAAACATAATTAATATTGGTTTTGAGTAAATCACGTTTTATTTGACCTCTCAAAAAGCGGATACTTGCCTACTGTGGCGGATACTAGCCTAACGTTAAAAATGCTTCGGGGGATACTTGCCTCGTGCAAGGATAGAGGCCTCAATATGATTTTTTTAGACAGAAACAATCAATTTAAGTACTTGGTCTTTTTTATTTACTGAGATTCTTTATTAAGTAAAAATTACAATTTAATAGAACGTAAAAAATAGTGTTGTTTTTTCATTTTAAACTATAAAAATAAAACAAAAATAGCCTGGAAACTTAAAAGTTACTTAAGTTATTAGTAAAATTACTATTATTTATCGCAAAGAGAACAATATGGCAATCTTTGGCAGTAGCATTATTTTACACCGGATGCTAGGCTTTTCACTTTTCAACATTTCGGATGTTGCAATAATGTTGAAATAAAATGTTCAGTCAGCCATTTATAAAAAAGATCTGTAGAAATATATGCCAATTTCTTTTGCATGTAAACTTTGGAACAAGGCGGAAGACCCTCAGAACTGGTTCGTTGATTCCTTTTTGTTTTTTTAATTCTTCGAATGCTAGTACTAAACTATCTTCTGACCAGGTAATATGGCGCAGCATCACGCCTGATTTACACTTATACTTGCGAGGCATTTTGGTTAGATACCTAGAATAAACGCATGAAAAACTTACCTAAGTAGGTATTTATTAAAATAGGTTACAGCAATCATAATAAATGCTAGGATTAGGATAGGAAGATAGGTGGGCATACACAGTAGACATAACAAATAACGTCGGCCCCGAATGGGATTCGCACTCTGGACCCCTCATTCGGCAGGTACACTATGTACCTGCAGTAGCGCTGGGCGAGAGAGCCAATAAGTTGGAGACAACATCAAAAGAAAATATTTGACTAGCTTGTTAAAGAATTTATAGTTATATTATTACTTTTGCGGAAAATTTTCCCAAAGGCGACTATCCGCAAAAGTAAATGGGGCGACTATCCTTTTTGATACGGATACTTGCCCTTTATAATTTCTAAGTAAATAGTAAGAAATTAACAGTAAAACGTACTAAATACTATAATTTAAACTATAATGCATCCATAGAAACAAGAAGTCGACTAAAACCCAATCAGTATTAAAAAATATTCAATAGAAATTACATACCAAAATAATTTCGTCGCCCGTCAAAGTTTCGTCTTGGAAGATATTTGCTCACACGGACAAAACGAATGCATATACTCTCACGGCTTACATGGCACTGAAGCCTGCGGGAGGGGCACTTCTTATTGTAGTAAAGTGTTAATGTCACCAACATCCCTAACATAGTGTATTCGAAACCGGGGCAAGTATCCCAGTGAGGCAAGTATCCGGCTTTTACCCTATATGTTAGCCTCTAAAATCGTCGGTCCCGGTTGTTATCGTAAGATAACCCTTGTCAAGCCATGTCGGAGGCATGAAAACTCCTGACACTTGGGTTCACCATCCAACAATTTGCATTGAAACAGCGGAGAGGAGTGACTCGTGTCCGGTAGTGGACCATTAATGGATTGAAGTCAGTGGAATCACATCTAATTTAAAGTTTACTGAGTAACAGTAAATGGATAACGTCATACCGTGTACGAAAAGGTCAAAAGTGACTCCAAAAAGGGAAACTCCACTAGATCTGCGACGCCTCGCCTCCGCCTTAGATTTGCCTGAATTAAGACAGTGCGTTTTTATTTTCTCCAAGAACCTTGAAGCGTACCTAGGATCCTAGGAAACCTATCCGCCACATTTGTTGCGCGTCCATCGCCATTTCTTGATGTAGGTACCTACGTGTTGTTTGTTTGCAAGTGTATTGTTTTGTAAAGTTTGTTGTTATAGAATACTACGATATACTTTTCTTTTACATATCATAAAAGCCTTCATTCCCTGAGCTCCGATGACGTCACGTTGGTGAGGTCATCAGTAGATAAGGGAACCATTTTTCTTCGTGAATGCGTATACCCTCGGTCGTTGTGAGCACACCACTTCGCTATCTCACGTTGAGGTCACACGTAAGTATGTAATAAAATATATTTAATATATATTATTTTTTATCTCTTTTAAGTTAAGGCTTGACATTGTTCTAAATTAGTTCTTGTACCTAATTAGCAGCACAAGCACATTATAATGTAATGTTCCTATTATAATATCTACATACAATAGAACGAAAAAAGCAAATAGATGAACATTCTACGACACGCGGGGCGTAATGGTTACCAAGTGTCCAGGGTTCGATTACCAGCGAGGCGAAATTTTTAATAATGACTTTGGTTGTGTATTTTCTATGGCACCCACGATACGGGAAATCTTAGCTAAGGTTAGGGGAATGAGATTGTATTGTTATATTATTATTATTCTTCTAACTAAGCTCTATTTATAGTAAGTAAAGTTCTGCAATCGGGCTTGTTGTAAAAACTGTTATTATATTTAAAGGCCTTCATAATATCATAATGTATAACCTAAAACAAAACAACCATAAAACTCTTTGACTTATTAATTAGTTTCATCAATCTTGTTAAGACTGGTCAGTGAAGACTACAAAATGCATGAAAGATGCCATAATTAATGCCATATTTAACTTATTCTGAGAAAAGAACTAAATTACGTAATGTTGTATGCCCGTTTGTGGCGGGAATACAGAGATCCATATTATGTTTTGACTTGTTACACCTGACTTTAATTGTACCTGTATTCCACAATAAAGATGATTGATTGATTGTAATGCGCATTCGAAGTGATTATGTATTAGGTAAGTATGAAATATTTGGTTATAACGTCAAGTTTTGTTTTCAGTATCGATTGTCTCAGTTCCAGTGTGCGGTAACCAGTGTCGGTGTCGTCGACGTCATACGAAAGGCAGTGTTCTGTAAGCAAAATTTATAAGTAGGTATATTCTACTTATAAATCTTGCCCCATTTTCCGGTCTCTGCTCCTTGTGAAGCAGCCGTTTATATGGTAGGTACTTTTTAGGGTTCCGAAGTAAAATTGGAACCCTTATTGTTTCGTCATGTCCGTCCATCCGTCCGTCCGTCCGTCCGTAGGTCCGTCTGTCCGAAGCATAGCGCCGAGACCCATTGATAGAAAGCTGTAATTTGACATGGATATACATATTTATTAAAACTCTAATATCGTAGAATATCGAAGATTTTTAGTATTGAAAAATATGTTTTTCAGGGTACCTCCCCTACAGGTAACGTGAAGACGAATTTTTTATTCGTCACGTACCCTATAGTGTGGGGTATCGTTGAAAAGGTCTTTTAAAAGTGTACGCGCCCCCACTTCATATTTTTGTTAGAACCTGTAAGTGAACATATTTATTTCTATTAACTTATTTAATACCAAACATTCCCTCAATATTGCTGCTTCCACGTTGTTACAAATTGTCCTTAAATAAAGGAGTCTCTTTAAGTAAAAGTTATTCAAAGCCTTAACTATTACTGCATAAAACTTATAAAAATTGCTTCAGATGTCTAGGCGTCAAAACCTAGCAAACAAACAGACACAGTTTAATATTAATAATAATTGTATAAATAGATTTAAAATATAGATCAAAAGTGTCTCCTCATCCTAACAATCATAGCATTATCGTTAACCTTAGCAATTAAAATAAATACAGCAATTAATCGATTACGATATCATACCATCGAAAATACTAATCACATAGACACCGTCCCACTTAGCGATATGAACAACACTCGCCACAGTAAATTAAAAGCTAATGGAGTATGAACAGCTGATATCAATTTAAAAGGACGGAGTGAGTGGCCAGGGTAGTTGGAGAGCACGCGGCAATATCGGGCGGAAGCTTCAAATGTAATTACGGCGCAGTGTGCTGTGCCAGGGGACAATCTGTTTAAATGAGATGTAATATTAACAGGGGAATCTACTTTCGTATTGATCTCTTTTATAGTTCGCTCATGTGTATGGATGAAGGAAGGAAGACGACAATTTACTATTTCTACTACTTTTTTTATTTGTAGGCCATTCGGATTGCCTATAGCTACCTTAGTAGTAGATTCATAAGTTTTTATAATAACTATATCTCAAGCTCGGCGTCTTGTACCGATCCTAATTAATCGACAAAGTTAAGCAAGAACGAGCTTGGTCGATAGTTGGATGGGTGACTGTTGCAGCGCTGGTGCCAAAAAATTCTTGAGCGTTTCCCTGCTTCGAAGGGCACATAAAGCAATCGGTCTAGGTTCTTATCGTAAGATAATAGTCGATAAGCCATATCGGAGACCCCCCCCCAATCCACACTGGAGCAGCGTGGTGGAGTATGCTCTAGGTTTTCTCAAGAGGAGAATAGTTGACCATTAATGAGTTGAAGCCAAGCCAAGTTTATTTAGTCCTAAAACGCATTTCTATTTCATAAATTGCCTTTTAGATGCTTTTAAGCAAATTGTAATGCAAACGTTGTTATCAAAATTTTGGAATAAAAATTCTGTAATGAAATGCATTAATATTTAGGGTAATTTGGCGTATAACCGCTTGCTAGGTGATATTGCAAGGGGCGAGAGAGCTTCAAATGCAATTATGTCAAAAAAGTTGCGCCCCAAGACAACGCCCACCCCTTTATGGGCTTTCATAAAACTTTAGAGTGGAGAGCATACACAACTAGGGGGCTTCCGGGCTGGTCTGCAAGCGAGAGTAAAATTTTTTATTCAAGTGTTTCATTTTTAATTTCTCTCTTATTTTCTTTGTACTCCTAGCTTAATAAATAAACATTTAATATATTAACATTAAACATTGTATGTTCAATACATAAAAAAATCTCAAACTAACATAATGCAGAAAAAGATCTTAAACCAAATTACTTACTATAAAAATAAAAACATTTACAAAAGGGTATATGTCATCTAAAGTATTTCACTTGGATTGAGATGCCTTTAATTTTTATGTAGTGTAATATTTTTTTTTGTAAATTACAGATTAATTGGAGCAAGTGGTCCAATTTTTAAAAGTTTAACAACGGCACCAGTCGGCTGGCTTCCTCTAAAAAACGATTGGAGCTTGATTTGGCTTGCGATTCATTCAACCATGCTTTTGATAACATTCAATTATGAAGCGGTATAAGTTCTTAAATAATATCTAATTAATTATTTTTATGAAACATAATTGATATCACCTTATAATTATCGAAAAAATCCAAGTTTACTAAACTAGTTACCAGTTGTTTGCTTAGATATATTATAATAAGTAGTATAATCAATCGCTAATCGTGTGATACTATAAAGTTGAAATGAATAAGTCCCAAGGTTAAAAAAAACTACCAAAACAAGTGTGTAGTAGCATAAATAAATGTCGTTGCCCTCTGTTTTATGCAACGTTCGATTCAGGTTACTTAACACGCAAAAATGCATTATATAATTAGGTACAAATCACAAATTAAAGGAGTATGAAATCAAATCTTGTGCGCATCATTCGTGTTCCCATCATACTCACAAAACCTGAACACCGTAACTATACCAGTTACCAGGTCCATCAGAACACGCGCACCCTCATATTGGTGACCTCCACAAGCTCCACAAGTGTAAATCTTAATAATATCTGTTCAAACTGAAAACAGAGTCATGGAATACATTCTAGCCTCCGTGTTGGCGGCAAGGATTCAAGTAAGCTCTATATACGAAGTGATAATTTTGTTTTCTTCCTTTATGTCTCGATCGTAAAAGCTTTAATGTTTGCAATTATGATTTATAGCACAATCAAATTGTCATATCAGATTTTCGTATAGTTATGAAACCAATACAATATTATATTATACTGGCCGGCCTATCGCTAAACACAATTCTTCATTAGATAATTTTACTATGTATATATCTTTGCTAGAAGCGGCACATACTTAGCTTACTTAAATTACATCTTTGTTTTTCTTCTTTCAATTATGTATTTTTTCACGGTTGGTTTTTGCTATTTTTAGTAGAATTACATTTTTTTTCTATAAAATTTTCAACCGCTTATTTAAATTACCTTACCACCTATAATTTTAAGTGGCGGCATTACAAGAAGTCTTATATACCATAGTGTGCTGAAAAATCAAATCTCACTGTTATAAAAAGTAGTTTTTTCAACATCGAGTTTTCTCATTTTTATTAAATTCTTGTTGAATTATGCGTCTTTTTATTTGAAAGCGCATGATTGCTTCATAAACCGAAGCGACGACGCAATCTACAGGCAATTAAATCAGAAAGTGTTCAATATGGATGCCGTATGGTGCCTGTGTGAAGAGATTTCATTACCTTTTGATCACTTTAATTTTCCGGTATATGCAGGTTGCTGGTGTGATTGGAAACTGAAAACGGTAAGTTTTCTTTTACAGTTTAATGATGGTGCATGAGAATTTCGCAATATGGTAAATATACTGATGGATTGTAGTCATCGTCGCCAATGGACACCAGTGAAACCTTGGGCTGCACCGATGCGTTGCTGGCCAGGAAAGAAAAGACAAGAAAGGAAGAAAGAATTGGCTTGCTTTATTGCATCTTTATTTATTTATTTATTATTTATTTATTTATTTATTTATAACAGATGCTTGCAGTACTAACAGCAGCGCCAAAGCATACTGCAACCTATTGGTATCTTATGCTAATGATAACTTAACACCATTTAAAAGCCATTAATTACCACCACCATTAGCCACCATTTATTTTTAATGTAGGTTCACACACTAATAGCTCCACCTAGTAGCGAATCACAATATATCTTAGGGCTCAAACTATGCGTGATATAATAGATTTTACGATAAATAGAAGTTGATGGCTGTACCCGCCGTCGCGCCATTTAGTAGTTTCAACTGATAATAATCTGGTGGTAACTAAGCTTATTCGATTTACAAATAATACATTACAATATTGTGCGTAAAATGATTTATTATTGCACGGCAATTTGGCACCCGTGCACACTGCTGACGTTACGATTATCGCATATTATTATATAATATAGCACAGTGTGTTATATAACACAGTGTATTACCTATATAAAAAAGTAGTCCTTTTTACACCTTGCTACAACACATACAATACTTAATAACTACTACTATTACTATTACTAACATACAATACAATATTTAGAACCTATTGGTACAGTAGAGTCACTCCGTAAAAACATTTAAATAAATAGCGACTCTTGCTCCGACACAGTAAAGTGTAATTCAGGTTGCACAGCACTGATCGTCAACAGTTATATTCATCGAGAATTCTAGACGTTGCCTCTCATTCTAATCACAGGGTTGTCTTATTTAAGTAAATCGTCTTTAGGCGCGACTAGAGAGTAATTCAGATTATTTTTCGGACGGAAGTATTCGGACGGAAATAAGGCTCTATAGTCTGTCTATTGAATGTTAAATGAAAACAAAACCATATAGAAAATTGAAGTAAAGATACTGTATAATATTTAAAAACACTTATTTCAATGCTATCAACATTACGCCCAACTGCAGATTTAGTTCAAGAGCAAAAGCAAAGAAAAAAGCAAAGCAACAACCCATAATTGTCCCACTGCTGGGCTCGGGGTCTCCTCTCACAATGTGAGGGGTACAGGCCATAGTCTACCACGCTGGCCAAGTGCGGATTGGTAGACTTCACACACCTTTGAGAACATTATGGAGAACTCTCCGGTGTGCAGGTTTCCTCACGATGTTTTCCTTCAGCGAAGCAAGTGATAATTAACTTGTAATACGCACATAATATTTGAAAATTAGAGGTGCGTGCCAAGATTTGAACCCGGGCCCCCGCGTTCGGGAGACCAACGTTCTAACCACTAGGCTATCACTGCTGTTCTAACCACTAGGCTATCACTGTTCAAGAGTACTGTAATGAAATGTTTAAGTCGCGGCTCGCGGCGCAGTCAGTTACGACAAAGTTTCGGTCAAGTCCAAACCAACCAATGGTCGCACGACAGGCACAGCGAGACAGAATATTGAGCATAGAGACGCATCTAGTCAAATATTCGCCTCATGTTTTTAATAATTACAAAAAAAACAAATATTGTCTTACACGAGTATAATTTTGTTCCAAGGTTCCAAAGCTTTGTTCTGTAATTTGAGGCTTACACGGTACACCAGCATAAAGATACACGTGCTATGTCTTATGTCCAATGTTATGTCACAAACAGCATTGAGCCGTCACCACACCTCAAAGGTTTTACCTGCAGTATGTCGTATGAAGTATGAACGTTGTTTGGGGTCACGCAACATGCTTACAAGTCCAGGCTAGATCACAACATGACACGTATTAAGCTTCGGCCCTCCGAGAATACACGACTTAGATAATTAACTTTGGCGTTAATAAACGCTTACACACTCATACGCCATAGGTTTTTACCTGTGTCGCGGGTGGTATGGACGACACATATAAAACATCACATAACACCCTGCACCCGAGTACAAACATTTATCTGTCACATAAATATCTGCCCCGGCCGGGAATCGAACCCGGGACCACTAGCTTCGCAGGCAGCGTCGCTACCAACTAGGCTACAGAGTCGACAATTTAGGGGTATTTCTTTTTCGTATTTTGTTGTAACTGTTGATTGATGATAGCAAGGTTTTAGAAGAAGTGTATCACTTAATAGAACTATAATTATGTTATGTCTTTGTGTTAATGTAAGAAACTTTTTCATATACTCAACTATAAGTCTTAATCTGAGACTTTATGCTCCAAATATATCTTATTAAATGTTTTTCACGTCAAGAACTCATGGAATAAAAAGTTTATGATTAGTAGCGAGCAGCGACGTAATACGTCAGTAAATGTTACAAATTGCCTTTTCGTTATGATTTATCTCCTATTCCGCGAAATCTTCCTGGGATGGAAAGCAGAACAAGTTATAAATATGCTGAATTAAATCCTTACATCTATCTAGATTAACATATTTATGTTAACCTGAGCTGTGTGTCTGCGTGAAGATGTAAAAGAGAAATAGAAAGTTAACAGATAGAGATAAAGGAATTTTTTTTTTAAGTTAAGAGCTTAAATGGAATCGCCATGTGCATGTTATAATAAAATACGAGAAGGGGAAGTACGTTCAAAAGGACATAGTATATTATTTCGTTATTTATTGACAAATTACAGCACAGTCATATTTCACATCACGGATCTTTAGTTCTATGTCTATAAGATTAACAATTTACAAAAAATAATAATACCGAATCGGAAAGTGGGTTGTGCGAAAATTCGTATTGCCTATCTACTATGGTATATATATGCCATTTTGTGCGTATTTACCCTTCACGACACATTCATGACGAGAAAATGAGGGTGAAATTGACGTGAAGTTATTATACCATACAAATTATCTAACACAGGAAAAAAACAAGTTTGCTTTCAAAAATAGTGTACAGGCACCCGCAAATTCATTTCACATTACTTAGTATTAGCCTGCAACGTTACAATAACAAGTGCAGTCAAACTAACAATCAGCCAATCGTTCGCATGTACAATTGGCAATACAAATCGTAAGGACCCGTCTCTATTCAGCCGCGCACGTTCCATTCCGCTTGAAGTGATCTCGCAGTTCTATTGCACGCCTTCGAGTGCATACGCTAACCCCGGCCTACCCTATCGTGGTTATAGCGCTCGCGGGAAATATGCCCAAGTATCCCCTGCGCACTCATACTACATCACGAGTTTCTTAGTTGTTCCAAGATGTAGTACTGTAGGTTCACCATGTTTTTCATAATAATACGGGACAATGAATATGAGAGTTATGCTTGCACGAGAGTGTGTGTCAAGTTATAATTAAAATTCAGTCAATAAAGATAAGGACGTGTAAATATGTGACTCAAGACTAAAAGAATAGAATAGAATAAAATTTTATTTCGTCAAGTTAACACTGCAGTACAAACAGGCAAACAAATACATAAAAAACACATACATAAAAAACTTAGACCTAAAAATAAATACAAGAATTTTAAGGAAAGTACTAGTGAAGCTGCCTTTCCTACCGCAATGACATGATAATATGTATTTCAAAAGATTGTATTTCAAAAAATATAATAAAACAATAAAGCCAACTGTGCTTGCATCTAATATGTATGTTGGGATGATCTCTATCTATTAGGAAATCTCAATATTTTGTACTAATTTTAGGTCAAAATACATGGTTGACTTTCATTGAGTTCGATTTCGGCAGGAATAGCAAAGACGACAAAGACTTAATGTAAAAAATTAAAATTTTGTTAAGACAGTCCTGCATAATAAGCGAATGTGGGTAACCCTAGTGACTGAAGTACGAGGTGAACTCGCGGCTCAGAAGACGTTGATTACGAAGTGTTTGCGAATTACGGTATCACGTAAACATTGAAGTACGCAAAGTATGAGGGTTGGTTAGTGTAAAATTTTGAACAGAAGATGTAGACTGTGATTTTAAAAAGGGAAATTCGTTGACGAAAACTAAAAATAACCAAGGATGTAAGGATATAATATGTGACAATTTTACAACTTATAGCGTTGAATCCAGCTCTATTTACTATGCAAGTAGATATTTTATGATACTACTAGCTGTGCCCGCGACTTCGTTCGCGTGGGAGCATTTTCCGCGTAAATCCCGATGGGAACACACACCCAAACACACACACACACACACACACACACACACACACACACACGCACACACACAAAATGCAAATTACGGATTTGATACAATCCACTTTGGTTGTAGCTCTACTAAACAACGGACAAAGAAATAATGAGTGGGAGATTAATACCACTCATTACTACGTTTTCCATCGGGTATCTTCGCTGGCCGGCTGTTATCATACTCAAAAGGTTTCCTAAAAGAAGTAGGTAGTAGTAGTTGTAAATTTAATCTTGAATGTACAATGCGTGCCCCTTTTAGGAGTTAATGACTAAATTATATACCTATGACACCTAATTTAAGCTTCACCCTTCCTTACTATTAAAATGGGGGTACGTTTATAACAAAGAAGTTGACGTGAAATATGATTCGGTCGTGGAGCAATTAGCACTTCAGAATTGAATTGGTACGAGTACATGGAATATAGCTTATCTAAGTCTTCCTTCTAATTACAGCTCCGTTGAAAGTTAGGTTTGTGACTGCCGAGCTAAAAGTGAAACAAAATTTAGTACGATCAGCCAATCATAATAATATACCTGTGTAATATGACTTCATGCTATGTTGGTTTTGATACATTTTTAAATTAAATTATGTTTTTTGAGTTCTCTTTTATTATGATTTTATTTTCATCTGCACAATTACCAGTACATCTGTAGGTACAATCCGTACAATGTACAAAAAACGACCATAAACAAAGAACAAAGAAAAACATAAGACAATTGCCGAGAACTTTATTAACGCAGAGGCGCTGTAAATTGATAACTTTGTGCCAAATGTTTAATTAAGGTTATCAATTATACTCTTTCCTTCAATATAAAACTTACAGGCCATAAAACCTTCCCGTTCTTTTAATCTTCAATTGAAAAATAGACAGGAAACTCTCTGTTGATTTTCCTCCTTTAGCCGCCTCTCAAATTTAATTCAAAAAGGCTATTTTTGAATCAATATTCAATAGGGTACTTTCGTTAGTGAAAAATAAATTATGAAATTTGATAAAAATTAAAATTTATGTAGAAATATACTTAAATATCTTGATTTTGAGCCATAAAAGCACATTATTATTTAATTATATTAAAATTAAAAGTCGTAATTTTTAACCTTTATATCACGTGACCTAAAACACGACCCGCCACGGTGTGACGTCACATGTCTAGTAGTAAGTACTCTGTGACTGTCAGTTCAGTGTAAACAGCTATGCTACGTGTGCCGGTCGTACATACACGATTGTTGTTTTTACCATTATTACGTCACCAAAATTATGACAGCGTTTTCGCGGGTATAAAGAAGGTTTAAAATTTAATTTAATTTTATGGCAAGAAAGCGTGTTCATTTTGCCAAAATATTTTTTTTTGTGGCTTTTTATTAGGAAAATCAATATTTTGAAGTACTTTTTCAAACATAGTAGAATACCCTATTGAAGATAAAATGGCAAATTATTTTTAGTTTTCTGAGAAACACAAATCCGCTCATCTATAAATGCACCTAAAACACATTATAGAACATGAGACAGATGTTTCAACAGAGGTGTGCGGTCATACGAGGGTGTCGGTCGAAGTTCGAAGGGTCAGAACGGGGGCGACTACTGAGAAGATAGCGTTCGATTGTACCTACCTAGTACCTACTATTGTTTCACGCTTTTGATATCGGAGGAGCGCTCTTATTGGGCTGATGGCAGCATGTTGAGGTGGCAGGCCTAATCAGACCCACCGTCGCACTGAGTGGATATTTTTTAACGTTTCCGGGAAATCGTTGGATAGTAGACGTAGAAAACGTTACAAAATTTAGCGAAAGCCTCGCACGGCATGACGTCAATTATAATTTCATTTCTTCATTGACATCAGGCCAGGAACTAAAGTAATCATTATTTATGACTAATTCGGCGAAGAGTGAAGTTCAAAGAGATATAAGCAGACTAGAAGCATTGTTTCTTCGCGCTAAAATACCAGTACTAAGTGCTCCCTTTCTCAGGAATGCATTCATATCGAAACACGAAGGGTTAAAAATTGTGAACCACGTCGCGACGCAAATGATGAATCCCTAACCTATCCAACAAAACATGTAAACCCTTCCTGTCGCGAGGGGTTTTACCACAGAGTAGATAATAGTAGTTTTACATGCAATTGAGCGAGTTGCCCATTATCACGTAGACCTACTTGGTTGTCGTTCAGGACTTATTGTTTTCATCGATGACGTCACACAGTGGTTCAAGTTATTATGAATAAAAATGTTTTATTTAGGGCCCTATCACATAACAGGACTAAAAATAAGATAAGCAGCGCCATACAGCCGGCAAAAGAATTAGGTAAAATTAGGTGATTCTAAAACCTTCTGTAATTATTGATATTCTGTCTTCTTCAGGTCGGTAGTCCACCAGGTCGGGGGGCGACCTGTGCTCTTTTTTTCGAGGCGTGGTCTCCGTTCGAGGACCTTTTTCCCAAACGGTTATCGGTCTTGAAAGACTATACGGCTAGCCTATAAAACTATATGGCTAGCCTATTGCCACTTCAGCCGACTAATTCTCTGCGCTGTGTCGCAGCTTCGTTCGTCTACGGATACGGAGAAAACTACCTACGCTAATCTAATATACATAGTTAAGTTCTGTTTACCGAAGACTAGGTAAGTAGCTTATAGTTAAGTTACTTAAGTCAATTGTCATAAGATGGAGGGTTATCGATTAGGTATCTTATAAGATATAATGTGGAGAGGCATTATACATTTTCCATACGAGTACATAATTTCAAAGTGAAGCTTGTCAAGTTTATTTTCCCTAGACACAGTTACAGATAGCATTTATTAATTACTTACAATTTACATTTATAAAGCGCATGTCCAAGCAGTCTTGTCATTAAAGAACTAAGAGAATTAAAAGGTTGTTGATAGAAAGAAGAAGAAAGAAAGAAAGAACTGGCTCCGAAGCCCCCCCCCAAGCTGTAACATTACTTGTTTGGCGTCTGTCTCAACCAAGAGTACCAAGCCATACAGGCTACACGGATAGATAATTAATATCCGGATGACCGAGCTTTGCTCGGTTTAGTGTTGCTTAACAACGCTATTTACTGAAGTAGCTTTAGTATTGCTACTTGCCAATAGATGTCAGGAAGAGTATATTGTAGAAGTTTATCATTGCCTGAAAACACCGATAAAACGACATTTTCTAAAAATGAATCCTAGCTAGATCGATTTATCGCCCCCGAAACCCCCTATATACTAAATTTCATGAAAATCGTTGGAGCCGATTCCGAGATTCCAATTATATATATATATATATACAAGAAGAAGGAGAGCTTGCTTATTTATGTCCAATTTTGAATTTATTAACAACAACCCTATAAGTACATTTATTCTTTATTTATTTATCTTTTACTGTACTCACCTTAAGCTAGGTTTAACAAAGGGCGAACTTAATGCCTATTGTCATTCTCTACCAGCCAACCCAGTGTAATGGAAAAAAATGCGATGTAGGCATAAATACAAAATTAAAGACAAACAATTTAAAAAGAAAAAACAACAAGATATTTACAGCTAACTATGAACTAATGAGAAAATTACATATATAAGTAACATAGTAGTAAGTACATTCAATATCATTGACAACAACAAACCGATAAAATTGTGATATGACATTTTCAACAATATTTTGAAATAAA
This sequence comes from Thymelicus lineola, assembly GCA_963932265.1. Classification (NCBI taxonomy): domain Eukaryota; kingdom Metazoa; phylum Arthropoda; class Insecta; order Lepidoptera; family Hesperiidae; genus Thymelicus; species Thymelicus lineola. Next base: position 12,912,040 of record OZ010694.1, read on the forward strand.
ATTTTATTTAGGACTAGCTTTTGCCTACGGCTTCCCCCGAGGTAGAGTAGTTTCGAAACGTAATTTTTAATTGATTAATTTACATTGATATGCCCGTGGTTTCGCGCGCTTGTATATCGATTTTTTACAAATCTCACGGGAACCCTGAACTTTTTCAGGAACAAATATCCAAAGATATAAAATCCAAATATCTAAATAACCAAACATCCAGACATCTTCACAAACTTTCACATTTATATAATAATATTAATAGGATTTATCCCAAGTGCTGTCTGCACTGTTACAAAAGTCAAAGAACTCTTATCTAATCTACTTACTGAGATGCGCCCTCACTTCTTGCTTATCAGTTAATCAATATAGTAAATATCTAGCTTCTCTTGATAGAGTGACATTTTTGTCAACGCCGCTTGTTCAGCGTGTTATCCATGATATCTTTCAAAAGATCGGATACAAAATTAAATGCTATCATCAGCGACTTAATACATAATCATAAGGACATAATACATACCTATAAATATGTAAAAGTACAACACTATTTCAATAAAGCTAAAGAGATTTTCGCGCTAATCTCTGAAACTGTTAGGGTGCATTTCCACCAGAGATGTGCTATGCGGCTATGCTACGAAGATGTGAAATCTAATAAATATAATTGGTTCAATAAATTGATTGATTTCCACCAATGAATATGATTGGTGGATATCAAACGCATCCATAGCAACGTAACATAGCACATCTCTGGTGGAAAAGAAGCCTTAAGGTGGCGGTTCGCGCCGCGACAGAGACAAGCGACCGAGACAAGAGACCGAGACGGGAGACCGCGACAAGTGTCTCGGTCTCTTCTGCATCTACTGTGGGTCGAGACCGAGACCGCGACCAAAGCTACAATTCATTCAATTTCAGAGTCTGTCGATGGAGTTACTTATGTTGTACTGTGCCATTAATTTACACTGTAATGGAAAGCTAATTAGAACTTCCATTGGAGGAAGAAGAAGGTTTTATTTATGGTTTCAGCTATGTTTTTCCAAATATTTTTCTTTAAATTTTCGTCTCTGTAGGACTCCAGTTGAGTATTGTATATCGGAGCGTGCTATCTGATCAGTTCAATCAGCTTTTCACAGTCTTCATCAGGAAAAGTAGTCATTTTTTACAATAAACACACGTTCAATTCGAGCGCGACCGAGACACTACTAGGCCAGGGCAGCGACTGTCGCGCGGTCTCCGGTCTCGCGTCTCTGTCTCCTGTCTCGGTCTCGTTCGCGAATTGATGCCTATTCATTGCTTATGGTCAAGAGCTGGCGGTTCGCGCCGCGACAGAGACAAGCGACCGAGACAAGAGACCGAGACAGGAGACCGCTATCGTCACTTGACCATATGCAATGAATAGGCATCAGTTCGCGAACGAGACCGAGACAGGAGACAGAGACGCGAGACCGGAGACCGCGCGACAGTCGCTGCCCTGGACTAGTAGTGTCTCGGTCTCGTCGTGTCGCGCTCGAATTGAACGTGTGTTTATTGTAAAAAATGACTACTTTTCCTGACGAAGACTGTGAAAAGCTGATTGAACTGATCAGACAGCACCCTCCGATATACAATACTCAACTGGAGTCCTACAGAGACGAAAATTTTAAGAAAAATGTTTGGAAAAACATAGCTGAAACCATAAATAAAACTTTCTTCTTCCTCCAATGGAAGTTCTAATTAGACAGTGTAAATTAATGGCACAGTACAACATAAGTAACTCCATCGACAGACTCTGAAATTGAATGAATTGTAGCTTTGGTCGCGGTCTCGGTCTCGTCCCACAGTAGATGCAGAAGAGACCGAGACACTTGTCGCGGTCTCCCGTCTCGGTCTCTTGTCTCGGTCGCTTGTCTCTGTCGCGGCGCGAACCGCCACAACGATAGCGGTCTCCTGTCTCGGTCTCTTGTCTCGGTCGCTTGTCTCTGTCGCGGCGCGAACCGCCACCTTTAGTCGGATCTGAAAATTATTTTTGTGTATACCCATAATTCTGTGTATAATGTATACATATGTGTAGGTAACCCCATGAGGAAGGCTTTAATTAATTATGCTATATTATTAAATTCCTGGAATAAAAGAGTTGCTTGTGAGAGGAGACCGCGAGCCTAGCAGTGGGAGCATTATGGGTTGTTGCTTTGCATTTCTTTGCTATTAAAACGTTTCTGATATTTTGATTAAAACATTCAGTAAATATGAATAATAGAAACTATTAGAACAACTCTGTAGTTGGATGGTTGGGCAGCCCACCAGGCTGGTAATTAAGTCACATAATGCCTATCGGGCATAATGAACACTTACCAGACTAAGCAAAATTATCTACAGAAATAGTAAATACCTACTACAAACCAAAGCTAAGATAATAATTATACCTAAGGAAAGGAAATGAACTGTACCAAATAAAAAAAATAAGGTATGAATTACTACCTAAATTTTGTTCATTAGTTTAATATTTTAAGATATTTTTTATCAACTTTCACTGTCTAGGCTAGCGTGTCCCTGGCACATTATCGGGGTCGCTATGACCCCTACCTTGAAGCGAAGAGTTCCGTTCGAAGGAGTGTACTTACCCACTACAGATTTTATTATTATAATTGGGTTTTGTACTTCTATATTAGTTCACATGTAGTACACACATTAGTGGCGCCATCTTCACTGAATTTGAGATTTCTGTTTTTTTTTTTTTTTTTTGGTTACCCCCTTTATCCTTCTTCGCCATATCTTCATTCACGCTTCAGTGCTCCGCCACTTCGCACACGTATTACCCAAACTGTGACGCGCATTAATAAGTGTTAATAAAAATGGGCAAGCGAACGCGCTCTGACACGGACGACTATGAGTATATTGCTAAGAAAGTTAAAAAACTCAACCAAAGATTAATGCGCGCACGACACAAGAGTCGACGACGAACTTCATCATCTTCATCAGAATCGGATTCATCATCATCCTCATCGAGCTCGAGGTCACCTTCACCTCGACCGAGGTCACGCGTGCAGCCCTCACCGACCACGATGACGAGGGATGCGTTATGCATTGAAGGTTGGTTCAGTGTTCATACCTACCTACATTAAAACTTTTTCGTTGAAGAATAATAATGCGAGTAACCTATAGGGTTATTACTTTATTATTAGACGAAAATTAAATATTTTCTATCCATTTCGCGTCTTCATAGCGAAATATTGTTCGTTGAAGAATAATAATGCGGGTAGCCTTTGGGGTTATCACTTTATTATTAGACGAATATAAAATTGCATTGTGTCTTTTGTGTCAATTTACATATTTCGCGTGTTCATAGCGAAAAATTTATTCGTTGAAGAATAATAATGCGGATATCCTATAGGGTTATCACTTTATTATTAGACGAATATATCATAAAAAATTTAAATATTTTGCATATTCTTAGCAAAAATTGTTCGTTGAAGAATAACAATGCGAGTAACTTATAGGGTTACTACTTTGTTATTAGACGAATATGAGTAGGTAGTAGGTACCTATAATACATATTCATGGGAAAATTTTTACTATCCCAGACGCACCAGGCTGCACAAGTAAGGACGCTGCGCCCGTACCATCTACCAGCGCAGCCGGTGAGTTTTTGCCGTCCACCAGTGCAACCGACAAGCCTACAACGTCTACCAACGCAGCCGATGAGCTTACTCCATCAAACGAAGCGGCCACTGTTCCTCAGCCAACAGTAAGTGATGTTCTAAATGAAGATCTCCTGAAAATATTGGGAGATGACCCGTCGCAAAAGACATTGTATGGCAAAGATATACAACCCGATCTTGCAATTCGGTTGCAACATATAGCTACATTTGGGTTAGACAAGGATGTTCGCAAGGGCCTATTAGACAAATATTTGCCTCCGGCAAACTGTCCACTTATAGATGCTCCGGCTCTTAATCCAGAAGTTAAAGCTGCTATACCTGAACCGATCTATAAACGAGACAAGGCCATTGAACAAAAACAGAAACAACTAGCTAGTGTGACATCCTGCTTAGCAGAAGCAATAACTGCCCTTATGGTAGAATCAAAAGATACTGCGATAATAAAGTTGTTAATGGATGCTAGTAAGTTGCTATGCGACGCACAGTATTCGGACTCCTTGACACGTAGAAATTTTGTTTTAAACAACATAAAGAGGGAGTTAAAAGATCAACTCCAAGCCACCAAAATAGACAAACTGCTTTTTAGTGAAGAACTGTCCGATACACTTAAAGCTGCGAAGGCGATTTCTAGATCAAGTGCCGACATGAAGCTCACCACTATTTCAAAAAACCCTCCCAAAAAATCATTGAAACCCACAAAAAACTGGAGAGCTCCTCCCCCAAGTCAAGGCAGGCCAAAGGGGACTCAGAGGACCAAGGAACCTGCCTACAAAAATCGCCACGAGAACTCCTCGAAGCAGTCGTCGAATCCCACACCAATTCGCAGTCGCCGCCGCTAGATACGGTAAAATATGCGGGCAGATTATATTACTTCCATAAGCAATGGTCACTTATAACTCAGGATAATAATATTTTATCATGGATTGAAGGTTACCAAATTCCATTTTCTCGACACGTGACCCAGGCGGTTAGCCCCATAGAAAAACATCACTCACCTGCTGAAAGAGCTCAATTTGAAAGTTCTATTAATGAATTATTAACCATAGGGGCAGTATCTGAATGTGTACCCTGTGGGGGTCAATTTATATCGCCAATATTTTTGGTCCCTAAGCCAAATGGTAAATCGAGATTTATATTAAACTTAAAAAAATTAAATACATATATTGATACGAAACATTTTAAACTTGAAGATCTGCGTACAGCCTTAAAACTTGTTTCAAAGGGTTGCTTCATGAGTACAATTGATTTAAAGGATGCATATTTCATGATTCCTATACATAATGACTTCAAAAAATATCTCCGTTTTCAATTTGCTGGTAAATTATACCAATTTAACGTTTTACCATTTGGTTTAAATACAGCGCCCTCTGTTTTCACAAAAATCATGAAACCAGTGGTCAGTTTACTGCGATCTTGTGGAAATTTGTCAACAATTTATTTAGACGATACCTTATTGATTTCTAAATCCTTCGAATCATGCTTGCAAAACATAGCTGATACCATTAACCTCTTACAGGCTTTAGGCTTTATTATTAACACAGAAAAGAGTAAACTGATTCCCAGCACAAGATGCCAATTTTTAGGCTTTATTATTGATACGAATAAATTTTACGTAACTTTACCTAAAGAGAAAGTCTTGAAAATAAAAACTGAAATAAACAATTTTCGCAATATTAATCGCTGTAAAGTCAGAGAGTTTGCTCGTCTAGCAGGCTTACTTACTTCCGCTTGTCCAGCCGTAGAATACGGTTGGCTTTACACTAAAGAGCTTGAACGTTGTAAATATTTAAACTTAATTAATGACGATAACTATGATAAGTATATGACCATATCGCCATCGGTATTACCTGATCTCGAATGGTGGGCTCACGCAATGTATCATCCTATATGTAGGATCAAACAAAACAAGTTTAGTCTAGAAATATATAGTGATGCCTCAACTACGGGATGGGGTGCTGCCTGTGGTGATGAACGGGCAAGCGGAATATGGACAGAGAACGAACGCTCACGGCATATTAATTACCTAGAAATTCTTGCTGCCTATTTTGGACTAAAAATATTTGCTAAATTTTATCAAGACTGCCAAATTCTTTTGAGAATAGATAACACTACGGCTATCTCTTACGTAAATCGTATGGGAGGCATTCAATTCCCCCATCTTACTAACATAACCCGAGAATTGTGGCAGTGGTGTGAAAAACGGAATATAGTAGTATTTGCATCGTATATAAGGTCAAGTGACAATGTCGTCGCAGACGCAGAATCGCGACGAGTTCATCCGGACATTGAGTGGGAATTGTCTACTCAGGCATACCAAAAAATTGTAAAACAATTTGGGGTTCCCGATATTGATTTATTTGCTAGCAGAGTAAATAAAAAGTGTCTAAAATACATCTCCTGGCATAGAGACCCAGATGCATACGTTATAGACGCGTTTACTGTCTCGTGGTCCGCTTTTTATTTCTATAGCTTTCCACCATTCGCCATAATTCTAAAATGTTTGCGAAAAATTATTGACGACAAAGCGAAAGGTATTATGGTTGTACCTTTATGGCCTACGCAGCCTTGGTACCCATTATTTTTAGAGTCTTCTGATATCAGAACTCCTTACATTTCAGCCTTCAAAAAACCTAATTGTTTCTCATTCCAGCAATCGAGACATACACCAGAAAATTACCCTGGTTGCCGGAATATTATCAGCTTGTCGCTCCTGAGAAGAAACGTACCACCATCATCGATACATATTATGCTGGCTTCACTTTCAGATAGTTCCCTAAAACAATATGACAGTTGTCTTAAGAAATGGTTTCTATTCTGTATTGAAAATAATATAGATTTATATGAAAACTCCGCTTCCACCGTTATACAATTTTTAACGCAATTGTACGAATCAGGTGCACAGTATGGAACTATAAACAGCTGTAGATCAGCGCTCTCATTGATTCTTGGCCAGGACATAGGCAACGATTATTGTATAAAACGTTTCTTCAAAGGTATCTTCAGACTCCGTCCTCCGCTACCCAAATACAATACTACTTGGGATGTATCAAACGTTCTGAACTCCCTTGCTACATGGTATCCCAACGAATCTTTAGATTTAGATAAATTAGCGATGAAATTAGCTACTCTATTGGCCTTAACGACTGCTCATAGAGTGCAAACGCTTTCCAAAATAAATATTAACAACATAGAACCATTTCCCACTGAAATTAGGATCAAAATTCCAGATTTATTAAAGACCTCTCGTCCTGGTTCAGCACAGCCTGAGCTCGTCCTGCCCTTCTTTCGAGAAAGGCCGGAAATCTGTCCTGCTATAACTTTGAATTGCTATGTTGAGCTAACAAAAGATTTACGTAAAAGCGAAAATCTTTTTATAAGTTTTAAAAAACCATATAAATCAGTAGGCGCGCAGTCGATAAGTAGGTGGATTAAGTCTACTTTAGGTACCTGTGGAATCAACGTGAATATTTTCACTGCACACAGTACTAGACACGCATCTACATCCAAGGCCCACAAGATGGGTGTAAATTTAGACCTTATTAGAAAAACAGCGGGTTGGAGTAATTATAAAACATTTGGTAGATTTTACAATAGAAATGTATCCGAGGTCGTCAATGACGATAATGCCTTTGCAAGAAATGTTCTGATAAATGATTAGACACATAATCAATACTCTTGATTTTTTCAATTATTTTTGTATACCTAAATGTTTATCTTTAATCTACTGGTTAAATATAATTGATATCTGATTAAACAGAATATATGTGAGTTAGCATAGTTGATATTTTTTTCTCAACATACCTGCTCTCAACATCTAGGTACATGTGAACTAATATAGAAGTACAAAACCCAATTATAATTAGTGATTAAACGAACTTACCTTAAGTGAAGTTCTATCATAATTATATGAGGGTTTTGTACGAATATATTAGAACCCACCCTCCCGTATCTCCTTTTGCCCCATGTAAACAAAAAATATCAAACATGATGTGACAGATACTCTAAACTAAATGAAGATATGGCGAAGAAGGATAAAGGGGGTAACCAAAAAAAAAAAAAAACAGAAATCTCAAATTCAGTGAAGATGGCGCCACTAATGTGTGTACTACATGTGAACTAATATATTCGTACAAAACCCTCATATAATTATGATAGAACTTCACTTAAGGTAAGTTCGTTTAATCACTAATTATTATAACTTACCCGTAAAGCTCATGAAAGTATTATGTAACTGAATTATTATTATCATACTCGAGAACATCTGAATTACTACGAAATCTACGAATATGTATTAAAAAAATAAATATACTATGGTTGGAATTACATTCAATGTAAAATATCACCATAAAGTTTATTTCAAAATTAGGTGCCTATGAAGCGAGGTATTTATTTAGTAGCAATAATAACGTGAAAATAATTTAGTTTATTTATAATAGTGTAAGTGTTTAAGCGTATATTATTATTATTGTTAAAGTAGATAACTATTATTGATTATTTCGTTATCAAACTAAAACTTTACATAGTTTTAAAATTTAATTAGGTAAGTGTTTATCGGGTGTTACCTATAATCAATTTATTATGGTCCTTCTATAAGAAATCCTAAAGTAATTAATTATGTATTATTGCAAAATAAATTAATAATTTGGAAACTAATTTTAAGTTTATTAATAAAAGGTCATTCTAATTCTATGCTACGAAAGCACACCGCGCCGCTACGAAAAAGCCACAGCTCAGTTTAATAGCGTAGTTCGAGCAGTATCATCACAGAGGCCATTGACTTAAAAAATACATCGCAGTCCATCCCTTTCGCTCAAGCATGCTACACTCTTCCGTAAATCGAAATCAAAGCTCGTCGCGATTGAAGTGTAGTGAAGTTGTCTGTTGTTCGCTTAACTGTGAAGTGAGGTGCAATTGTGGGAGCGTTCGAAACACACAAATCTTTCACCCAGTGCAGTGCCAAGATAATTGTATTGTAATTGTAAGATAATAAGCACCACAGCTCAACTCACTACAAAGGCCATAGAATGTAATTACCATAACAAATAAAGTACATTTTGACGAACATTTGCCGTGCGCTAACGGGAATTTGGCGTTTATCCTTAGCTTCTGTTTTGAATAACCGAGGCCCGGAGGGCAAAAAATAGTAGTCACGTATGTGCTGAACGTACCTGCATATGGCGGACGCTCAGTTTGTGTTTATGTCAATAAGAAACTGATTTTCGTTTGCGCGGGTGAGGATTTGTTATATCTATTAATGGAATTGTGCTAGTGGAACCTGTGAATCAAGTGTTTTTTTGGTGATTATGTTTTTTGTGCCCGGACTTATGAGCAGCTTTGAAACTTCGGTGTACTTTTAAGGGTACGTATTTTGTATGTTTCTCTATATACTTTAGGAATGACTGAAAAGTTCTACCTGCTAGGACTTTACTGAATTGAGTACAGAGTAAAGTAGCGTATAGGAGAAATATTAGAAAATTCATTAAATATTTTTATAAAGTTTGACTTCAATATCGCTATCGTCTCGCAGGTTATCGCCAGCTGACAACATTTTGATAAATATAACACTTTATTTAAAAAAAAATTACAAGACGGCTTATGTTATCAACCCTTTTTAACTTAATAATATCAGAAATAATTTTACGTTCCAGTAATATTACTGTTATGTAAAAAAAATCAACATCGATGTAATATCACAAACGAAACACAAAAAATTTCTGCAATTTTAAAATTATGGACCCATACCTTAACCATTAAAAAATCATATTTCGAATTTCACAGACACTGCTCTGCTTCCTTTGACTTCCACAACGTAACCGAAGCGCAAGTGGTTAAAGTTATAAAATCATTGCATTCTAACGCGATAGGAGCAGACGGTATATCCCTTGATATGTTAGTTTTAACGCTGCCAGATACGCTGGAAGTCATCACAAAAATTATAAACGTCTCATTTAAAACGTCTACTTTCCCTGCGTCATGGCAACAAGCAATTGTCAAGCCAATACAAAAAATAGACAATCCTACCAAATTACAAGATCTAAGGCCCATTAGCATTCTGCCCAATACTTCTAAAATACTCGAAAAACTAGCGTGTGAACAACTTCTGCATTACCTTGAAGTTAACGACATTTTACCTGTCACCCAATCTGGGTTCAGGCGTAAGAGAAGCACAACTACAGCGCTGATAAATGTGGTAGATGACCTCCTCACTGCACAGGATTCAGGTAACGGAACTTTTCTTGTTCTTCTTGATTTTACTCGAGCATTTGACTGCCTGAATATACCCCTTCTTCTCTCCAAGCTATCATATTATGGACTTAGTCTCGAAGCGGTGAATTGGTTCAGTAGCTATTTTAGCAGTCGCTCTCAGGCCGTGCACTTAGAGCAGAGTTCTAGAGGTTCTAAACAGTCTTCCTCGAATAAAATAATAACAAGAGGAATAGCCCAGGGCTCGATACTTGGACCCTTGCTATTCATTTTATATAGTGCAGATGTGGTCAAACACATAAAACATTGTAAGTTCCATATGTATGCCGACGACTTACAGCTTTATATATCATTCAAACCATCAGAATGTAAGGTCGCGGCAGAGAAACTTAATGCAGACTTGCAGCGTATCCATGATTGGTCAGATTATAATGCACTAGTTCTGAATCCATCGAAATCAAAATACCTGATCATCGGTACAAAGAATCAAGTTGATAAAATTTCAAGCTCAGATCCCGCTATTGCAATAAATGGTGACCCGATCGAGAGGGTATCCGAAGCACGTAACCTGGGTGTGCTCATGGATGAGTCCCTACGGTTTGAAAAACATGTTATCAGCGTGGTTCGTAATTGCTTTTACAGACTCAAAGTTTTATACAGAATTAGAGATTACATAGGTACTAACCTGCGTATGAAGCTTTGCGAGTCCTTAGTGCTTTCCAAGCTTAATTATGCTGACACTGTTATAGGTCCGAGGCTTTTAGCTCGCTCGCAAAGCCTAATACAAAAGGTCCAAAACGCTTGTGCAAGATACTGTTTCAGTATCCCACCTCGGACTCATGTTACTCCTTACTTAAACAGCGCGGGTATGCTAAAAATGAAATTCCGCAGACAACTGCACCTAGCATCGTTACTGTTTGGTGTCATAAAAGACAGGTGCCCGCCTTATCTGTATGAGAAATTGGAATGGTCGAATCGAAATGTTAGGTTGTGTAGTTTGCGGTTAGCGTATCCCAGGCATTCTACGGCAGCTTTCCGCGGCAGTTTTAAATACAGTGCTACGAAGTGCTGGAATAATTTGCCTCCGCCACTTCGTAGTCTTAAAACTTTATGGGGATTCAAAATTAAATATAAAAAGCATCTATTGGAATTACAAAAACTGCACTAAACATACACGCACACATAGACGCACACACTCACACACACGCACACTCACACACGCACACTCACACACACAGATACACGCACACACACACACACACACACACACACACATACACACACACACACACACACATACACACACACACAAGCACGCACACATATACATACATGTCCACACATACACACACAAGCACGCACTAACGTAAGCACTTTCATACTGTAAGCCATGGCTGTAAACACTTGCGTACATACCTACATCTGGACTCTTTCGTTCACACACTCTCAGAACATAAAGCTGTAATAGCGTTGCACGCGTTGGGAAGAAGTAGTAAACATAAAAATATATTTATATTAATAAGACAAACTATGCATTATATTTCTTGTGTTACATACTTATCTGGCCTACTTAAGCACCTTAATTTTATTAGTTTAAATTCTTAATTTGTATATTCTATTTTGTTTTAATCTGTTAAGTAGTTTCATGTAGTAAGTGTGCATGAACATGTTAATGTTAAGTACGGCATTGTAAATCACCGCATGTTGATGCCAATTGACCGAACTACACGACAGAAACAGGGCACACTGAAAACCAGCGGTTGGGGCACTCTGCCACAACTAATGCTGAGTGTGTTCCTTTTTCGCCGTGTTTCGCAACAAACTTTAGCTCCTCATATTTTGTTTTTTAATAGCATGCATTTTTTTTTGTTATTTTACTTTAATTTGTTGTGTAAACTGGCGAATAAAGTTATTCTATTCTATTCTATTCTATTCTATATGAAAACCTCCAGTTATATTTTCTATATTTTTTAAATTCTCAAAATGTTTTGTTTCATAAAAGCTAGGTATCTACCTAATGAACAAATTTTCAATGAAAATAATCATAATATTTCTTGTAAACACATGATTTTCTCGAGCTTTCTAAAGTTTAGGCAGGCACCCTTAAACACTACAAGCAATATTCAATTCACCTCAAAAACAACATTTTAAAATACATGATATTACCCTCAAGCACAGTATTGCTATGGTTGAAACAAGTGGCATAGTTTAAAAACAAACAATTTGAGTTTTATTTATGAAATAACCATCTAAGAATGTTCTATGTTTATGAATGGGACACATGTGTGTCTTTATCCCATGATTCATTTGCCATGTGTGGCCAGTGATTTATTACATTCTGTTTATAAATTTGAAATGAGAATGATTTTGATAGGACCACCATTCTGGATTTCTTATTTAGAACTAAGTAGTTATGATATGATTTATAGTCTCACTTTATTTTGTAGTGTTTGAAGTCAGCTGTTTTAGTACTGGTGATTCAATACATGACAAAACCTTATAATCTGTAATGTCTTATATAAGCATAATGATTAGTCCTTGTAATTGATGTTTCAACACTGGTGAATTATTCGGTTTTCATGAATTAGTCCTAAATACTTTAAAACTTTACTTTAAATTCTTTTAAATAATAATACTTTTAAATACTTTATGCAACACAAAAAATATTATCATACAATAATTCATACAAGGCTTGATAAGTTGATAATTTGAAAATGCATGCTTGTCAGGGCAGTTGTTTTTAAGCTAAATAGTGATTTATTTTTTAATTTGTATTTTAATCTTTTAATTCAAGGTTATTTATGTATTATAACATTTCTCACAAAGTAATATTCATAATAAAAAAGGATTTACAAATAAAATACAAAAAAACTTAAAACTGACCACCCTGAAAGCAAATCATTTTCTACTGTCAACTTATTTACTAATATAGAAATTTTTTGTCAGTTATAGCGAGGCTTTAAATTGAGGATAAGAATACTGTAATTAAAGTTGATTAATGATCAGGTTTATAAAATTGATTATGAATCAATAAAAACATTTTTCATTTTTTCATTTTTTTTTTCATTAAATTATTGTTAATTTTTGTGTGCAAGGTTACAAAATTAGGGAATTAGCAATCCTGTAACCTTATATTGAGAATGGGAATGCTAAAATATTATACTAAAATATTAAGGCTATAGAATTACCCAAAGTTACCTGTGTGCCTATATACTTGTATGACAGTAAACTGACTTTATGAATAGGGATCTCTTTACCTGCTTTTTTTCATTGATATAAAAATTGTGGTAATACGCCCTTATTCTGTAACAATTTAGCATAATAAGTAACCTCAATGATGTCGGTATTTTATCTCGTATTATGTTGATGTATCTATACATGTGACCAATGTCACCTATGTTAATATAATTTATCTCATTTATTTTATACTAGTGAATACATAGCGTGTTCCACTACGCTCTGCGCTACCCATCAATTTTCTGATGAGAGTGACAGATCAGTGTTTTTGTGTTGGCTTTGATATTGAAGCGCCATCTTTACATAATATTATCTTAAAATTGTTGTGTGAGAAATGTGGACAATCGTTTTTATCAATGGAACATTCGTTTCATTGATCCTAATGCATTGATTTAGTAGTCGCAAACCACTTTCGGATTATTGCCTTTCAGATGAAACCATTTTGAGGCATATTGGTTGGATGGTTTCAGAGTCTATAAAGGACATCCATACAAACATTTTTTGTGTTTTATACATACATATATTAGATGATTTAATATGAATATCAATGAAATTATTGTTTAAATTGCTTGTGTAAGACTATTAAACCTATCAGCATCACAAAGACAATATGATATTTGTTTTGTAGAAAATTCATTATGGATGAATTACCTAATATTATTTATCCCTTTATTAGACTTTATGAGGCACTAGCCTAAAATAACTATATTTTATTCAGGTTTATAAAATTATCTATCTATCTATATAATATATAAAACACAATAAATGTTTGTATGGATGTCCTTTACAGGCTCTCTACTATCCAACCCATATGCCTCAAAATGGTTTCATTTGAAAGGCAACAATCCGAAGGTGGTTTGAGACTATTAAAATAATGCATTAGCCACATTTGGTCTTACTTAACTACGTACATACTTAAAGATTACATTACAATTTCTTTATATAAATATCATCAGATAGCCGACTGCTAACAGAACCAATGTCTTTATCTCCAGCAGACAGTTACCCCAGATTCTCAGCTGTCTTATTCATACAGTGCGTTATGAATAGGCGCGTCGGGTTAAATTACAAGCATAGGATGTTGGCACTGTCTACATAAAAATAAGGCTGTATGTTTTTATTAAGTTACTTGATTTTCCTAGCGATTTTGTCCGCAAAGATTCAGTAATCCCATTCAATACCGAAATAGAGGATATCCCTATTATATGGGACCGAATAATACCGAGATTTAGACACAGAGCTTTAACTCCGGCTGTATTTAACTTGTTTAGTTGCTATATACCGCAGTTTGGATGGGATTTATAGGTTTTCGATTAGTGAAAACGGCGTCGGAATCGGTTTATTACTTTTTGTGTTGCGTTTGGTCGAATAGAGAAAAACAGATGAATGAAGAAAACTGTCGCTTTTAGTAGACTTGCACCGTGATGGTAAATATATTCACCGTCGCACGTTTGTAACACCGTTCGTCACATATACGCCTTGCTCCTGAAATGTGAAGATTCCGACATTGTAAGAGAGATTACAAAATACAGTTGATTTAGAATAAAGTCGTTGCTAGGTAAGATTACGAGTATATTACCATTATTAGTTTCTACCGTTAGACGTTTTATTTATTTATATTTACTTATGTCACCTCTTAAAAGAAGCAACAACTAAGGGTAAAACTTAATGCCTAATGGCATTGTCCACCAGTCAGCTCTGGGTGGATGTGGAAATAGCTCTCTCCGCCACATAAATGTCTGCCTTATCTGGAACTCAAACCCAGGACCTCTTGTTGACAGAGAGGGAACCTTACTAGTAATTTTACTAAAAGGCCATCTTTATTATTACGATATGTTTACCGAATTTCATTTATGCATATAATCCATAATAATCGAGAGCAGCAACCAGTCAAAATTCCTAGCGTTATAACTACTCTGAATCCAGATATAAATAAATATATTTACGTACCTTGTGCTTAGAGTTTCAGAAGTCCCACGAGAGCTCATTATAGTTTACGTAACTCCTTACTATGGTACAACGATCGCTTTAATATCATCTGATGACATAATGTTATAATTGAAATTTATGTCATGAAGTGATTATTTATTATCAAGTTTCAATACTGAATAATATAATACTTATATTATTCGTTAAGCGCATGTGTTTTAGCGAATGACATCTGTCAAGTTATATTTTAAAGAGTGCTCACAGCCCACAGGTGCAATGTGAGTACAATTGCGAAAATGTGTTGAGTAATTTTACATGCAAGTGCGAGAATTAGTTTGATTCAAAATGTGTGTGTTTATTTGCTGTAAATGTCTCATGTAAGGGCGACCTGCCTGCGCCGACTACCTGCGCGGACCGGTTCCGATAAGCGCTAGAAGATCGGCGCCGGTAGTCAAAGCTGGCTACGTGAATACGCCCTTAGTTAATGTAAATTTTTATTCGCCACTGTACGTCGTAAGTTTCGATGCATATGTCCGAAATTGTTACCCTGATTCACTGGATTCGGTCATGCAGCGGTGAACGTCAAGACCACTAACCAAGGCGATTTTGTTAATCTACATACATGAAATACGCCCCCAAAACTATGATAATTGATAATATACAGGTAAAAAGCAGGGGCAAAGGCCATGTTATTAATGGACGGAGGGAGGACTTAATGGTGATCCCACCCTCCATGTTTAAGTTATGTTCTCAACCCAGACGTCCATAACTAACGAAAACGTTTTGTGTTCGTAGTAGACGTAAGAATCTAAGACAATACGAGACTAGTAATAGTCCTCGCGTCGCTTTGGAAAACCTATGCCTTAGAATGAAAAATATATTGATGGGATTCTTTAAAACGATATGTAGTATCAGATATTTTTTTATCGTGAATTGATTGAATAAAAATGCAGAATAAATATCGTGAGTACCCGTATTAAGTACAAGCTTAGGGCTATTATACCCGAAGCGGAGCGAAACGGCTAATCCACCATACCTTCAGTGGAAAAAAGGCATAAGGTGAAAATTGCAATTTTACAGGAGAGCAAAAAAACTGTTAAAATAATATCAGTAAGTAGTGAAAGGAATTTACATTACGATTTCTTGCACAAAACTGTCAAGATAAGTGATAAAAATTTGAAAAAAATGGAGCATATATGCAGCTTTTGTCCCTCTTTCCAATCATATTAATAACTAAAATTCAACTTAAGACGACTTATGCTTTTTTTTCCACTGAAGGTGCGATATTTTGATTAAGATGTAGCGTTTGTGAAGATAGGACTTGTATAGTTAGGGCGTGTAGAGTTAGAAGCTTGGCTCTACACGAGTTTTGATAACTTTTTGATGTAGAGCCATAATATGGTCTCGTCTTGGCAACATTTTACATGAAAATGTTTTTGGTGAGATGTTACTTACAACTTTATTCTTATGTAATAAATAATAAAGTGATCTATTTTAATAAATTTTAATTAAATTTTTAATTCCGAAATGTAAAGACGAGAATCTCAAGTGTGCGAGCCATATAACTTCATAAATCAGAATTTTCTACAAATTACGCCCCTCGCCTGGCAAAGACTTACTCTCGCTAGAGCGGGTGCAGTTTTGTCCGCGAACCGCACTTTGAACTCTTTCAACCGTAATGATTTTTAATCGACCACCGCATGAGAGAAAAGTTAGGACTGGTTAAAACAAATTAATAGTTTAAAAATTAAGTACAAGCTTTTGTAGTGTCAATGTACGTAAGTAAAAAAATATGACTGCTGTTAACCGTTGTTTCCTCGTCTGGCAAACTTGAGTGTAGTAGCAGTGAGGTCATCCTTATCGGCAAAATGCATTATAGTCTAAAGCAATATGTAAAATTTTAACTCCTTAGGATTATCCTTATACTTCCTCTTGGAAGTAGGGCTAATTAAGATTGCAACACTTGACCTACACAAACAGGGATGCTTTATAAAAGCGTTTAATAAAATTAACATTCATAAGTATACCACATGTTAATAAAAACAGCTATATTTATATATTTAGTGATCAACCTCGTAAACCAGAAGCGCTGCTCATTGGTTTGTATCAAATGTAAGCTATCGATCGAGGTAAGCAGGGCCGAGGAGCCTCTGGATAAAGTGTTTGAGGCCCGATTATAATGTAAGGAAAATGAGAATGGATCAATCGTATGAATGAATGTATTTCACATACTTTATAGGTAGGTACCTATCATAATTAGTTTCATTTAAACTAAGATTTAAACAAAGATCACGATGTTCTTAATGTAATCAAAAAATTTGTTATTCTTACAGGAGATTTTAAGAAAATTGCAACAATAATTTAAAAGAGTCGTAAATACGGGTACAAAGCTTTTGCTTCTCGTATTAATATAATAATTAGGTATCTTTATCGTGTAAATTGAAAAATGGGATATTTAGAATCATTGGGATGAGCCCTTTAGGTAATGAATAGGGGCGGCACCAGTTCGATCACGAGCGCCTGCGAAGTTATCCTGTATAGACCGAAAGGCATCTAAGGTATTACTAAAGTATTAATAACATCACAAAATCGCCTACAAAATCTTTAAATAACAAAACAGGGTCTCAGTTCAGTAGAGACAGACCAATGACATGTAGTGTGCTACTAATGGGTAGATTGATATATCTAGCTCTCTGTCATGTATTATGTTTGAGATAAATGGTGATGGTGATGGGCTCCAGTTTCCGTACTTAGCCTCTAAGTTGGGCCATTGTACGTAACTATGTGTGCCAGCTAGTTATCTAGCCAGCCTAGCTCCGTCCAGAAGCGCAGGATCCTCCTGGTGTCTCCACAGGCTTCGCGGAACGACCTCGGGGTGCCGAGGATTTCAGCCCGTTGGGTAGCTACTCCCACGCATTCCAGGATTACGTGAGGGGCTGTTTCTTCAGCCGACAGGCATGCCCTGCACAGGGGACTGTCGGTCATACCTAGAACATATAAATGTTTGTTAAGTGGGCAGTGTCCAGTAATATTACCTACGATTGTTCGTAGGTCTTTCCTGTCAAGTGACAGTAGCCGTCTGGTCAGTCGTGCATCGGGGCAGGGCACTGTTTCCCGAAATTGTCTGCACGTACTGATTTGTGCCCATTGATCTGCATGTTGTTTTAGAGTTCTTTGACGTAGCCAGGACCTTAGCTGGTTAAATGCTAGTGGTAGCATAGGAGCCGGACCTACCGCAAGCTGGTCGGAACCTCTCCTGTCCAACTGGTCTGCCATGTCGTTTCCTAGGGAGCCACTATGCCCTTTGATCCATTGCAAGGTAACTTGGTTTTTTAGTCCGATACCTTGCAATGCTTGGTGGCACTCTAGTATGAGCCCAGACTGTATGATTTTGCTGTTCAGGGCTTGTAGTACTGCAGCGCTATCGGAAACGATTCGTATTTTTTGGCCTTCCAAGCCTCTTTTAGCGACTGCGTTAGCTGCCTGTATTATGGCGACACATTCACACTGAAATATAGAACTGTGCTCGCCCAAGGCCATTGATATGTGTATGTTTATTTCGGGTGAGTATACTCCCGCACCTGTTCCCGTCTTAGTTTTTGATCCATCGGTATATATGCGTAGGACATGTATACCGGAATGATCACTGGTTTCTTCAGTGAGCTGAATTTGGTAGCTCTTATCAAAACTGAGTTGCTTGGGGACCTTATCATTGGGGGAGGCTATCAACGGTTGGTTGACTATGGCCTCCTCCAGGATTTTAGTATGAATCCCATTTGTTGTACCCCAGAGGTTGAGCGATTTTAGTCTGATGGCTGCTGACGCCGCTTCTTGCTGTATAAACAGATCGAGGGGCGCCAGCCCCAGCAGTACCTCCAGTGCAGCTGTGGGGGTAGTTTTCATGCAACCTGTTGTAGCTACACAAGCTAACCTTTGGAATTGTTGCAGTTTGGTTTTGGCTGTGGTTAGTTTGGTTCTGGGCCACCAAACCACCGCGCCATAGCTGATAATCGGCCGTATTACTGCAGTATAGAGCCACATGACAATTCTGGGGTGAAGACCCCATGTCTTGCCAAGTAGCCTTTTGCATTGCCAAAATATGGCACAGGCCTTCTGTAATTTATTATCTAGGTGTTTGTTCCATAGCAGCTTGTCATCTAAGATGACGCCCAGGTATCTGACTTCCTTAGTCAGAGTTAAGGTCTTGCCTAGGAGTTTTGGCAAGCGGTGAATATTTGTGATCCGCTTTTTTGTGAACAGTACTAGTTCTGTTTTAGATGGATTGACCGACAGTTCGTGGTCACTGCACCATCGTTCGACGATTTTTAGGGCCCTTTGCATAAGGTCGCAAAGGACCGCTTCAAATTTTCCTCTTACGAGGATTGCTACATCGTCTGCATAGCCTACAGTATAGAAGCCGGCCTCATTCAGTGAGGAGATTAACTCGTCCACTACCAGATTCCATAATAGTGGCGAGATAACTCCCCCCTGTGGGCAGCCCCTCGACACAATGGCTCGTGTTGTGCCGTTCACTGTAATTTGTACAGCCCTTTGCTTTAACATGGCGTCGATCCAATTGGTTATAATTGGGTCCGTGCCATGTCTGAGCAGGGCTTGGCTTATGCTGTGGAATTGCGTCTTGTCAAAGGCTCCTTCAATGTCAATGAAGGCCGCAAGCGCTGAAGATTGAGATAGATGTAACATATTACGAGTATGCGCAACTTCCCACATACGTATAGTAACGAGCACGTGGTCAGTTTAATCTGCCGTGCAAAATGATCGGCGCGCGGCGGCTATTGTCGCCGGTGTAAAATGCCGTGTCCCGTGCATTTTAACCCAATTACCGCCCGGCTTATTAAGCTGGTCTCCGTTTATTATGTGCATAGTTGTGATGAGAAATTTATAACTGGGGTAGTGTTCATTAATTATCCACGGATCTCTACCTACGACGGGTTTATGTTGGAAAAGGATCTGTGCTGAATTTTTGGGGATGACAGATGGATTCATAACAGGATAACAATATATGTAATGAGGATACTCGTTGCAAACTAGCTTGCAATATCATGCTCTGCCGCCTAGGTTTATGTGTGACATAGCTCGAATAGTATACAGTCCATTCGATTGTAGTCGTTTAGTACCTACGTCCTGTTAGTGAGAGGTGATAATAGGAATATCGGTTAGTTAGTAACAGGACTCCGGAAGTTAGTTGCTAGTGTAGGTTAGTCGCGTTACTCATTTAGTTATATTTACACTAAACATAGCTAAGAACACTCTCGAGTAAGTCACCTTTCATACAAAAAAACTGGATGAAAATCGGTTCATCCGTTTGGGAGCTACGATGTCACATTCAGACACAGATACACAGACACACAGATATACAGACACGTCAAACTTATGACATCCCTCTTTTTTGTTTGGGGGTTAAATATCGTTAGTATTTATTCCACTCGAAATTGGTCACAGATGTGTTGCTACCCTCCAGGTCAAATGGTCGCCTCAGTATTAGTATTATGACAAATTGCACTCGGCGTAAGTTACTACTGATTTAGCCTAAAGCTTACTACAGCACGCTGCGCCACTGTGGGTTATTTACGATTTAGTGGATGAATTTCAATGTGGGATAGTCAAGTCAAAGAACTGGAACCCGGGACATCCTACGGCTTGTCAGAGCAATGGGACTTGCCGACTATATCTAACTCCGAAACGGGTACGGCTACTATAGATCAAGCCTGGTCGCAATGGCCCTTGGGATGGCTGCCCCAAGCCCGACATCCCAAATAATAATAATAACTAGCAGTTACTTCCTTATGAGTTATGATAAACTTTAATGTTGGTCATTAAATTCGCTGCATGGCTTGTTTGTGGCGTTTTTGTTTATCTTTTTTAATGTTCTCTTTGATAGTATCGTATTAATGCAAGGTTCCCGAGTAGTAATTGGAAGTTTGTAACACAGATGTGTTTGAAGCACAATTACCGAAATAAATGGTACTCTATTCTCTTCTTTTTATGCATAGGAGGGAACGACCCATTTAATCATATTTTGCCGCACCCAAGTCTTCGAAAGGTCAAACCGTAAGCCAATAAGAAACTAGGTATGTGACTTGCAAAATTCTTTAGAGAGGAAAGCGGCTTGATTCCCTCCGTTGCTTTTATTCCAGTAAATTGGCTGAGGTTTATGTAACGAGTAAATCTGTCTGATATACAACCTTCTTAAGTATCATTTTGAAAATTATTATACATAATATGTAGGTCGATTACCGAAAGCTGGCGCGTACAACAGAAATGCAAATTTCGCTTGTATACAGTCTATAATAAAAAATTGCAGTGCCATTATTTTGCATAGACATCACAAAAAACCAGATTCATGTCACCATTGTACTGCACACGCCATTTCATATTACCAGCATTGTATGTACCTACTTATCAAAATAAAACAATATATATTTCTCACAAATTAGCTAAATCCCAATTCATGGGGCTTTGTAATAAACTTGATGTTCTTAGCTTGGCCGTCCAGCTTCTCATTTCACATCTCACTCTCTTTCATAATCAGTTAATTATAAATCTCATCATAAAAATCAAAATATACATACCTACTTCGAAAAAATTTAAGCCTATGTCGTAATAATGGCTTCTTAAAGGTGCTTAAACATATAAGATTCAATTTATATTAGCATGACTTCAATATAAGACTTAATTTCTCATCAATTTCATGAGTACGCGAAACGGTCAACCCATATCTACATTTTTCCTAAGAAACGGAGTTTGTAGAGATAGGTTAAGCTTGTACAAGCCTTCAGCCTTGAAAAGTTTAGTGCATGTCTCTTCATTTTTTGTGGTATAGTGGCTTCAAAAATACAAACCTCAATCCCACGTCGGACGGGTGTCGTAAGAAGCGACTAAATCTGGCATCCCTGCTGATGGTAGAGTTCCTTACAGGCATTGATATTAATTTTATTAATCACATTATTACTATAATTATGCATTTGAAATGTGGTGTTGGAGGAAAATACTAAAATTCCTTGTACTGCCTTTCGCACGAACGCATCTATTCTGCGTGAACTAAAAGTTAAGACTCGACTTTCCGCTCTCTGTCTACGCAGAATGCTTGAGTTTTGCGGACACATCGCCAGAAAAGTCGGCCATAACCCAGAGCAACTTATGGTTACTGGCAAAGTTGACGGCAAACGACCAAGAGGCCGGAGTCCAACTAGGTGGACTGACCAAATTCGTACTGGTCTGGACACCAAGCTACACGACGCAATACATGCTGCCAAAGACAGTGATAAATGGCGTAAAACTGTCAGGCAGAAAATAATTCCACTATTTTTTTTTTTTTTTTTTATAACTTTATTATACCTTTAATCAAAATGGTACAAAAGGGTACTATTATAGGATCACGACCCTCAGTATTGAGGAAAACGATGCGAGGAGGAGGAGGACTATAATTAATTGTTTAAGTGCATAAATAAAAAAAAAATTCCTAGTTATATCTTACTAGGAAATTGCCCTCGCTTCGCTTTGGGAAAAATAGTAAAAAAATAATATATACAATATAGCCTATGTAACCCGGGGATAGTGTAGCTTCCCAACAGTGAAAGAATTTTTCAAATCGGTTTGGTAGTTTCGGAGCCTATTCAATGCAAACAAACAATCAAATCTTTCCTCTTTATAATATTAGTATCAATGAACAAATATACTAACGTACAATTAGTATAGATGAAACATTTTGAAAATATAGGTACTGCACACAAAAAAAGGTGTGTGTGCGATTCACACACGATAGAAGTGAAACTAAACAAGATATAAAAAACCCCTCGACAACAACACGTAAATTATTAAGTGCCATCTAGCAGCCGTCTTACACAAAATTACTGTAGCGCGCCATCTAGCGACTAACTAAGAAACAACAATCGGTCGGTTGATCGACCGATATTAAATAAGTAAGCTTGACAACGAAACTGAAATTCTTATTTTTTGTTGATAAATTCTTTGAAAATATTTAAAAGAGCATTTGAAAGTATTCAAAAACAGCATAAAAATAAAACTAAAAAAAAAGAAATACTGAGAGACGGGTTATTCCCATTTGTCCCCACTGGTGACAAATGGGAACAAAATCCTTCCCATTTGTCCCCACTGGTGACAAATGGGAATAAAATCCTTCCCATTTGTCCCACTATATAGACCACCAATAAATTGATACGCCCACAGTAGTGGCGGTGCTAGAGCTTAATATATAGCGATGCGAATGTTTTTTTCGCGAATTATGATATAGTGATTATTTAATGCAAATTTAACTCGGAAAACATAATATATTTTTAACCGACTACAAAAAAGGAGGAGGTTATCAATTCGTCGCGTATGTTTTTTTTTCTTTGTATGTTCATCGATTACTCTAAGACGGTTCTACCGATTTGGATGTTTTAAACAGTATTGAATAGAAAATTGCTTCAAAGAATGGGACCAACTACACGTTACTTAAAACTATATTTTTATTTATTATATTATTATTTTTATCAAATATTAGCGCCTCAAAGTATATAAGCAATGACACAATGTCATATTTCTGAACACTTTTTTACACATTACTCAACGTTTAATTGACAATTAATTTACTTATTCTCTATGAAAAATCAACAATTAACTTACAACAAACTTACTAATACACAATATTTCTTATAACTATAATAAAATTCTCGTGTCACAATGGTACTTACCATAGTCCTCCGAAATGGCTTGACCGATTTTTATGAAATTTTGTATGCATATTCATTAGGTCTGAGAATCAGCTACTATCTATTTTTCTTACCCAATTTATTTAATTTTTAATTAATCGTTGAGTAAAGTGTTAAATGTTTGAAAATATGACAGTAGGTTATTGCCTGTACACTTTAAGGCACTAATCATTGATAAAAATAATATAATAAATAACAATAGTTTATATAATATACCAGCTGACCGGGCGAACTTCGTATCGCCTAACATTTGAACAGTTATCGAGCGGGATGAAAAATGATTAAATTACTAAAATGACTATTAAAAACTAGGGGTTGGTGATAGAAGGGTGAAAATTTTGAGTTGTTTGTATTTTTAATGCCACATTAAAAAAAAAAATGTCCAAAAACTAAAAAAAATGTTAGGGGTGGACAACCCTTATCACTTAGGGGTATGAAAAATAGATAGTAGCCGATTCTCAGACCTACTGAATATGCATATAAAATTTCATAAAAGTCGGTGAAGCCGTTTCAGAGGAGTATGGTAACTAATATTGTGACATGAGAATTTTATATAAAAGATATTGTGTATTTGTAAGTTTGTTGTAACTTGATTGTTGATTTTTCATAGAGAATAAGTAAATTATTGTTAATTAATCGTTGAGTACATAATGTGTAAAAAAGTGTTCGGAAATATGACTTTGTTTCATTGCTTATAGACTTTAAGGCACTAATACTTGATAAAAATAATAATATAATAAATAAAAATATAGTTTTAAGTAACGTGTAATTGGTCCCATTCCTTGAAGCAATTTTCTATTCAATACCGTATAAAACATCCAAATCGGTAGAACCGTCTTAGAGTAATCGGTGAACATACAAACAAAAAAAACATACGCGACGAATTAAAATTATATGTTTTCCAAGTTAAATTTGCATTAAATAATCACTATATCATAATTCGCGAAAAAAACATTCGCATCGCTATATATTAAGCTCTAGCACCGCCACTACTGTGGGCGTATCAATTTATTGGTGGTCTATATAGTGGGACAAATGGGAAGGATTTTATTCCCATTTGTCACCAGTGGGGACAAATGGGAAGGATTTTATTCCCATTTGTCACCAGTGGGGACAAATGGGAAGGATTTTGTTCCCATTTGTCACCAGTGGGGACAAATGGGAAAAAAATTCCCATTTGTCACCAGTGGTGACAAACGAGGTGGGGACAAATGGGAATAACCCTGAGAGACGCGAACCTGCGCATCAGGTATTGTGTATCTACGTCCTGACCATTGAGCTACGGAGAAGTTAGATTCAACGAAAAAATTAGCAGTTATATTATATGCATGCTTATAGTATGTATATTTCTGTCTCATTCTTTCCTACACATTTTTGTTTTTGTGTCTCTTACCTGTCGTTTTTTCCGTTGCATCCGGTTTGAAATCACAACGATTCTAAAGAAGTTTCACGTCAAAAATACATTGATATGAGTACTGTTAACATGACAGCTGTCGTTAATCTATGTAACCTAACCTAGTTTACATGTGTCAAAACATAATTTTATAGATTCGTGATTAAAATCTTTGTCATATTTAACAAATAACATGAATTACTTGACTGATTTATTTTAGTACTATGTGTAACAAGTGAACAGTTAAACGATATTTATAGTGAACATTTTAATTTAACATTTTATTTAGTTTTCTTTAACGGTTTTCGTGCGTATCAGTTAAGTTCTTCCAGACTAAAACGTTAAAACGTAAGCTTATTATATTTATTTTGTTGTAAATATTAAACAAAGAAATTCTTGAATGTATTTCATTAACATTTATTATATAATAATTAAAATATAAACATTGGATAACTCACGAGTATTTATTTTAAGCAATTGGACAGTAAATTTAAGTGCTAAAAACTCACACTTTGTAATCATACTGTAGGTAAATCATGAGGTATTTTAATACTCTCTTCACTTATATTATAACCGGTAACGGTATAAAATGTCCTTATAAATTGCTCAATAAACGCAAGGCTGTTATGTTAGACTACAACGCAATCGCTTTATTATAAAAGTAAAACTCGAGGCGTTTATCGTTTCATTAGAGTAAAGATTTATCGCTTCATAAGTGGCGTTTAAAGCTCACTAGTGTGGTCGGCTCGCACTTGACCAGACTATTTGTGTCGGTGATAGCATTAAGTCGTTATTAATGCATTCCTTTCACATTATCTAACACGTTCTTCCGTAGGACCGCGTCGATATGTTGTACTTAGGTCTAAATATAGTTTTCGTATGTAAGTTGATTGTATGTAAGAAACTGAGGCATTTCGTTATTAGTTTGCTATTTTAAAGACTTATCAGTGCTTTTTTAAATCTTCTAATGTGTAATTCTTTTCATAGTCCAATTGGATTTATATTACATTGAAAATCAAACAGAAATTCCGGTCGGTACGTATAAATAAATAAAAAAAAATCTGAATCTAAACTCATCTATTTTCAGGCAACTAAGGCCCATAGAAAAAAAACAAAAAACTAAGCATTGCTTTAGTGGTGTACAAAAATTTAAATTACTTAAAAAATACTTCCTTATTCTTCTCATAAGAGTGAAAGAGTCAAACAATGGTGGTTTATTGAAGCACGATAGTTTCGGTACTCGGTTTCATTCTTCCATAGTTCTTAATAAAACACAACGACATAAAATAAATTACTTAAACGGCGCTCAAATTAAAAAAAGCGCTCTTTGGAAGGCAAACCAAAATTCAAATTTTATAAAACGTCTAAACTGAGCTGGTAATAGTGAGTAGCGGCTCACTACAGCTCAGACTAACTCACAGTTCAGTAAGTAGAGTGCGATCGATGACAGACTTGCTAATAGTCTAGTTGTCTGCATGGGTTGAGTGTCCGCTCACCACCAGATGTGTCTAATACTCGTATCGAGCTAGTAATAACTGAGAAAAAAGTTCGCGTGAGAAAATTATACGAGAGGAATTTTATTATTAACTAGCTGTTGCTCGCAGTTTCACACGCGGAAATTTGCTTATCATATTTATCCCCTATTTCAGCACGTTGGGGGTTGAATTTTGAAAAACCCTTCCTTAGTGGATGCCTTCGTCATAAGAGGAATACATGTACGAAATTGTAGGTTTTTAGCCCTAAGAGTTTGGCCTGTGTGTTGATAAACCAATCAGTCACTTTTGCCATTATATATTCAGACAGATGATGTAGCTTTGGCTCTTGGATAATAAAGAAGTTGGTTTTGAGTAAAAGGAGTTAGTTTGAGATTCTGATCTACATATTGGTGCTTTAACTCTCACGGTACTGTTAACTGAATTTCAATGTCACTTTGCGCAGGATTTCTAGTTACTTGAGTTCAATTATTATTATTTCGCCAGAGAAAATATCGTTTTCACAGTTACACTTCTACAAAATAACACTGGTTGACAGCAATTCAAACGTCTCCTATTATTTTTCATTCATTATATTCTAGTATGGCTTTTGATTGGTATCCGCTCCTTACCATCTGATAAGTTTGTACCGAGGAAGATTAATGGTCAACCCAAGTATCAGAAATTCACAGTTCGTAGGGTTTTCGAACAGAGTTCAACGGTTATTATGCCCACTGATGCATGCACGGAATTGCTTACGAATAGTCGGGCAATAAGCGGTACACACTCCTCAAATTGTCGAAGTGTATACAATACCTCTCAACGCGTGTTCTAACCGTCTTTGTATTGAGAATATTCTGTTCGAATTTAGCTAGGTATTTGGAGGAATCGCCTGAAGTCAGAGTCCAGTGTCTTCAATACCTACCACAAATGTTTCTTAGATGAATAAATGCATAAATAATAGGTTAGGAACTATTTTGAGTTTCGTAATTAAAAATCTATAAGTACTTTAGAATCTTCAAGAGATGATCGCAGAACATAGTTTGGGACGCTTTTTAAGATGGAAATGTCTTCCTTAAAAAAACTGACGTTGGAGACATTAGATATCACCAGAGGTAACCGATCTTTGTTCGACGCCGCCAATGCGTGGTGGACGGATGATATGAATAGTGGATGTGCCGTGTCGGGGTAGACATTAATGTAACAGACAAAAATATTCTAGGGTTTAGGCCGTCTGTAATATAGGTAACTGTAGATGAGCCTTAAGAAACTTAACTTCTGGTTAGACATAACAGCGGAATGCATCAGCTTGAATAGAGGACGTCATAGGAACACCGGTTTTTAGTGAAACCTGTCTGGTTGCCAGTTACAACGCAACTAATCTCATCATAACGACTATAGTAATACTATCTTATATGCTCACCGCCTTTCAAAATCTGAACCCATGTTTTATAGCTTATTTATTGTACCATCCATCGGTCGCGTGAGAATCTCCTAAAAATTATAGCACATTAATATAACATTCCATTATGGTCGTATAAGTTTATACTCGTAAGAGTAGGTATGAGTGATTAAATCGTCGAGTGCTTTCATTAGTTCTGACAAATGATGTTCATTTTTACAGCCCTCGAATCACACGTCCGTAGCGCAGATGAAACGAAATGAAAGATGGAAAATTGAGGCCACGTTCAAATGTTCGTTCCGTGAAGGCTTTTCGTCTGTAATTTAAAATGCTTCCTGATTTGATCTGTATTTTGCAGTACAATGCATACCTAATTACCTACCTATGCCCAGTTAAAAATAACTGTGGTAGGTACTATTATTTAAGACTGATTCTTCAATATTTAACCTCCGACAAAAAAGAGGGGTGTTATAAGTTTAAAGTGTCTGTGGATCTATGGATCTGTATGTCTGTCTGTGGCATCGTAGCTCTCAAACGGATGAACCGATTTTGATCTAGTTTTTTTTGTTTGAAAAGTGACTTAATCCAGAAGGTTCTTAGCTATGTTTAGTGTAAATAAAACTGTCGGGAGTTTTTTAAATTTTAAGATTATTGTTGTACGTATTTTTTCCTTATGAACATATTATATATCTAATTTCTTCATTGTTTTTTATTTTTCATCACCATTCTACATCACCATCATAAACATTATTTAAACTTGATAATGTTCATCACCAAATCCACAAAAAACTATAACGACTAAACGTCGATCATCCGGTCTAATTATAAGATGTTGATTATGAGACTATGAGTTAAAAAGTTCCTTATGGAATACTTTATAGCAAGACTATGTACATAAGATAAAGAACATAAAACGTAACAAGTGCTCTTGAAGGGTGTAGCAATTAATTGATTATTTATAATTAAGTAAGCCCGCTTTGACACACAGGAATACGCAACATAATTATTATCATCGAGTGAGATAAGTAATCTGCATAGCATAACATAAATTATAACGGGGTCGTCTATTGACTATCGGGTGTTTTATAGCAAATTTTGGAAATCTTATGTACGTAGACTTTTTTGGTGATATAGCGGCCATTTTTTAAAGCTTTCTTTCTTTTCCTTTTTTTTATTTAAACTTTCTGTCCACTATACCGTACCACACCACGACTGTGCCAGGAATGCGTCAGGCAAAAAAATGTTCTTTGTGTTGACAAGTATGACAATAGTAATTACTATTTAAACCATAGAATGTATAGATATACGGGCATAGATTGCCGTAGATGCATTTCCGTGGATATACATAGTAGAGCGTATCGTAAAAGCGTAGGAATGTCTGTCTATGTCCGGAAGCACGTCACTATGGCGAGTAGTCTAGAATCCTTTAAAACGAGACTCAAGTTGTGGCTTATCGAGCAGACTTTCTATACTTGGGAAGAGTTTATTAATAATATTTAAGTATAAAATCAGATAAGATTTGTATTTACTTAATTGAATCAATTGTCTAATTTTTTATATTTGACTAGTCTAATGAAATTTTTATATTGAATCAATTAATAACTTATTTTATGATAATATAATTCGATAATAACATTTGGAACGGTGATCTGGATGTATACTGAACTGCTGACCTGTAACCATTGTTATCAATAACGTGACTATATGACTATGACTATATGACTATTCCCGCATCATGCTATCACGCCGCACAACTGAAAAGATGATTATAGTATTTTAACGTGTGCAAAATTCCACTATTTAAATAGCTTCATGGGATTATAAATTGAAGTGGATGAATTTGACTTTCATTGCCAAGCAACCTTCTACAAGAAACCTACTACAGTAAAGTCTACACTAAAATTATATTGATTCATATTTACACATGTACGGGCAGCGGATCCTTAAATCACAGACAATCATATCAGTAAAATCCATACAAAGTTTCTTCCCCGTCAATTGTCAGTTGTCACCCATGCCGTATTGTTAGTACGATGCATATTTATTGCGAGCGGAGTGGGCGTTTTTATAGGGAAACCCGTGAGTAGTTTATTTAATGGAATCCTCGGTTGAAAGTGAAAACTTGTTCCAGGTAGGCACTAGAGTGGAGACGCTCGTTCAGCGGCAGCGCAATAAATTTTATGGAAGCGTACAGATATTTATTTTGCTTTAAATTGCACGGAGGATTGCGAGCGAGATCGTAACTATCGCGGTTTTGTTGGTTGGGGAAGGGAAACTGTTCTAGTTCGTTTAATGAGTTTGTATCGAATATCGGATGAAGTTGATGACGTTTTTGACACTACTAGCAGAGTTCTGGGGTCAAACACCGGTTCACAAATTACATGGATATTATGTTTGTTTTTGGGTCGTGAATGTCTGTGAGTCTCACATTGTCATGACAGTAGTGTCTTATTTTTGGCTAGTTTACCACCCTCTTGCCATAAGTCAGTCGCCAAATGTCTCGTCGTGTTCCGGTTGTGGGCTTGAAGCCTGTACTTTGTTTATTTTTCTTTATTTTTACTACTCATCTGTGATGCCTTTGGTTATAGATGTTTGTTATTTATATAACAATAAAAAAATTAAAAATCATTGAGTGAATTATTCCAACTTTATTGTTTGTGGATGAACGTGAGCGTTTCATTGTAAATAAACTTTTAAGAGGTCCTTCATCAGACCGTGTCACTGTGAAACAATCCAATCAAATAAACTTTAGTAGGTATAAGTAACATTTTGAATGTTGTATGAATAAAAGTGCTATAGTGTACCAGGTAGGTTTGTAGTCCAATTTATAATGAAGAGAGTCGAACAATGATCATTTTCATTATAAACACGGGTTTGAGGCCTTCCAACTTTTTAATGCTTGTTTGCTCCCATTGTGACTAAAAATAGAACTTCAGTAGGTACCTCCGTCTCATTATGGACTCAAAGATTTAAAATGAATAAATAAATATCTACCAGTATTCTTTATAGTAAATAAAGAAAGTTTTCCTTTCAAAAAAGTGTCTGAATTAAATTAATTTAATTGAATAATTTAATTGAATTTTGTCTTTTTTAAGCTAATTTGAAATGTGGTAAGTAAGTGGTCATCGCTGTCTGTTATAGAGGCATCAAATCAGCATTGCCAGTTGCAAAAAACAAAAAGCGATAAATGTATGTTACTGGTACTCGAACGTTGTAATCAAAATATTACAGACAATAATATAAAAACTTATTCGTTCTATATCGCCACTTATTTCATACGATTTTCACCAATCCAATGACAGACAAACAGTACAGTCTAACTGTAGCAATGCTATAATCTGTCTATATTCTTTATTATCATTAACGAAATTATATAATATTGTTTGAAAATTTTCTAAGTAGAATGAACATCAGATACATTTTAATGTAACCTTAATTTCCAGAAATAAGCCGAGTACAACACTTCGACTGAAATATACAAAGAAAGAAATACTTTTATTTCGTAAGGATTACATTACGGAAAGAGAAATAAAATTCTAATTTTTAGCGAGTGGATGAATATCCACGCGCGCGAACCCACGGGCATCATGTAATATCTAATATTATGTATCGTAATCCATCATTCTACTTACAGATGCACTTTATTTTTATGTGGTTCTATAAATCTCAATTAGTTCATTAAAAATTTCGTTTCGAAACCACTCTACCGCGGACGAAGCCGCGGGCAAATCTAGTATTATATACGTTGTATAAAGAACTGAAATATTAATATAGCGTTGACAATTATTAAGAACGCACTCAGTAATTGGCTCACTCAGTGGCTCATATCGATATAATTATGCTCTCCTGCCCACGCGAAGCCGGGGCGGGAAGATAGTAGCTAGCAAGGCCTATAATAAAATCTTTATTAGAAAAGATTTCATTGCCTCAATACGCTTATCTACTACGGGTTTGGCTTAGACCCACGATGGGCAGGTGGCTAAAAAAATATGTATGTACAAAGTATTAGCACCTTTCTTACCATTTGAGATTCACCGTAGAGAATAAATCCTGTAAGGATGTTGCTACTTTTTCCCTTTTCCCTCGCTTCCCAAAGTCGTATCAAGAGCGAACATTCTTCACATTAGTTGTCGGATACTGAACACTAGACGCGCTTGGAATCCGACCAGGAACGTATTAGGCAAAAACGGAAAACGGATAAAAAAGGCATTCGGGGAAATCTCATTACCCTATGTGTATTTACCCGTAAACAAGGCGTGTAAATGTTAGGAATACTTACTAAGGATGTAAAAAATAATGTCAAGCTTTTAAGGCTAGAAGTATCCATTGGACTTGGACTATCTCTAACATTCCTTAATGTTTACAAACCTTGAATTGTGTAGACTGATTGCTTTGTTTTATCTGTGAGGAATAGCAAGGACACATCATTTGATCACTTTTTTACATCAATGGGTTCAGAAATAAATAGATTCAAAATTAAGAATCCCGTCTAGTCATTATTTCGACTGTGGTGACTGGTACTAAGTACTACGGCATGGGTTTCCTGAAGCGATGCGATTGTGCTCGATTGTGCTTGGGTAACGAAATTATGAAGTTCTGATTCCATACTCCTACACTTGTAGACTACACGCAAGCGTAGAAGTATACTAAATTAGGTTTTGCCTGCGGCTTCTCCCGCGGTAGAGTGGTTTCGAAACGAATTTTTTTATTAATTAATTAAGATTTACGAGTACCTATATATACCCATGGCTTCGCGCACGTGGATTCCATTTTAAGTAGTTGTGTCGTGATTGAGGAACAAACATCCAAACATCTTCACAAACTTTCACATTTATAATATTAATAGGATGATCCTGAATGGCCCGATTTATAAATGTGTTTTGATCGGCAACGTTATTGGATCGTTTTGTTCGGCGGCGCCTCAATTACCACTTGCTTTGGTGAAAGAAAACATCGTGAGAAATCGTTCACTTGGCCAACGTTATTGACTACGCCTTACTTTCCCAGAATGAGTAGAAGGTTATATACTGATTGTCCATTGAAATTAGAAGGGTACCTACTGCTGTCAGTTTTTTTTATTTAGTGAAAGCAAGGAGATATTAGCTAGCTACCATGAAATATGTCATGTCATAAGCATAATAAATAAAATAAAAGGAAGAAAGAAATACTACATACTTACTTCCCGCTTACCTACTAACAACATGAGCATGACATATAAGGACAAAAATATCAGAAAAAGTTTGTTTTACGGTCTTCTTCATATTATTATATATAATACATTTCTAAAGCCGTAGACTAGGCGCTACTTTAAGGACTCTCACAAACCACAATACCAGCTTACACAAAGGTTAAGTTAAAACAAAAGCAATAATCGAGCATTAAGAGTCTTGGCTATGTTGTGTCGAGTGAATGACATGTGCTAGCCGTATTCGTGGAGGTATTGTGATGATACAGCACGTAATTCGTGACGATGAAGTGCGTTCCACTGGTGATTGGAGAAAGAGAGAGATGATTAATTTCCTTCATAAATAGATGTTTTAAAGCGGACATTACGTGGCCATTTATTACTACATCATCTTCAAGATAAGCGAGACCTATTAGTAAGAAAGACGATTTGTAGAAGACATACAAGGCAATTCTATATACCTCGGTATTCTCTAATAGTCCACACGTACCTACTAATATTATATGATTTCACCAAGTTTATGATCTTCAGCCGAATTAATAAATTATGCCGTAACGGTTTATTATTTGAGTAAATAATACAATCAAAACATGTAAATGAATGCTTGTAGGCCATCTGCATAAGAAAAATCCCAGATCCTTAGTTTACGTAATACGTAACCTTATAATTTGAAATAAGACCCTGCGAGGAAATTGAGCGAAGCGGTACAAACCAAGTGACTGGACTAATTTATTTCATTGAATTTCACCCCGAACTTGTTTGAGCTAGGTTAGATTGAGCTGTTCTAACTTAGATTTAGGGCACGGCGCCATATTGGAATTATACGCTTAATTATTTGAAAATATTTCTCGGAGATTTATCCGTTTAAAGGATCCTTTGGTGACAGATTTATTGGACCCAAATTCCAACGAAATTAATCAGGACATTTAAAACCGATTTTATTTGAGATGTTTACAACAGTATCTGTTTGCAAATTAGGTGGCTTGAGCCTTTTAGCAACTTGCTGCAGGGATCAGGCTTTTTGTAATTGAGACGGCTTGGACAACGCTGGTTAAGTGTTATTTGTGATGGCTTAGTTATTCTAAAAGGGAAATTAATAGCCTTATTTGTGTTGTATTTTAAATTCAAAACAAAAGGAAATTAATAGCCTTATTTGTGTTGTATTTTAAATTCAAAACAAAAGTACAAAGCATGTTGAAGTTGCGGCAATGTTTTGATTGTAACAACGATAAAAAAAAATCTCAGACCTCAGACCACTTTTATATAAAGATGAATACATCTGATACATGGATACCTACATCGTTCCAAAATGCGCTCTTAAATACTCGCGATCGTAAGGCATTAAGTCGGGTTTGTTTCCCATTTTCTATAACCACGATAAGCTCACCTCACCGTGGTATGATGACTGCCGTTAAGCCAATTAGAGGCATGAATACGTTAGCCACGTTGCCAGCAGGCAACCTTGGGACCTCGCACCCCGTTAGCGACGTGGGTTACAGGGGTCAGATGGCAGACGATTCGCGCGCAAATGCGCTTTGTTTCGATGGAATTTCACACGTTCCCCGAATATAATAGTACAATCGTCCCTTTCCCTCTATAATGTGAAAGTTCGAGATAGAAGAAGAACGCAGGATAAAACCTTATTAGCTGTAAATTCTCGCATTATTGCGCCCCTAGTCTAGCGATGCGATGGTAGTAATGCTAGGTCAGTATTCAATAACAATATTAACTGTTATTTAAGGTGTTATAAACGTAAAGACCTCAATCATTAAACTGACAGCTTGATTGATTATATGTTGAGAACTGTTCGAAACAAGTTATACAAACCTTAAAGGGTTCACTACCATGGCTTATAGTTTAATTTTGATATAATGGAAAGCTGGTTAATTAGTTATAGAATTGATGAATTTTCAAAGATACTAGGGAATCTTGACCTGAACATTCCAGTCAAGTTCCTTAACAAACATCAAAATTTTCACATTTAATTGCGAGTGGTTTTAACTCAGAAGTGGTTCATAGTTGACGATCTAGAGGCCCTAGAGCGCACTCGCTGCTGGAGTGCGGGCTGCAGATTGGTGAATTACCTAATTACGCACCTGCATAGGGGGCAACTTTAAAATGTTAGTAAGCTAAACGAAAGATTTAGACATGGCTTAAAAACAGGTATTAAACATTGATTATGATAGTCATTACTTAAGAAAACAACCATTGACATCCTTGATGAACGAAACTATCCTTCTCCAGAGCTACATCGACTGTACTTATAACGGTTTACTTACATTTTTTAATGGAAATAGCCGGCAAACTAGCTGACGATCCACCTGATGGTAAGTGGCTATCGTCGCCCATGGATATCAGCAAACCAAAGGCATCACTGATGCGTTGCCGGCCAAGAAAGAGAAGAAAAAGAAAGAAAACATTTTCCTAAATTCAGAGTCAGAAAAACTTTCTAACTTTGTCTGTCACTTATGATTGTCACAACCCGATGAGCCTGTCAAATCCATGGGTTAAGTAATGAGCATCGACTTATTACATTCGACATAAATAAACTCACGTGAAAGCCAATAAGCGTGACAATAATAAGCTTCCGCGGAGTGAATTTGCGCTCGACTGGCCGTCGTAGGCGCGCCCGTAATGAGAAACTGTTTAGTGATTCCCGGGACAATGACCTACGCTGAAATTGCCTACCCAGGCTAGACGTTAGAGCTCTATTACCCTGAATTCGACGATGGTTAAAATTATTATATGTATATGCCACAACCAACACTTCAGAACTCATTACTATTAGTTTAAAAATCGCTTCGGTTTACTTTCCGGACAAAAGGTATGAAAAAGTAAAATGGACCAAGAATAATGTGGAAATTTGCATTTTAAAGCAACGTTAGTTTCAACCGAGATCTATTCAAGCTTGTAATTAAAAAAGTATGGTTTTTCTGTTGTAAGTTCAGGAGAAATTATAAAATCTCAGTCTCGTAAGGTTCAAGTTACTTTAAGCGCCGTCCAAAGAATTTGTAACTTTGGTCGTATTGGGTTTCTTTTGAAGTAGCCACGTCAATCCTCCACAATCCGCGCTGGTGCAGCGTGGAGTACGCTTTAGGTTCAGTTCAAGAAGAGAGACCCATGCTCAGTATTGGGCTACTGGGTTGGAGTCAGCTAACTACGTCAATGGCATAATGCACAATTATTAAAATTGTGCGCCTATTACGTGCTACTCACTTTCTGATATAACTTTCTGATGTAACATTGTGAACCGTGCCGGTTTTAGCATTACCAACGCCCTGGACGAGATTTCTATGGTGCCCCTATCTGCCATTGAAACTCACACAAAATTAATAAATATTTAAATCCATGCCAAGTTACAGCTTTCCATCACTAAGGGTCTCGATGCCATGCTGCGGATGGGCAGACGGACAGACATGAAGAAACTATAAGGGTTCCGTTATGACAACCTGCGGCGCCCCTTCAAACCTGGCGCCCTGGGCGGTGGCCCAACCGGGCTCTATCTAACGCCGCTACTGATTGTGAAGTAAGGGGTTCTATCCAACCTTGAGTCCAAGGCACTGTTAGGCTGTGGCGTTTCAGCTCCTAGTTAAATATCAGAGAGATCAGTGAAGAGAAGTTAATTACAGCATAATGGCATCAAACATACCCTAGGGCCCGTTGTCATCCCAAATAGAAACGAAATGAATGAATTTGTAGAGTTAATATAATGGAATATCTGTTGAACATTCAGCTGTTGCAAAACACCTTTATATCTGCCCCTTATGTGGAAATATGAAATATCCATTAAATTTTGAGTAGCAATTGTTTGGGTGCAGCTGCTATTTTAAACGGAAGACGTAGATTTTCTTAGATGAACCAAGCAAGGAAGGTAGCTAACTATATTTAAATGCTTGGAGTGTAATATCGATATTTATATATAGATTGTAAAGGTTGAAATTATTATGCTCTTTTAGATTACTTCTAATAATATCTTGTGTCCTAGTTACCCCTAAGTATTAATATACACCAACCATAAAATAAAAACACCAGAGAAAATTTGATGATGGAATTTTGGTAGAAAATATAACGTTGTTGATGAATACAATCAATTAATGACATGACAGCCCTGTCGATCATGCTAAATATTCATCTCATGTCGCCGTGAACACGTGGGCAAATTGTGACACATAGATCGATATGCTTTGTTTAGATTTTATAACGAACACGTGCGAAAATAAAAATTGTCTATCCTTCCCTTATGTAGCAAACGATCCATAATCTAGTTGGTAGTAAATCTTGCCTACGAAGCGAGAGGTAATAGGTTCGATTTCCAGCTAGACATATATTTATGTTTGATAGAAATATTTGTTCCCACATTGTGAGTCTCAGTGATGACTTATTTGTGAGTGTCAGTGATTATTTATTTGTACTATCCAAGCCACCAGCGTCACAGTAAATTCTAGTGCGGAGGTTTATAAAAACAATTTTTGTATTAAGCATCTTATAAGCATCTTATTGTTATTTATCATTTTCTGCGAATTAAACATCAGATTTGTAGGCTTCTTTTTTAAATTATTTAGGATAGATGGATTATAAAAGCCGGTAACAAAACAACTTTTTTCATACACTGTTAATTTTGCCATTCTTGCGAAAATTGCGACTATATTGCAGTAGTTACGTGTAGTATTTGTCGGTCATAGATAACACAGCCGTGAAATATAGTTATTGCAAAATCTCGCCAATAAAATAATTTTGACACTGTGGTTTGTTCCGAGCTCGTTTTACGTTTTACGCAATAAACAATAGCAAATCATAGCTCGAAATTACGTATTACTACATATTTTATACCGGTGACCGGTGAGTCGCGCCGCTTTCATATTTATATGGATTATGCTTTTACAATGCACATCTGGGCTCGCTTCGGTGGTTACTGTTTGGTTGGTCTGCTTCGGTATCGAAGGTTTTACCTATATACTAATAGTAATTGGGGAATCGGTTTTGTAAATCTGAACAACTAAAAAAATGCATTATCTACACTTATATCTCTATGAGTGTAATAGATTTGTACAGATTAGAGTATGTAAAATTTAAAATTAATAATTATAATATTCTAAAGGCGATCCCCAATTTTCGGCCCCGAACCATATGTAATCTGTGCTAGAACATCGGACTAGACAAGAGTAAACTATATACCAAAAAATTCGTGTTATTTATAAGATAAACATATTTAAATCTTAGCTTCAGCTGCTCTTGCCAAATGAACAAAATAATGCAAAAAAGTTTTCACAGTATTTACCTCATTACATACGATTTTATAATCGATTGAATCGATTGATAATGATCGATTGATGGAACATAATAATATATTTTATGTATTATTTAGTGATTATAATTATAATATTAATTTATTTTTTACATATTTTCGTATTCCATATAAATCAAAACTATGTAATATATTATAATTACCATTCAATCGTTACGCTAATTTTATTAAATTACATTTCGAATATTTTGACATCGATTAATCGATTGACAACAATGATGATGTAATCCCTAATAATGTCATTTTGGTAACCATAGTATTTATAAATAACACCACTGTATTGTCATATTTGTCATCGATCTTTCATCTTTCTACGCGTGTTCTTGTATATTTTTACTATCAAATATTTTCAGCGTATTTGGAGTCCTATTTACTATTGAAACTCATCGACACGTACACAGTGATTTTAATTTTCTATTGTATTCGCTTTCGTACTTGTGTTTTATGTGTTTCGCAGTTTCGCTACAATTTCTTGCAAACCAATACTATATGAATATGGACTCCTTAATCGCCTGTTTTGTGACTGACAAAGGTTCAGAATAAGTCCTGAACACTGGATAACGTACCCTATACATCTTTAGAAGATCAGGAAGTTGCTGTGGCCATACTTACAATGAGTATATTATGGTATCTTGATTGGGCAAGGTACTAACGAAATATAACGCCTCCTGCACAACTACACGAAATATTAATATATTATAATGATAACTAATAAAATCTCTTGAAATATGCAATAGCTTTTATTATACAACCTTTTTATGACATTCGTTTTGGGTGAAAACCATTGAAGTAGTAGAATTATAATAGACACCCGCCAACGTAAGTGTAACATACATATTAAATAGCACTGTGACACGAGTATGACATAATCATAACCTATAATTAAGGTGATTCGTTCTAGGATTTCCTTAGTTGGCCATTGCTGGCAGCCGTGAAAATTGGAGAAATTGAACTTTTTGCAATAATCTAATTAACAGCCAATTTCCAGTCTTGTCTACTTAGGCCTGAGTTTCTATGGAAACTGGGGTTCTCCTTTATGTCTGTCCTGTATAGCAAGGCGATAAAGAATAATGAATTGTTTGTAATCTATGTTGGTATTAAATAAAGTGAACCAACAAAAGAAACACATAAGGTGTATAGTTTATTACTTTATTAGTAATTGTAATTAAGTAACCTTTTTCATATTATCATGGAGGTAGGTAAATAAGTAATACAAATATTTGCGGTTATTAATTTATTTAGACCCTGGTTCGCAATGTGCTTTAGTCATTAGAGAAGAGCCAGGAAGAAACTCTAAGACAGCACCGTTACCGCTATAATATTATATTAATTATAATTATAACATTAATTATAACTGGCAGTGTTACAATATCACCTTATTATACTAGCTTGGCTATATTGAATTAAGATACAGAAATAATTATATAAACTAGCCAAGACACAATATGCTTTACAGCATTAAAAATACAACGGTATATAGTATTGAAAGTAAGGTAGGTACTTAACTTCTGCAGGAGGATTTATTTATGTTCCATAGTCGGCACTGACTGAATTAATCACCACGTAACTTCAACACCATTATGAGACTAATCTTATAATATAATAATATATTAGCAATGTATTAACTTTACTTCTTATTCGGTTCTGCACTGGGACAGAATTGAGATAGAATTGAGACGCGACAATACAGCGTAGTTTCTTTTTATACTTTTACCCTCACAATGTCACCTGATCGATTATTCGTTGATTATTGCCATATGCAATTTAAATTAATGAAATACCAAATAATTTATAATACTGAATAAACATAATTCTACGTTAATTTACAACATTCTTTAAGTATATAATAACAGCTAATAATATATTAATATATAAATGGTTCAGGTATGAACAATTCTACTTCCTTTGAGAATAATTGCAACACATAAGACATCAGTCATCTTATTCTCGTAAACATACTAATTTTATAAGTAATATTTATCGTATATATTTATACTAATCTATCAAGTGCAGGTCGGGAAGTCCTACCCAAATCACGACTCGTTCGTACTTTTTAGTAACCCTATCGCCGCAGTGGCGATACAGCCACACAAGCCGAAAAGTCTAGCTTATTATCATTGCTTTACTATCATCACTCTGCAGCTGTTAACACTCATACTATTTGTTGGTAAATATTATACGCATGGAATGGAGTATTTTGTGTCGTCGGGCCAAAGATCCCGAGATCCTGGGTTGCACGGCACAACTGGGCTTGCCTTGTTCTGACGGCCTAGGCACGCCACTGCCTATGAGTGACTAAGCTTTAGACCTGGTACTAGCAAATAGCATTAGCAATAGTATTAGCGGTTGCTGAATATTTGGTTCTCTCTTTCCAATGTTTCTCTGATACATAGATTAGGAACGTCAAATCTTTGTATGAGATGACTCGCGTTATCATTGTAGTTTAGGTACGCTCGGTGTAGATATTGATATTCAATGGCTCGATGATGTCACTTCTTCCCAATAAAGCATGACATTGTTTTAAGTACTAACCGAAGCTACTAACTAAATGCGCAGCTTTAGACGAATGACAGCTTCTTTATGTCCCACCAATATCTGATATCTGTATTATTCTTTTCTTTTTAACCGACTTCAAAAAAGAAGGAGGTATTCAATTCGACTGTATTTTTTATGTTTGTTACCTCAGAACTTTCGACTGGGTGAATCGATTTTGATGTTTTTTAAACCGAAAGCTGGTGCTTGCCAAGTGGTCCCACTTTTTGAGCGAGATCTGACGAGTAGTTTTTGAGTTATTTCTTAATTTTAAAGTCGGTTATTTTTTGTCAAGAATTACCTATAACTATATAGAATCGTCGTAACCAAGGGTTGACTGGTAGAGAATGCCATTAGGCATTAAGTCCGCCCATTGTATTAAATTTACAATAAAGGATTAAAATAAATAAATAATAAATCTAATTTTACGTATCGTACCGCTTTCGCTGTTCTGGTTAAACCAAAGGTACAGTCAGAGAATGTTTATAGCATTAAGTCCACCTTTTGTACCACTTAGCTTTTAGGGTATAATAAAGTGTTAATAAATAAATGAACTTAAGATTTTACGAAATTTCGTGTAGTAACCTGTTTTGATTTCCCTTTGGGAAAATTATTCCGTAAGTTGTAGCATGAAGTACCTAAGATAAGATATATTACAACTTTTGCTAACTTCTTGGATAAAATTAATGCTGGATGTCCAAATTTATACGGTCTGAGACAAATGTTTTAACCCCCATAACAGTGACAAACATAACTTTGAGGTAGAGATAATAGTTTGAAGAGATTGCCAAAAATATTTAATGATTCGTCTTCATTTTTAATATCTGTAACAACAATATCTTTAGTGTGCCCTGGAGGCGTTGTAATTAAATTGTATTTTAGAGATAAAAGTTAATAAGACAGCAGAGGCGGAGGCGGAGTATTATTGTATTTTCTGAGACGCTGCGCAAGCCGCCTAGCCGCTCTGAAGGCGCTCGATAAAAACTAAGGCGATTAGCTCGATGGAGGGTGAAGTATTGTTGTTATAGATGGCTTATTACCCGCCAATTAATATTGCCGCAACTCAAACTTCTCAACTTTCACGCAACTCCAATTTGCAACGGATTATTTTTTAAGAAATGTAACAAGAATTCTGCATATCATTGTTTTCTTTGGGTTTGCTTAAAACATCAACCGTCGCATGTAGAAAAAAATGATTTTGTAATGTATAAAATTCTGAATTAATGTCAATGAAAATAACTAAAATTTTTGTGACGCTCCAAAAAATCCTAATTTTCAAGCGGACGCTTTCTTGTTTAAACATAATATAATAAAGCCAAGACTTCCATTCTTAGTTCTCTAGACGTGCCATGACATCCTAGACATCAGACATGCTCAAGAGAAGAAGAAGTGCTGTCAACTCGCACATGTTTTTGCATCAAGATGTCTTCCACGTTCCGCTAAGAGCTTTCAGTTGCATTGCGAGACGTTGTTCCACACTTGTGGCTTTGCTCGATGCTCGGTGCGGTGGCTCAAATGCACCAAGTTGCAAGCGGGTGAGCATCAGCATCATAAGTAGTACTTGGTTTTGCTCGCGATAGTTTTTTCTGAAGGTACTCTATGTAATTCTCTGTGCTATTGAGAAAAATGTGTGCATTTTAAGTCGATCTGGTTAATGGTTAAAGCGTGCAGGCGTAGTCGAATAAATTTTTACTGATCTTGTTTTCTCAAAGGTTTTAAATGCTTTGGGTTGACCTACTCATAATTAGTATTTTATAATACCTACTGATATTTCGACCCAGTTATATGGATCGATCGATGTGACCACGAGACTGTGACTGTGTATGACTGAGGCTCGCCATGACCGCGATCCCTGTAACTGGAAAATATCAGTATTATAAAACACGAATCGTGAGTGCCTGTTGCATTTAAACCTTTTAGTGTACGCGGTGATAATATAAGTCTAAAATCATATTTCTCATAGGTGTCTTTTGTCTCTATAATCTAAATGTATATCCTACTGGAGATTGAACTCGGCATCTTCAAGAGGCAGCAGTGTCAAGAGTGACACTCCAGCTATGGTGTCGGCAATTAATGTAAAGAAAGTAAAGGAGTAGAAATGAAAAAATTCTCGTACGACGTTTCCGACTAGCCGGCGCCGTTGGACTGTGATTTATGATTGTCTTGCGTTCTTATGAATCATAACGATATGTCTATGATACATACATGTCTGTTATATACCGTTATGCTTATACACATACAATCACACCATAAAAGACTAAAAGAAACGATTACAAACTCACACGTTCGCGTGACAACAATCACAACGTCACGAGACTCACAAGCAAACAAACATTCATCTGTTACAAATGCATGCCCAGGCTGGTATCGAAACCTTACCCTTTTCTTCCTCTATGCAAGCGAATCACAACCAATCAAAAGACTACTAATATGCACCTTGTATAATATCAAACTTCAATGCCAGTGACCTAATGAATACTTTACATCAGAGGTTCCTCAATAGTTCCTGTAGCTTCACGTATCTTAGTTTTTCAGTATAAAAACGTATCCCGTTTGAAAAACAAGGTAATTTATTTCAAAAATTATAAATATTACTATCTATCTACTACTACTCCTCGTACATGTGTGATCTGGTACGTCAGGAGTCAAGACAACTGAGGATTGCGTAAAAATTTGGCTCACCCCGTATAATTAACTCGCGTTCCTCCAGGGATGTACCACTTTGAGTAACTCTAGTTTATGTAATCAGACAGTGACCCGATTTCTAAAACTGTAGTCTTATAGGCAGTTCTAAGCGAAATAGTACTTGAATGTTCCACTGAGCTATTACATGGAGGGTCGTCTCCGCAATATTTACTGTGGGCCAACTTCTCTATTTAACATTCTCTGGAACTAGTACAACTCTGTAGTAGTAAATGCTATTTAAGTAAACGTAATATGTATATTCCGTTTTAAACTGTTCATGGCTGACTTTATGAGATTGGAGATGAAGAGAACTGTGACGCATGTAATTGAAA
The DNA here is from genome assembly GCA_963932265.1 of Thymelicus lineola. Lineage (NCBI taxonomy): Eukaryota > Metazoa > Arthropoda > Insecta > Lepidoptera > Hesperiidae > Thymelicus > Thymelicus lineola. The sequence goes on from OZ010694.1 coordinate 12,956,074, forward strand.
TATTAGAGGTATTACCATATAAATATTAGAGCACGATTTAAACCACGGTTCCTATTTTTAAATGATTAACTTGTTTAAACTAGCTGTAAATCTATACTACCTATGAATTGTATCGAAGCTGTTGGCTTGAGTTCATTAATGGCCCACTGTTAAGTAGGGTCTCCTCTTGAGATGGCCTAGACTAGAGCATTCTCCACTACGCTGCTCATACGGGTAAAGAAGCTCTAACAATATAATATAATAATATCATATAAAGTAATGTATTTTGCTGTTATTATGCGTGACTGATGTATTAAACATATACTACAACTCCCAGCAATGCAATTTGTAGATAAATGCGAAAACTCATTTGGTTGCAGAAGATTTAAAAACAGATTTGTCGCGGTAAAACTGACAACAAATTTATCCCGGAGCGGTGGGTACAGCGTGAAGTCAAAACTGGAACGCTCCTCGTAAACAAACCCGAGCAAAGGAATCGTATTAAAATATAATAGGATTATATACGTCACCGCAGTGACGTAGCGGGAACTTCGAAGCGTACTGTTAAGTAGAGAAGTTATACCGCAGCGGCAGAGCAAACTGCACGGAGACAAAGCTTCGTGTAATCGCTTTGTGGAGCGTTGTACCACAATTACATAATGCCTAAAACAGTTCTATTGAGCCATGCCATGTCAGGGAACGAGGTTAACATCAGTTTGAGTAAATGGAGAAAAGCTATGTGCATGTACACTGCTGTTAGTTTTTGTGGAGTAACATGTGTAACAGAACACGTTGACAATCTGCTTTTGTTGCCATTTGTTGGATGTTGTTCAATCCGCGATCAATATAAGTTAACAGAATGTAAGATAGAGTGGTGATGAGGTGATGGTGGTGAGTGGTGAGTGGTGATTCAGTAAGAGGCAAGAATAAAATATTATTATAGCAAAATATTAAAGACGTCGAACCCGGTAGTTATCATAATGTCGGAGGCCTTTGGGCGGCATAAGAACTTTCAAAACTTAGGTTGGCCGCTAACCTTTCCACTAATCCGCCCTGGAGCAGCGTGATGAAGAATACACTAGGCTTCAGGAGGAGAGACGTTTGCTCAGTAGCACGCCATTAATGGTTTGAAGCCATAGTTCCCTAGTGGGGAGACCAAGAGTGGAACGTTACTTATCTCAGCAACATTTACAAACAAAACAACTAATTTTTGTTGATGATGATTGATGAATTTTCAAAAATCCTTACTGCTTCTCTTCACTATATTTGAAACCTGTTTTCCTGATTCTTAGGTGCACTCGTTTAGGCAAGTAGCGTTTTATAAAGTACTACATTTATTTTGTTATTCAGGTGGAGTATTTGGTGGAGTGTTATTCAGTCTATATTCACAGATGTTCATCGTAAAATTGTGATGACAATTCTGTGTAATGTTTTTGAGGAATTACGTAGGCACAGTTGTATACAACTCGCGTTATATGGAATGGGTAGATCCTCTGATGGTGATGATGAATCCCTTTTAACAGCAATTTAGCGAATACGGAGAGGCTCTGCTTTAAATACATACACATATTAATTTATTGAACTAGATAAGAGATAGTACGAGTACACACTGATGTTTATCGCATTAACGTGAGGCTATTTTGAATCCTTCTGAATTCTAAGAAATATGATGCGAACGAAACGAAAAGAATTTGATTATGTTTAGTAAGCTACAAACGAGCAGAGAAACTGCCTGAAGGTAGGTTTAGTATCTGGTTTAATGATTGTTAGCTTAGGACAGATTAGAACCGACGAAGGGAGAGGCAGATTAAATGCCTACAGCGCCCAAGGTAATCAGCTCTAGGGGCTAGCGCTTTTTTTATCAATGTAATTCGCTGAATTACAAACATGGTACCCATTAAAAAAACATCGCCTTCCGACTCTTTATCCGATACGCTGCCCGGGCGTTCTGCGCTCGCTGCAGTTGGCGCCCTTTTTTCGAAACATCTAAAACTACATAAGTTCACCAATTTCGACGCGCTTCCTAACCGTGCGCTCCATGTAACTTCGTGCCCCAGTGGGTTCACTCTTTTATAACTTCCTTCCCCTCGACACGTGCCCAGTTTCTCTTTGGGATAATCCGCCCACTGGACTGAGGAGACGCTAATACTTGTCCTGTGAATACAAAACCATAGTGTGAACGTAGTCTAAACACAAGGATGTTTTATTTAGTCTCAGAATAGGTGAGTGAGACCTAAGGGTTGAGAGTAGTTATTAAGATTTAATTAATATTCCACTACAGCCTCTAGAGTGAGGTAGTGCAAACTGTGAAGTACGTTGAGCGGGGAAGTTGGCCTGCAGAGCAAATATTGCGGAGACGAGCCTAGGAGTAATCGCTGTAACAGGGAAGCATTCTGTAGGCAAGTAGAGTTGATTATAGGGGCCACAATTGGATCACTGTATTAATAATTACTAATTCTTCAGTCTTCGTACTAGTTCAGTGATCCTATTTTTATTTGCACCTATCACTAACGACACACTACAATCATTTTATAATAGAAAAGTGACAGAAATTTTTTGTTTACGAGACTTGGTCTGAATTGGTTTTAAGTGATTTATTAAATATGTGCCGCGTACGGGATAAATGGAACCTTGATGCATACATGTGTGAGAGTATATTTTACTTCAACCCTCACTCGGTTACACATGTAACATTTATTATTACAACAGGCGCTATCACCAGGTGTAGCATCTAGGTACTATGTGAAATGGGAAATTGAAACGAAAGACAATCGTTGCACTTATATTAAAGAGAGATACATGTTAGGCCTATTAACAAGCTCGACTTTATCAGGTAAAATGAGTCTGGCGCCAGAAGAGATTAGCACGAATTGCGCCTAATCTTGGCAAAATTAAGTAAACCCTATTTGTCACAGTTATGTGTTCAATGTCTGGATTCACTCGGCTGAGATGACTAACTACTGGATGGTGTCATTTTATGTGTAAGTGATTGTTTTGCACAGTTATTCCCAATTTTTTACCGTTTCTTAGCCTTCAATGTATAATAAAGATATTAATAACATAATAATACTTGGTATAACCCCATATCTAGTTCTGAATGAACAACTTCGAGTCGAGTATAAATAAATAATTTTTAATAATAATAATAGTACCTAATAGATTTGCTGAAAACAAATGTTTTGAAATATGTAGGTTTATTTTGAATATATAAACATCAGTAAGGCCAAGTGTATTAAATTACCGATGCGTTGCCGGTCGAAAAAAAAGGGAAGATCCGCATCGTACTGTCGTCGTCGATCGTCACGATAAATCCATCAGATAGTACCTACATATTATTTAGAGAAAATTGCAATGTGGTGGAGCATCTTTTATCAGAAAGCCGAATTAAATGTTAATTCCAAACTTTATGCTTGTTTTAAATGAGTCTATAAAACTAGAAACGGTGAAAAGAAGATGGAAAAGAGATGCGGTAATGAGTCTTGAAACGACACCTGACATCGGCACGTTCCGGGTTATGTAATATTCTTTCTAATTGAAATATAATATCTGAGAAGCCAACGGAAGTTTAAACGTAAGCATGATTCATGAACTTTAATCTTGTGTGAATGAATATGAAACCAATCAACAGATTTCACACCTGCACTTATCTTTGGCCTGCACTAGAATTATATTTAATGCGAGTTGTATTTGTCACAAGTACCTAAATGATGAAATCCGAGACTTGATCAAAGGGAAAATAGTTCAGTTACGTTAGTTATTTTATTTACGCGGAATAAGTGAAATGAAAAAAATTTTTTTTTGTAAACGCTTTTATTTCAATTTTTTTTTTGATTTTCGTGTATTGTCATCGGAAATACACATGTCTGCCAAATTTCATCAATTTTCATTAAAGGGAAGTCATTCAAATTAACGTTACAAGATTTGATTTTTTGATGCGGGAAGCGTTTATCTTATTGCCGTGTAAATAGAGTAGCATTTTGATCATAATATTGAGTTTGATGTTTTGATGCTCCGAAGTGAAACTAAATAAAAGCGTTTAAAAAGGAACCCCGCCAGGCGAAGCTCCCTCCGTCGACGTAGTCACGTTATAATGACCTTACTGGTGCGGATAAAGACAACCTGTGAGTTTACCATCTCAAAAACCAGATTTTATAATTTCACTAAAGCAGTTTAGGCTTAACCTATAAATGTCTGCCCGGTCGGAAAGCGAACCCACGACTGGGGCTTTGCTTTTCCTACCGTTCCTAGATCCTTCTCTACGTATACGAAATAAAATAAAAAATACTCGCTCGTCTTATGGACAGGGGTTACCGCCATAGATAGCGAATTATCTTGATTGGAGTTGTCGGCACTGCAATAAAAGCTACATAGTTAACACCTCTCACATTGTGAGAGAAAACCCCGAGCCTAGGACAATTAATTAGTATCACTTGATGTAACCACAGAATATTGTGTCTATTTTGTGACTTAAGGCCACAGAAGACATAATAGTACATGGTAAGACGTAACTATGATTACTTTTACCAGCTTTTATTTAACTTGCTATTGTCGTTAGTTTGTTAGCATGTTTTAAAATCTAGTAAATGCGCTCGCATTGCTTCCGTAAACCTTTCTCGGTAAGAGTCGAATCATTGAAATTGACATAACTCATTAATTTGTGAACCGATTAAAATAAAACATTTAATCTTAACCCAAACTCACAACAATAGGTACATCAGTGAAAACCGCATCGACGAAGATTCTAAAAATCATTTTTATGGAAACTATTGCGTTAATAATAGTGATAGTTTTTCTTAAATATCTTCCAAGTATAGACATCGATCAGTTACAGTTTTTTTATATGTATAATGTTATTATAATTATGTATTGATAGAGACAAAACATGCAAGTTGAATAGAACGACTTCCTCTCATTCTACGGAATTGGAATTTCACATATTGCTTTGGTTTCAATGACAGTGCATTTTTATGATAATGCTGACCTGATTCTACACTTAGAGTTGGATGCAAACGAAGAAACTCCTCAGTGGTGAACAAAAGAAACACAACATTTTATAGCTTGTTTTAATAGTATTTTTTAAATATTAATTTTATTGTATAATTTGTATGAACATAAACTTATGTTAGGGATGTGTATTCACTACTGGGAATGCCAGGCCAGTGGTGGATACTGGGATCAGAATTAGCCCACAGATATTATATTTATTAATACCATAGTAGGTGCTATGTAAAGAATATTAATAAGTGCGTCAAAATATTTACAAATAATTTATCTATAAATAAATATTTTTTGTCTTATTTTTCAGATTCTGTAGCTGAAGTGGGAGGTTGCAGGATGAACCTCGTGAGCACACCCGTAAGTACAATAGAACTTAATGAATTGTGAATATTTTAAATTCATTGAATTATTCTTAAGTAAAATGCTCTTAAAGCATTACAATAAAAAATATAATTGCATTTCTATACACATCACAATCGCAAAGTTTTTAGCGTACAGCGCCACCTATTAGGAGAGTGTATAAACACTTAAAAGTTTCCTGAAGGAAGGGTGAAATCGGGTTCGTTTTTGAGTTTGTGTAAATGTTAGAGAGCTTGGTAGATGGCGTTGATTGAAGCTCTCATTGTTCTCCTTTGCTACCAGAGGGCAGCACATAACGTAATACGTAACCAGCAAGATTTTTAGGCGTTGTAGACATGTTACGGCAGGTGGCGTCTTTTGCATAAATATGTATAATCATTTGTTCTTCAACGCAACCAAGAAAGCTTTAAGGTAAAGCCGGAAGATGTCACTGTTTAATATTTTTTGCTCTATTAATCTACTATTATTATTAAACTTACATGTATAATGGCGTTAGTTTAGCAGTAGATAATTTAAAATATTTAATTGTTATCCACCTTCTTCGTGGTTACAACTAGTGTACGAAATACAATTAAAAGATTTGGAGATAAAATTCTAAATGTGAAATAATCGATACAAAAAATAACAAAGAAACTTAAAATAAAAATATGTGAGCTGAAAAGTTTTATGACGTTTTAAAATTCAAGTACATCATCTAAAAGATTTTCTACGGGAGAGCTCAATTTAATGGTCCATATGAACCGAGCGAGCTTCATTTTTCGCACTGTTTCGTGAGCCCCACGCCACATTAGTTCCGCCATATATGTGTTGAATTAAAACATTTTGGCACGGGATTTTGCCTTTAAAATACATATAGTTATTAAAAGATTGCAAATGACACTGCCGGACCCACGGGCAAAGTATCCATTGTCCGCTGGCCGATCCGATAAAGCTTATAGTAAGCATTTCGGTTTATATTGTTCACTATCGATTCATTAATAAACTATACTGGCCGCTCCCAACACAATGCTACGGTATGTGGCGGCGTCGTCGTAAGCGAGGGACGGGTTCAAATTACTTCCAGTATAAATTGATTGCGGTTAAAATGTTCAATTTTTGTTTTGATCCGTCGAGTCGCTTCGGGTTAATTAAGTAAATTTGATGGCGTCTACGGCGCACTAACCATTAACGTGCAATATGCATGCATAGCGGGTGAAGTCGTTCCATGCAATAGGCAAATGTAGCATGTCTGCGAATACAGCCGTGTCGTAAATTAAAGTATGGCGCGAGGTGCCTCGGGCGTCGGACCACTCGCCTAGCACCAGCTCACCCGCCCCGGATATTCAACGTTACGAATAGCTTTATTAAGACTAAACATTACAAATTCCTAGAAGTGTTGCACTGGTTGAAATTGCTAATGCGCCGACGAAGGAGCACAGTGAAAAGATGCGATTGCACTCAGCCTGCTGCCGGTTTGCTGCTTTATGAGCGGTAAAATTGCAGTTTCACGCCGAGTTCTCATCTAAAGCCGCATGTTATTTATACTAATTTAAAACATTAACTCTTGTGCATCACCATAAGCCTCGGTTACGACGGCTGTATTACTTTTTGAGATGATATAATGCAGTTTTGTTGGCTGTAAAAGTGGGTTATCGTGGTAATTGTCAAAAAAATACAACAATAATATCTCGGAGTCTAGTCAGATAGCTTGTTAGAAAAGGGGCTGCGTCTCCGGACCACAAATTACTATGATTTAATATTGCTTAGTTATCTGCGGGCTGGTAATTTGTTAGCGCCGCTCTCGGGCCCCGCTCGGGCGCCATTGTTGCTCCTTCGTCTTTTGTTCATCGTACGATACGATCTTGAGTTATTATGATTAGGATTCTTTGCCAAGTGATGCAAACTTGCTAATTCCGCCATTATCGCCGAAGTTTTAGTCATTTGGACGTGCGAGGAGGGTTTTAAGTGTTCGGCTAAGCGATAAATATTTACAGCGTTATACGAGCGGCCGATGAAAGCACTCGTAACTCATTGTATGTGCTATTCGTTTAATTCATAACGCTAACGTCGCATTGGACGGAGGCTCGCTAGATTAATAAACGTCGCCCGGACTCGTAAAGTCGATGGAGTTAATATATCAAGCCTGCCATGTCACGCACTCTGATGGAACTTTCATTTCATATAGTGCTTCAGTCGATGGCAGAATCGAGGGCGGCTTTCTCAATTAGTGAAAACATTCAATTGTCATTGTGTTTACAGTGTAATTGCCGGTTCGTTATCCATCCATCTTGACCGATGTAATGGGTTGCCATCAGGGAAATGAATCGGTCGACTGGACGTATGCGGAGTAGCCGCTTTGTACATGTTGGCGATGTAGCCTTTATTGGAACATCGGGGGTGTTTAGGGATATGATGTCGACGCGACGAGTGCTCTTCTGATTCCCCGGATTGCGTATTATTATTTAGCTCTCTTGTGTTCCCCAATAGCTTCGACGTAGTTAACCTAGATAGCGGGCGCGAATAGATAGAAAATAACTATTTTGTAGGCAAGGTTATTAAGGACGTCATATTTCAGGATTTATTATCTTGCGTTTCGTTGCCCTTTTAAACGGTTTTCTTTTTCAGACTAAATAATGTTTTATTTTGTGTTTATAGTTTCTTGTAGTTCCTATAGTAAATGTAAATTCTGTATGAAAATGTTTCCTTAGTTGGAAAGTAGACTAAGCGCTTTCTAATTACAATTTATGGCGCTGTTACGCTTTTAGCGTATGGAGTCGTTACGCTAAAAATACCAAATTACAATAAATTCATAAATAATGATACCAATATTACTGCTTTTGCTGTTGTAAATTAAGTTTATATTTACAGAGTCTAAGCCAATCCTTAGTGATTTCGAATCGTATTTGATCGGTTTTCTTTATTTATAATTCGTAAACATAATTCAACACAAAATAGAAATGCTGATAATAATAGAAGATAAATTTAAATATTTATCATTATTCTCATAAAGCGACAATGAAGAGAGAAAATATTCTATATAAGACGGAGAAAAATTACAGACTTTTTACCGAAAATGATTTACCGAAAATGATGATTTAAGCTAGGCCTTATTCAAAATCTTTATGCAAATTTTGAACTTATACCACAGAAGATATAATAGTACATAATTGTAGGTACTTATATGGGTGGGTATGACATATTTTTAAATTTTTTAGTTTTATTATTTTCAGTTTTTAAAATTGATGTAATAATTATAATTAGAATTGAAGGATTTAACTTTATTTAAAATCATAATTTTTACACTGAAATGAAATGAAATAAGTTTTATTCGAAGTAGGTTTGTTACAAACACTTTTCGAAAGTCACTCAACGCCATCGCTTCAACAAATCCCTACCGTGAGTGGTCCCGGGAGAAGAAGCGGCAAGAAACTCCCGGGATTATTTTTTTCCTACTCACAGTTACAGACAGCACTTAATACTACTTATTGCAATATTTGATATAAAAAAAACTCATGTCCAAGCAGTCTTGTCATTTAAATACTCATCAACTTTGTAATATGCATTCTTCATGAGAATACCTTTTACATGAGTTTTAATTTACGGTATGGCATTTCTGTTAAATCTAATGGGATTTTATTATAGATTTCACACATCTACCCATGAACGAGCCACTAGTTTTTCTGAGTCTAAAACTAGGCACAATCAGTCTAGCCTTATTTCTTGGGGGCCGTCCATTAATCACGTGATGTTTTTTTAGCATTTTTTAACCCCCCCCTCCCCCTTGGTGATATGTAGTGAGGTTTAAGACTACCCCCCCCCCCCTCCCCCAACATCACGTGTATTTTTACTCTGCAAAAAGGTCTTTATACAGATCACCTACTTTCAACATTGTTTTAATCCAAAACATGCCGAGCCGGGCAGTCGGTGGCGGCGTGTGAGGCCTTCGTTCGTTGCCTGGCAACGGCAAGTCAAAGTCACATTACACGCTGCTTTTCTATTTAAAAATCGCGCGTTTGACGAAAAAATAAATACACGTGATATCTTACCACACCCCCCCCTCCCCCTTCGTGATATTTTCGTGATTTTTGTCAAACCCCTCCCCCCCCTTTCAAGCCTCACGTGATTAATGGACGGCCCCTTGTGTTAATATTGTGAACATCACTCTTTTTAAGAAAAGTATCGGAGTATTTTTTAACATACATAATATATAATATATAATAACTGATGCGTCATTTATTTTATTCTACCACAACTTCGAAAAGGTGCTTTGCCACCAATGATATTAAACTATAGATACGTTATGCCCTTACAAATCAACCAAAAAATCTGTTCCGACCGAGCTACAACACACACACGTTTATCTTTTGTTTCACTACATCAATACTATTACATTGGTAAATTATGTAAAAGGAATGGCACTACTAAAACCATAATAGTGAAAAAGACAACTAGATAGCCTCACTCAGAGGCAGCTATCAACTGTCTGAATTAAAATCGTTACACTTGTCTAAATTCGACTGACATAATTTCAGCGCCATCTTGGCATATCTTGTATATAATATCATTGTTTGCCCCGGAGGATTGAATTGTAGGGCTAGAGCAAGCTATCGTCATAGGGCTTATATATCTGCCGACAGCGTCTTAGAGTTGATTGAAAATTTAAAAAATTCCCAACATTTTTCTTTCCACAAAACATGACTAACAACCATCTCTACCACATCTGGCTATAAACAAAAAAAAAACGCATCAAAATCGGTCCATTTGTTTAGAATCAACGATGCCACAGAGAAACACATAAACACGTCAAGCTTATAACACCCCTCTGTTTGCGTCGAGAGTTAAGAAAAAGACAATATGAATACATATACAAATGATGAAAAATCGTCACATCTCATCCGCAAACGTCACAGGCGTCACCTCATGTCACGTGTCTCGCGTCACCTGTCAGAACATACTACAGAGGCTATATAGTATCGTAGCGCAATGTTTCCTTTACGCTGGCCGTGCAGTTTAAATCTCAATGCAGGAGGTCAGAGTGGGCGAATGGGCGAGTGGGCGTGTCCCGGCGTGGCAGCTTGATAGATCTGCGGAAGCACTCGCCACTGAGTGGGACGCGGCACGGACTACGGTGCACAGAGTCTGCAATCTACGTTCGCTTAGATAGTTGTAATGCCCCTGCTACATCTGCGTTAAGTACCGGAATGAGCTTCCTTACTTAGCGCATTAGGCTTCAGATGGCCAGCATAATTAAAACCCTGAAAAAAAAAGAAAATGCCATCCAGGTATAGCTTAACGTGTAACGGCATTAATACGGCTACGCTCCTTTAGTGCGCTAACTGTAATGTCAGTTTTAACGTGTTAATTAACACGTTAGGGAGCAGGTGTAGCAGAGACATAATTTAGCGTAGATAGAAAGTTAGTAACGTTCCCCGACTTTAGGTTGCGGTGAGTTTTCGTAATATTGTGATTCTATATTGCTGAATATCATGAAAAATAATGTAGTACTAGATAGAAAGAATAAAAAGAAACCTATTTTTTTATCCCTAAAGATGTCATGATCACTTTATGAGTTCCAATTCTGTCTCTTACTACGTCTTTATAGGTCACCAAAACGCACACAAATCGCATCAGGAGGAAATCACCTAACCTGGCGAATAATAGTTGTTATAGTTTGAAGCCGTCGCTGTCGCACTCAAGGTTCTAGAAGGAGATAGAATCGGAAGGTTACTTTATGATAAAGTGGACAGTAAAATGATCGGCTTCAACCATTTGGGATCTGCGCACCTGTGTCACGTGATCCCGGATTAGTTGATACTGGCAGCCTTCAGTAAACGTTAAGACGGGACCGTGACAAACTGCCCGCCATTAGAGGCAACGAGTATTGCCAAGTTAAAATTCGATGAAGCAACTTCCTCTGAAACCATATTAGTTGAAGTTGTTAGCGAAATGAAATTGAACGGTGATTTGTTTGGTTTAAGTTGGCATGTTTATTTGACATACTTTTCAGTAGGTATTGGGAATGAATGTAATGTGTAAGTAGGACTACGTCTATTTGAAATGCAAGCATTAATGTAACTTCGCTCATTTTCATAGAAATACATATCGACGCTTGAAAGGAAAAATTGAGTGAGCGACATTGAGCTAACTTTACAGGAGAGCAGTTTAAAGTTGAATTTTTAGAATAGTTGGTGCATATGCCACAATATAGATGATAAAATAAGGATTCCAAAACAGTAAGAATAACGTCGGTAGGAGGATTACAAAAAAAATGTATAATTTTTTCTAAAAATTCCAACTTTAAACTGCTCTCCTGTAAAGTTAGCTCAATGTCGCTTAGTCAATTTTTCCTTTCAAGCGTCGATATACCTACATATTTGAGTGAGAGTACTACGAAATATATTTGAGACGTGTGTGTGAACAGATTTGTATTGGACTTGCATTTAGGTTCACAGGCATTCTGCGATTCAGTATCAAATATCGTCGTGTCAATGGATGCTCAATACTCAATGTGCAATTGTATGAGCTTGATGTATTGTCACGGCCGCACCGTGCCATTCATTCCGACGTAGCCATTGGCGGTGCCCGCCAACAGATTGCTCCAACTCATGGGCCGTAGTTAATATATTCAGTATTAGCACCATTCATTTTAGCCCCAATTGGCGAGCATCTGCAACGTTAATGGTGCCGATTTAATTACCTTCTGGGTTACACGAACTTAATTTCCGTTTCCGAATTTCCTATCGTAGAAACACTTGATTGATTTAATTTGAACTGACTGAGCTGTTAAGATTACGTGATTAGAATCATCGGCTGTAATGGATAATTTGTGGCTGGTTTGTTTATTAGGTCCAGTTAGTTTATTAAGCTTCAGATTCTGTGTTATTATGCTCATTAATATAGATACTAGGTGTTGTCGTAACTCATAAGTCATAAAATAACAAAGAATTGGTTGCAACTTTGCAAGGAAACGTTTATTTTATAATATCACGGATCCTTACTAGAATTTGTTTCAGAACTACTCGTACTGTGATAGCTGATATATTATACCTTTTTAACCTTTTAAAAAACAGCTCTCATTTTATTGATATGTTATGATAGGATATTACAGCTCAGCTAATAATAAACGATGTAGCTTAGAATTGACGAACCAATATAGGTATGTTCCTTGCTCTGAAGTGTAATGTTCGCCTTACAATAATGATCTTAGTCGAACCGGCGCGCACCTAGCGGCCGGGAGATATTATGAGGGTCACTCTCATTTGATATTCCGCATCCGCCCTCGTAATGGAATATCGTTGTGAGCCCGGTGACGCCCGATTCGATCGATCTATATTTTATTTTCGTAAATTGCACGAAATGATGTCCGGTAACCCTTGTCAAGCCACTAAAATCTGTCCATCCCCTCCACTGCCACCCGTGTGGATCGCCACATGAGACGCCATTTTGTTGTCACAGTGACAGTTCCGCGACTGTCGGTTTCGTTTTGCTGACAGTTTGAGAACTTCGCTGATTTGACATAGAAACTTATCGTTTTATTACACGAAACTTGTAATGGACGGTAATGGGAGATAATGCTCAAATATGATGAATGATGATAGGCACGCAATGTTTTGTTGATTGCAATAATAGTTACTACTAACTTCGTAAAACAAAACACTTGTACGGGTAAGTTGGCATTTTATGAGTGTAAAAACGAGCTAGAGAACCTGATAATATGAGCACGTAGACTTTCGAGAGAGGGGCATCCAAAATTCATGTCTATTTGCCGTAATAGGCACGCAACGTATCTTGGTTCTATATCATAGATGATGCAGACGTCCTAGGCTTATAAAAAATTCACGTGTTGTCAAAACTAATCTCGCTTGTTTTAGGTACAGTTCTTACACGTTTCTACATGTAACATAATATGTTTACTGTGCCATTTAAAACAACATTCGCTATGTAACACAAACTTAGGCAGTTTGGAAGATTTATGTAGGAAGTGAGGAACACTCCGTAGCTCTCTATTTGTAGTGAAAGTGACCTAAAGAGGTTAAGTCAGGTTACGCACTAACGAATAGGTCCAAGCAATAACTATGTAAGTCTAGTTTCAGCCGTTATTTTGTAGCCGTTTGGTTTATTATTATTATTATTATACTCGTACAAAAGATGGCAATTTTGGTGTATTAAAAGTTAAATCTCTACTAATTGCCTAAGTTAAAACTATTAAAAAGTAATAATATCTTGTTCCTGAAACAATAACCGAAAGTAATTATGTACACAAATAAATAACAAGATCATGTAACGAATGTGATCAAAGATGTCGCATTTACAAAGTTATTTCCAATTTACAAAGTTACAGATAGTAAGATTGTAATCCTGTTATTGTAGTCGAGAAAATCACATTCATTACTAACATAAACTATTATTTTGGTCTTTTCATACACAAGTTAATGATATTCTCACAATGAAGGTCCGTGGTCCCTAGCCACTGTTATGAAGAAAGTCATTTAATTTGACATAATGAGTTTTTATCATGGCAGCGTCATTACGCTGATGTACAGACATTTATTTTGCAGGTCACATTTTTGTGATGAATGAAATGTTTCTTTGTATATGGAAGAGAGAATATAGATACGAAATATTTATAATTCGCGGTAAGTTATTTGTGAATGAGATCTACATACATAACCTAATCTAACCTAATTTTTTTGTCTCGATTTACGGATGCATCTAGATCTAATGAATCTAATGATCTAATTGGAGCCGCATTTTTTGACATTGAAATTATTAAGCATATTATATGTAATATCAGCCATAACGTTTGCATTATGGAAGCGGAACTTATAGCTATCTCGGAAGTTCTTTCATATAAAAACACAGTCAACGCTGACTAATTTGTGATCATGGCAGATGACATTTCGAGGAACACCGATAGCCTCCACTATATTTAATCAACTATATGAGATCTTCGAAAAGGATAAAATATTTATTTATTTATTTAATCTTTATTGCAACAACCTAAGAATAGGCTTACAAAGGGCGGACTTAATGCCTATTGGCATTCTCTACCAGTCAACCCAGGGTGATGGTGAGAACATGTGGCAGGTGACGATAAAGTGATCATTGAAAATATAAATATGTAGTTTTACAATGGATACCATCGCATATAAGCTTTAACGGCAACGAGACAGTTAATGCATTAGCTAAACATGGCATTACTGAAGGGATGCCTTACTCCCTTAAAAGGGTCCTTATTATTCTATCTAACCTACATAAAAGATTATTGCTTCGAGAACTGGAAAGAATATATCGACAAAAGACCAGCAGAAAAGGGAATCTGGTGTAAAACAATCCAGCCACATCCATCCAGGGCTCCTTGGATTGATAATGCTGTTTTTACCTGTGAAACTGTTATTGCCTTAGAGTCTCTAAGGTTATTGCATTGAGCCTGCGTTCAGGCCACATTCCTACCAACAAGTTCTACTATTTAATGAAGAGAATAGACTCCCCGTTACGTGATTCATGCAGTATTGTTTAAGATGTCACTCATATATTGAAAGAATGTGTCCGGAACAGAGACCTCAAAGAACAGTTGAACATGAACTGCGGTCACATCGGCGTCTGTAATAGCATTCTGGCTGAGCCGTTATCGGTCTCCGCCAGAATGCTTTATAGGTTAGCAGAGAAGAGACGTTCATCTTTGTAAATTGATCTGTAATTTTGTAAGGGGATCACATCAGGGCGGCATAATCGTTGTTATGATAAAGCCCTTTCTATGAAGAATAAATAACACTGGTCAACACGAGTTTTGTTTCCTTTAATTTTATTTCTGTTATTGGGTATTTCTATGGCCCTGAATATGAAAAAAATACTTGGAGATTGCTAACAGCTTTACTTTTTGAAATATAAAATTTTATTATTTTGACAAAATAAATACAGAAAATTAATAAATTATTTAAAAAAAAATCTATTGAACACTATCAAATGATCTTTTATAAGATTTCCTTGAATGAACGACTTTAGGTAGATCTCATTGCAAATTCCAGCAGTAGTCTGCCATCATATATGAGTCCCACGGCCCCTGATAATGCTCCTCCATTGTCCGAAGATCCTGATGGAATCTTTCACCCTGCTCCTCACTAAAATCACCCAGGTTTTGTGGAAATCGAACTAAATGCGGTGCAGAAAGTGGATTTTTATGCTCATGTTGTACCCTAGCTCTTGTAACTTGATAGCATGGACTCGACAAGCTCAAAGTGGTCGTCAGATCTCTTTTTTCCTAGGAAATTACTCATAAGCAAAACAAATGAATTCTAAGCTTTGGATTCGACTTCAGTCATTGATTGGACAAAATTAGGATCTTTCACGAGTTGCCTAATCTGTGGCCCATCAAAAATAACAGCTTTAAATTTTTCTATACTTAATTCTGGAAACTTGCGTAAAAGAAAACTGAAACATTCGCCACTTTCGTCAAGCGCCTTCACAAACTGTTTCAATAAGCTGAATTTAACATGAAGTGGTGGAAGTATGATGCGGTTTCGGCTAACTAAAGGTATGTTTGTAACATTTTTCGTACCAACTCCCGCACTGGCCATACTTTTTGTGACCAACGGTGTTGTTTGTCACGACAGTCTCAGGGACACATGAAACAAGGGAACTTTGTGTACCCCCTTGTTGACCTAAAAGAAAGTTAACCATTTTCAGATCAACACAAATGACCTATTTGTGATCTTGATATTTAATCGATAAGGAACTCATGGCTTGTCCTGATTACACAATTTTATTTTAAAGTATGATGATACGCAGTTTTTACAAAGTCCGATAAAAGTTTTCGATATTTTGCAAATACATATTCACCAGAAACATAGCAAAAACAATCGGGATTAAGCACACAACATATTCTTGATGAAGCCATATCGAAAACAACAAAGAAATATACGTCAGTGTCCAATTAAAAACGCAAATCTAAGTAAAAATAGTAAACGAGGGTAGTTAGCTGCAGGGCCGTGCCTGGGTATATGGCCGCCTGCGTGCCAGTCTGTATCAGTGTTGCAAAAGTGAAATATTAAAAATCGGTAGCATCGCCAGCTAAAAATCGGGAGAAATCGGGAGATTCTTAATCTGAATAAGGCAAGAGTTTTTTTTATGGTATAAACATAATAATTTTATTTAAAAAATAATTTATTAATAAATTTATTATTCATTTACATCTTCGTACCATCTTATAGCCATTTTTTCAAACATGTCTTTATTTTTAATATATTAAAATTGAAACAAGTTTGATCATTTGATCTGAGTATCTATGCGGTAAAGAGTTAATTAATCGTATAAATAAGTTAATGAATCCTACCTAAAAAGTGTAAAATAAATAAAAAAAAACAACCCCGACTGCATAAAATACTAAAAATGAAAAAATAAGCCCAGTAGCTAAGCAGTCTAAACCACAGAACATCTAATAATTAGTTAGAAAGGAATTGTGGGCAAGGTAGGCGCGCCAATACTGTGATCAAATGCGCACATCGCACAAAAACACGCGATTGCGCTGTTTAGTGACTCGCAAACTCCAACGGAGAAAAGTACTGCAAAATACTGGGACTTAATTACGTAAAAATGCCTTCATGTGCGGTAATTGGAAAAAACTTTGTTTCGGAGGCCATGATGAAATATGAGTCTGTCGACGGAGTAAGTAATTTCAATCAAAAAGTATAAAAGTATATAATGAATAAGTATACCTTGCGAAAATAAATACCGATAAAAATTTATCGACAATCAATCCCGAGCTACAGAGTCACGCCTACTTCATGCACACATAACAATCCTCGTGCGTATTTGTTCATTTTCGTTAGTAGTGTTTATTGAAACGGCGACAGCGGTTCCCATACAAATTACGTGCTATGCCCCTTCTAACTAATTATTAGATGTTCTGTGGTCTAAACCCATTCTTCAATCAATCAAATCTTTCCAAAGAGCCCTGTGAAAAATAAATGGGTCCCGACTGCTAAACTAATGGACTTGTTTTTTCATTTTTAGTATTTTATATGCAGTCAGGTTTTTGTGTTTTTTAATTTTTTTGTGGGTACCTAATAGACCTATCATTGATTAAGCTGAAAAAAAAAATTAAGAACACCATTGTGTGTGCCATCACCACGTTTTATGCTATGATAACTTTACGTTTGCCCAAAATTCTTCTGTATTTTCATTGAGCGACTCAATTTCTTTTGTTTTTCGTATTTAGAACACTATTTTCTATTTTAATTTTCAATATTATATTACACTGGTAGAAAATGCAAAAAATCGGGAGAAACGGTCGCTAAATCGGGATATCGGGAGACGACAACCAAAATCAGTAGATCTCCCGATAAATCGGGAACTTTTGCAACACTGGTCTGTATGGCCGCCCCCAGGATAACATTAAAAAAAAGTACTTTAATTTTTAATGTTTATTATTTTACACAGGGCATCAAACCGGGAAAAAAATCAGTTTTTGGTTAACCGAAATCGAGAACGAAAAAAAATATTGGTTTTGTTCCCAAAACCGGTTTCTGAAAAGAAAAACCGGCTAAAAACCGGTTTTATGAGATTTATATGTTTGGATGAAATTTAAGAAAAAAAAATGCACAAAATAAACATTTTTTTATTACAATATTATCAACACAATTTAACAAGGAAATCACTGAATATTCACCTAAAACACTGAGAGCACCAACACAAAAACAACACAAACAAGCACGCACCAAGTCACGTGACACTCAATGACAAGTTTTGGTTTTTTAATTTCTTCATTTCTTCCTATGGCCTTCAATATACGTCTGAGCCAATATGGCGGCAGATTTAATGTAGAAACGAGATACAAAATACAAACTATGCCCTAGAGCAATAAAGACGAGTATATTTAACGTTGTCCGACCGCGGGGCGCCGCGAGGACGATGTTAACCACAATGATATTAGGGGCCGTCCATTAATCACGTGACATTTTTTTAGCATTTTTTAACCCCCCCCTCCCCCTTGGTGATATGTAGTGAGGTTTAAGACTACCCCCCCCCCCCTCCCCCAACATCACGTGTATTTTTCCTTTTTTATACTCTGCAAAAAGGTCTTTATAAAGATAACCTACTTTCGACATTTTTTTAATCCAAAACATGCCGAGCCGGGCAGTCGGTGGCGGCGCGTGAGGCCTTCGCTCGTTGCCTGGCAACGGCAAGTCAAAGTCACACTACACGCTGCTTTTCTATTTAAAAATCGCGAGATTGACGAAAAATTAAATACACGTGATATCTTACTACACCCCCCCCTCCCCCTTCGTGATGTTTTCGTGATTTTTGTCAAACCCCTCCCCCCCCCTTTCAAGCCTCACGTGATTAATGGACGGCCCCTTATATGTATAAAAGAGGTAGATGGGTTACTAGCGCGCCGACGGCGAAGAGCGAAACAGTAGTCAATTGACCACGCTTGCTCGCATTACTCGCAGTCGCTCTCTCAATACTCTGTGGATACGCACGCTTTTATTTTTGTCAGAAGTGCTGGAGATTTGACATATAGCGTTAAAATGCCTTCGTGTGTTATGCGTAAATGCACTAATTACTTACGTAAAAAAAATAAAATTCATGGAATAACATACCACAAGTAAGGAATCATGATTTATTGCATTTTATTTCATTTCAATAATTCTCTAACAAAATAAGTATGGCGGCATGACAGCGCGCCAGCTTGGCGCCAGCCGAACTTAAGGTACTTGTGACGCGAGCGACAAACACTAGCTGTCTTTTTCACTATTATGGTTTTAGTAATGCTATCCCTTTTACATAATTTAACAAGCGCTGATTGGTGTACCGTTTTCGGAACAGATTTTTCGATTGATTTATAAGGGTATAACGTATCTTTAATAAACATCATTGGTTAACCACTACTACCAATACTACAACGACCTAATCAGTTTTTATACATTTCTTATTTCTGAGAAACTCTTTTTAGATAGATTAGATTAGAGAAACTGTTTTTACTTCGTATCTTAATGAAAACAAACCGATTGTATTTTTGCCCAGTAAACAACTTGTAACGATTTGGCCGCCTCTTAATTTCGGCCGCCTGCGTGCGGTGCACGCAATGAACGCCCGTCAGGCACGGCCCTGGTTAGCTGTAACTCAAAAACAAAAGCTGTTAGAGAAAAACTGTTGCCATATTTAAAAAATACGCGTCTATTTGAGATAGAAACAAAGAAAAAATCACAGGAAACAACCAAAAAATTTTTTTTTGTTGACCAGTGTAATGATAATAATAATACGTAACTATAAATGAATACTACGAGTACCCAAGATAACAGATGACCTCACGACCCTAGCGTTAATTTATAGGTTACCGTCTCCACGTCGTAGCTCAAGTGAGACCCAGGATTAGCGTCAGACGTTGAAGGTACGGCGCGGCCTTATTGTTCACTGTCACTGCACAGATAACAAACTTTGTATCAAACATTACTTAACGAATACTATATCTCCCTAAAAATATATTTATTTTTACTTTATTGATAATATTACAATATAAATTTACAGTACAAATGGCGAGCTTAATGCTTAATGCATTCTCTACCAGCTAACAAAATACAAACAGGCCAAATACACGAGGGACGGTATAATATAAAGAAAATTAAAATCTCATAGATTCAAGTGGTAGGTATATCGATCATATTCGACTCGGCTTAATCGGCACAGTTGGGTAAATTAAGGAATCTAGCGACTGTCGATGCGCGTTGATTGCGTCTTGTCAATCGCATATCGATATTACTTCGTCAGTAGTATTAGGTTGGGTGATGGTAAACGGTAAAACTGAATGAAGCTTGAGGATGAATCAGAGGGGTCGAAGTTGATCTTGAGATGTTTTATTATGTTCTTTAGATGTAAACAAGCCACATTCTGTGGTTACCGTCGCATATGGATGTCAGACATTGTGATTCGAGAATGAAAAATGATCTTGCTTCTTCTTGAGAATAACACTCATGGTAGTTCTACAGTTTGCACGTAGGTGTAATGTGTCCATGTATTGTTGTTTAACGACAAAATTAAAGGATTGAACTCTGTCGATAATTACATGTGTAGCAACCCTTTGAGGAGTAAAATATTGCTGTCGCTTCATTAAATATTCACAAGCTTCATAAAAGCTTCAAACACTATTACATTAACTGCGAAGCTCATGTGAAAATCATGAGTGAAACAGTAATAACGCGAATATTACACTAATATTGACGGGAATGAGTATAAGAGTATTAATTATTAAAATTATTACTTTATTTGAACATTTTGTGTTTATAATGAAAACATGGAGTTGTGAAGCACAATACTCTTTAACTCTTGCCCAGTGGAAGACCGAATCTCTTTTTTTTCTCCATTTCTCCCGGCTATTTCCCGCTCAATTACCCTTCCGCAGTAGAAGGCGGGCATTACCTACAGCGCTTAAGACAGTACCTAGTAATGCGTTTCTTACGCTTTATTTTTGACTGACCTGTCTGGGATACCACTGATGTTGCTGATGTCAATGATGAGGATGATGACTGCTTACCATCCATCAGGCGGCACGTTAGCTGGTTGGTTTGCTATTCAAATAAAAAAAACATGAGAGGTGTCAAGGGACACCCGGATGGAACGAAGTTCCTTTCGATTTAAGTTTTGTTGTACAGCGCCATCTCTGTACAACTTTCTGAATCACGCTAGCGCCATGTATACATTATACAGAGCATACAGTACAGCCATCTCTGTAAAACTCACTGAATCACTTCAAAAAAAGTGTCGTAATTCGTAAAATCAAAAAGTGTCGTAATTTTCCGTCTAGCCCCATTTCACAACGCGTGATAAGGAACTTCGTTCCAAAAGATTCTTCACTTGTTTACCTAAGACTTTACATGACCACGATTATGCTCAAATAGCCAAAGAGATGTATTTTATTGGATACTTATCCTTTTGCATGCCCAAACCGAACACTGGCGAAATAATATCAGGAGACAACCAACTTAAAGTTCTCCATAATGATCTTCGAGTGAAGTCTAACCCTCACTTAGCCAGTTTGTTACAGTAGATTAGCAACACTAATCCCTAAATAACATGCACCTGCAATACGGGGCATTTATGGATCGTGCTCGTGATAAATTTTACATCAAGAATATTTACGATGCTAGAACTTTAATATCGAGATAGTTCGTTTGCCGTAGATGTTCATATCATATTGACACTGTTCTAGAAAATGTATCCCAGGGGCCGCAGACGGTAGATAAATTATGCGTGGAACATTCTTTCTCTTATTTTATACTTATTGAACCATCATTTTCATCTTTCTATAAAACGCAATAATGCAGGACGCTTTTAAAATTATATGCAGCGCCCGAAGTGAGGTTTTATCGCAAAATTCTCTCCTACTTTATAGTACGTAAGTTTAGTGTTGAAACAATGAGTATAGATACTATGTTCAGAAACAGTAAACATTTTTAATATGTAATAGGTATGGAAACAATTTTGCACTTGCAATTTAGTTTGCTTTGAATTTTATGGAATAGGACTGACTCCTTAATGAAATGTAACGTAATAAAATATAATCTTAAATTAAAATTTAAAAAAACCCCGACAGCTTTATTTACACTAAACAGTAAGAACACTCGATTAAGTCACCTTTCAGACAAAAAAAAAACTAGGTCAAAATCGTTTTATCCGTTCGGGAGCTACGATGCCACAGAAAGACATACAGATACACAGATACACAGACAAGTCAAACTTATTCACGTATATGCACGTCATACGCACGCTGGCTGTCTGCAGCTTGATTGCATCTTGCGTAGTATTATTACGAAATCTGTCCACGGAGCGTTTGCCTATTGCCTATGTTTCACTATGTAGCTTGGATGCAATCGTCAAATGAAGCGCCGCGCCGTGGACAGTAGACCTTAGTTCCAATTTTGTTTAGCAAAATGCAGATAAGAATTCAAATGCTAAAACTTTTTAAATGGGTACCTGCCTCTATGTGTTATACTCATAAATATTTTTCATTTTAATAAAAACTTTCCTTCAGGTAACATACACGCAAAGTCTCGAAATCCCTGATCGAATTTTCATGTGGTGCAGTATAAGTTGACTGGAAGGATTTACATATAATTCCCGCAAGAATGTTAGACGCATAAAATGTCTGGTAAACTCGACGACACGGCCACATAGACCGATCAATCGAGCATGACGGATAGGTGTTTTATCAAATAAATGCCAACCACGATATCTCAGAATAATGGTCTTCGTTATGATGTTTAGAAATAACGTATCTAAATTCCAATAGCTAGTTTTTTCTTTTTTTTTTTATGAGCTGCTCAAGGACCGAAAAACTTGTTTTTGCTTCTATGAAATTTCCCTTACATTTTATAAAGAAATGTCTTACACAAAAGTTGTAGGCATTTTAAATATCTACAAAATGAGGCCTGTTGCGTTAAAATTCATTTCGGATTTTTTTTATAAATTACAAAAAACAGTTCAAAATCGCTGTTTTTTGTTTGATTGTTTAAACAAACAGTTTGTAATGTAGACATCTGAAAATGTTATGGACTATTGTTTATGACGTATAGTATATGTAGTTTTTTTTTTGAATTTTTTGGTTGCATATTTTTAGCAAAAATCCATTTGTTTATTAAAAAATCACTTTTTTGCAAATTAATTTCTACAACTTTTGCAAGTCGTTGAATGTTCTACCTGGGCTCATTTTCTTTCTTAAGAGTTGTACTTTCAGTTTGGTTTTATGGCTTATTGATTCTTCCAACAGGGACCTCGCAAAATTGATTGCAAAAAAGTGCTTACCTGCAAAATGGAATAACTCAACAAATAACAATTAAGGCGTTCAAACGTCATTTGCGATAAAAACAAATATGTTATCTGATTTTATCTCGTCGAGCTACCCCAAATCGATTGGTTATAACTTTTTGTGTGACCACGGGAACCCGAGATATCAACATTTTTTCCAGCTCGCACGATTTGAAACGTCCGTGCTCATTTCTCATTTCATTCCATTTTGCAGGTAAGCACTTTTTTGCAATCAATTTTGCGAGGTCCCTGTTGGAAGAATCAATAAGCCATAAAACCAAACTGAAAGTACAACTCTTAAGAAAGAAAATGAGCCCAGGTAGAACATTCAACGACTTGCAAAAGTTGTAGAAATTAATTTGCAAAAAAGTGATTTTTTAATAAACAAATGGATTTTTGCTAAAAATATGCAACCAAAAAATTAAAAAAAAAAACTACATATACTATACGTCATAAACAATAGTCCATAACATTTTCAGATGTCTACATTACAAACTGTTTGTTTAAACAATCAAACAAAAAACAGCGATTTTGAACTGTTTTTTGTAATTTATAAAAAAAATCCGAAATGAATTTTAACGCAACAGGCCTCATTTTGTAGATATTTAAAATGCCTACAACTTTTGTATAAGACATTTCTTTATAAAATGTAAGGGAAATTTCATAGAAGCAAAAACAAGTTTTTCGGTCCTTGAGCAGCTCATAAAAAAAAAAAAGAAAAAACTAGCTATTGGAATTTAGATACGTTATTTCTAAACATCATAACGAAGACCATTATTCTGAGATATCGTGGTTGGCATTTATTTGATGCGAAACCCCCCTATTAATTGGTCTAACAGTATTGTTCCATATTATTCTAAAAGTTCAGTGGATTGTTTGTCAGGAGCACGCATTGCGTCCGTTCTCGATCGATCGCAACGACAATCGACGCATAAAGCGCACTTGTATCAACAGCCGACATTTAGACAAACAACAAATGTTATCCCGTTTGTGTGTTTGCGTAGGTTGCGGGTAAAAATAGAATGTAAATCAGTGTTAACGCGTCGCCCGGAGCTCGATTGTTGCGAAATTGTTCCGCCGTTCTGTGTCGCGGCGTTTAAAATGTTTTTACTCTGTTTCCTAATGGACGTGGACTTTACTTCCCGTCTAGTACTTGTTTAGTATTAATTGCGCCTTTTGTCGCTCCCAGCGGCTGTCTCGACGGCGGGGGCCCTTGTGGTTACTTACGCTCGTTCCACATCGCTTATGAGTCTTCCCATCGCCGAGGAATTGGGGCGGCGATTCAACTTTATTCCTCTCAACAAAACCACACTGTGTAAACATGTCGTACGCCGTTGAGGGAATTCGGTATTGTAAAAAGCCCTACCTCATATTACCACTTAAATGGTAACCTTCATTTTATATTCTATCTCTCAGCTTAGCGTAAATACCCTTCAGGGCGTACCCCGTTTTGACCGCTCTATGTAAGAATATAGTGGATAGATTCTTCTAGTTAATTTCGATCGGGTTACTCTATATTCAACAAATAATTTGGTATTTTGTAGCTGATCTGATGATGGAGTCAGGACATGGATAGTGGAATTAAACTGTTACTAGTAGTTAGTTAGTTAGTTACTATTAGTAGTTAGTTAGGATCAGTACATTGTCACAGGTCACTGTAAATACAAGCTGTATTTAGTTTTTTACCCGACTGCCAGGAGGGTTCTGTTTTTTGTATGTATGCATGTAATATTCTTTATTATATATTAATTTATTTTCATGTCATTTTACTAAATAATATGACGTTAACTTTCGCCTTTTGCAACCAAGTCATGTTGACTGTTGGTACATAGTTTATTTTGAAGCCTTGCCCGGGGCAGAGATCCTCTAAACGTGTCATGGATGGGTAGCTTTTAGTTCCTACGTCATTTAACGATGACAACCCGAGCTTTTCCTTTCATGTTGCAAACAAAGAACAGAATAATCCTTTGAAAGCTAGAATAATTACTAAAAATAAGCTTTTTATTGCGATTTCAATATTAAATTTATTTTCATAATAACTTCACTTAATCATTGATATTGCCTCAATACATTTATGGGAGTATTATAGTAGTATATCTTAGTACCGGTTCGGAGAGTTACTTATCTTTGAGGAACAGTATAAGATACTTTTCAGCACACTTTTTTGTCAATATAAAATAAAGTCAAAATCTCTTGGATCAACCAGCGCCGTTGTGATGTTATTATTTCCAGTTATCTTTGTTGTATTCGTATTATACTACCGGTATGAAGCGAATGGTATTAGGTCTTCCGGGACCAAATCTTCAGTTGATAAAAATAATATACCTACTGGGCAGGCCAACGTTCTAGTCTATATTAATAAATTAATTAATTAAGTATTTTTAATTAACTGTAAGTAACATTTAACTTTTGAATAACTACTTTTGTATTGATTTTTTGTACAATAAAAGGGAGTTAGCGTTATTCACTTGTAACGGTTTTAGTTTTAAACTCACGATCATTAGGTCCATCTAGCTTAGACATAAACTACGCAGTACCTAGTGTGATTTCAGATGTCCGAGTACAAATCCAGTAGTGCGCCGCGCCGGTCTACTCCATAATCCATATTAACTAACTGGATACTGCCGTTGTTTTTGTCAACAATGAAATAATTACATTTCATTTTATCGCCATCGTTGCTGGCTGTTGCGATGCAGTTGATTCAAAGTTTTTAATTAAATTATTCACTTGATAATTGTTGGTGCGGGATTGTTGTCATCAACGAATGCAACGATTCGCCTGCACTTGAGTTAATTCAGTTTCGTTACAATAGTAACATTTTTATACAAATACTAGCTTTTGCCCGCGGCTTCGCCCGCGGTAGAGCGGTTTCGAAACGAAATTTTTAATTAATTAAATTATTAAAGATTATAAAACCACATAAAAATAAAGGGCACCGATAAGTAGAATGATGGATAAGGATATATAATATTAGAAATTAGATGATGCAGCGTGGAAGGTGGTGCCAAGAGATTCAAGGATCTGATGATAAGATCAACGTATTAATTCACAAGTTCACTTTAGTTTTTACCGAGCATTAGCTTTTCTAACTTACGCTAGATTTTCATTGTGATATGACCGACCTTAAGCTCTAAAAATTTCTTCAATTAATCAGCCTACATCATTAACCATGGTTGAAAACCATTTGCGAGTTGTGACTATTTGCAATGCGATTGGCAATATTTATTACAGTAGTCAACAAACTTTGAATGTCGCGCTGTCATTGTGATGGACCCTTTGTGATGATAACATTCAATGCGCTATTGTGCGCTGTCCATGCAACGCATAAAAGCAAAATATGTGTATTGCTTTTTACTTAAAAGCTTTTCAAGTTTGCATTGTTTGGGGATGTAAGTGTCGGAATGAGTTACGGTGTACATTTAAAACTTAAATTTTGGACTAAAATATTGGACACTATGTTCATTTGATTCGCTAGTGACAACGATTCGGCTAGAGTTATTGTTTGTAAAAGATGAGATATTATGGTCAAAGTGAATAGATGCCCAAATATTTGTACATTGTATACAATTGTTGATACGTCCGCTAGTCATTGATTGATTACATAATTACTGAGCAAATGGTCATGTTGCCGCTGAAGATATAATTATATTTAATATATCTACATATTTTATTTTATTGATTTATATTATTCATTATAATGACCATGCTTTGGTGCACGTCATGTCTTATATGTTGGACTTTTTTATTTACAAAATTTTTTCGATAGAATTTTAGATAGAACTTAGAAAATCGAATAGAGTGCTTCAATATACTAGAGAATAAGATGATAATCACTATTTATCTTTATCTATGTCAGCGTATGTGACTCAACAAGTCGCAGCGAGGCACATACTGCTAGCTGGGGCTGGGACCGATCGAATTACCCATTTATCTTGATTTGCACCGAGCACTGGGTAACTTTACTATAAAACTAAAAGCGTACAAATATCTACCTATTTGTGGGTTTCTAAGTAATACCTTTAAACAAGCAATTGTTGTATAAATATTTTCTGATACATATTTATAATAGTATGCAGGGGGTTTTGGGGGCCAATCGATCTAGCTAGAATTCATTTTTAGAATATGTAATTTTATCCGTGTTTTTAATTTATGAAAAGCTGCTACAATAGGCTCTTCCGGACACTATTGGGGAGTAGCAGCCAACACTAAAGCTACTTTAGTAGGTGGCGTTGTCCGAGCAAAGCTCGGTCATCCGGGTAGTAAAATAAAATATACATTCGTAGTTTTTCATGAAAAACTAGCGCTCTGCCTGTGGCTTTGTCCGCGTTTTCTGGGATAATAAGTGCCTTATATCTTATTCCAATTCATGGCCTACCTGTTTGTTTAATTTCATAAAAACCCGTTCAGTAGTTTTTGCGTAACAGAATAATAAACATCCATAAAATCTTGTACATTTATATTATTAGTAGGATGTTTTTGTGACCTAATAGCCGTAAAAATCCGTGTTATTCTGATGGAATTGAAGTGGTAATTATTGGATACACATATATGAGCGTGGATACTCTTTCGCAGTTTCCTAAGCACATTTAGGATCGAAATGGGGCGGTAGTTCTCAATAGTTGACTTAAGTTATTTTTTATGAATTGGTACAATATAAGCTTTTTTCAAATAGCCTGAAAATAGCCTTACTGAAAACATCGGTTGAAAATAAGTGAAATGGGTAGGCTGGAGATTCTGCACACTTGACGAAAAATATAATACGTTTATAATTGGCGGAATATTGTCACTGCCTGCTCCTTTAGATATATCGAGATTTTGAATTATAATAGTTTATTTATTTATTTATTAGCAAAATCCACAGCTCTTAATTTAATAAATTACATATCATATGAAGTAAATCTTAAAGCTAATTACGGATTTACATTTTTAGTATCTATGCCTATAATAACAACAACACGGTTGTCACCAGGTTTATTTCAATACTTAAAATATATTCTTTAGTGATGTGAATAGGAGCCATTTTCGAATGAGTGTTTTGAATATTGTGTAAATATAATATTGATCAGTATTGCACATGAATGTTTTTGCGTGTACTGTATGATTTATGTGTGTATACGTGGTGTGTGTAGTAAAAGTGTATAGTGTATCCAGTTGTGTTAAATAATAAAAAAGCGTACTGTTTATAACGAGTGCACAATCTTTGACAAGTAATTTATGAGTACGTATAAAACTACATAAAAGAAACAGGAAGTAATATTAACTGTAATTGCGGTTTAAAAAATTTCATAAAAATCGAGCCGTTTTGGAGGAGTGCTACGACAAACACCGTGACACGAGATTTTATATTACATTAGATTATGGCAATGTGTACACTTTCAGCGCGCATTATTAGACTTCTGTCACTTTCATAACTCGTAGCGTGTCTTCTGAGTTTTTCAATAAGTTAAACAAAGTTTAAATTAATTTATAGCGTGCACATAAACTCTGTAAAAAACTAGTACTTTGCGTGGCTAACGTTAGAAGTGGCCACTTAATACTAGATTAATATCTATCTCTAATACTACTACTATTTCATACTTTCCAAATAATTTGATTCGGCCGCCGAACTAATTTCCTCGAAACTCATTTTGAGTTAGAAGTTTAGGTTACATAAAAGTTTACCAAGTTAATATTTGCTAAACCAACGTATGTCGTGGAATGGTTTCTATAAATGATAACTAGTATCACTGATTCAATATACATGTAATACTTCCTTTGTAGTAGAACATATCATCGAAACCCTGGAAAGAAATAGGAATTCGGTAAAAAAGAAAAAGGAATACCTGAGTGGCCACATCTACTAAGGTATCCATCATTTTGGACTAGATGTAATCATCTATTCGCGTTTTCGTTCGTGTTTGTCCGGATCGTACGGCGTTTTAAAAATATTTTTCTAAATAAAAGTATTCTTTTAACCTTCTGCGATTCTATGCTCTTCACTATACATATGCATAATTTCATTTGGGTTAATGGTTAAGGAGTGAAAGCGTGACAATCGCACAAACTCACTCTCACGTTAATAATATAAGTCAGTAGAATAGTTATAAATAGTTATAGTAGTCTGAGCACTTGATATTCTTGATAATAAGTATCACGCAATCCGCCTCGCTACCCGCTAGATATTTACTATCATAGTTACAACAGTACTCCATTATCGTGATGAGATGCAGTCGTTTACGTTTCTATCATAATAATGCATTTAGGTATTTCTACTTTTATTGAGAATCCATTAGTTGTATGGAGTACATTAGTACATTTGTTTTTATGTGCAGATTAAAAACTATTGTTTTTTTATGAAGTAGGTACCTAACTATTAATAATGTTAAATATTTAAAAAGAGATAGTTTGACACTAATTTGTATAGTTAGTAGAAGCAGAATATTTATTTGTGCATACAAAATTGACTTCATGCGTTGTCGAATTCATATTTTGCTTCGAACATTTCGTATGAAAATATCTGAATCCTAGACTGCAGTACAATAGTCCTCTGAAAATCTGAAGTTCGGAACACATGTCCGAGAGTGTCCTAAGGTGTGTATTCGGATACTTAGCTTCTGTAGAACGGTTTTTGTATTCGTTGGTTGACCAAAGCTCAGCAAGTTGTTAGTGTAATATGCACAGTGCACAGATGTGGAGACCACTTAGTGCATACTGTATACAGTTAGATCCGAGCGACTCCGTAGTCTGCGCTAATTAAAGGAGTTGTATTTTGTTTTTCCTTTGAAATGTTGGTTTATCAAGTCTGCATGCAACCTTTGAAGGTAAGAGTTTAGATTTTAATCCTCTTGTAGTTTTCAGTTTTTTTTTCGTTTCTTTCCGAGGATTCCCTATAAGTTTATAATTGCAACAATATTTTTAAGGATTTTTTCGGATTTTTCCCTTTTGATTTGTGCTATAAACATTGGTTCTTGTCAAATAATGAGTCTAGATAAACGGGAAGGACCCTTTAGTTTTTATTTCCGTTGGGAGAAACAAAATACACGACATAAATGGCAGTATTTTTCGATTGCGTTAACAGAAGCTTGATTTTTTACAGCTCCAAGGGATTGTCTGAGTATTGTACCTATATTTATTTCGGCTTCATATCTCCACGCGATCTTGAGGGGTCTGGTTAATAGACATACAGACGGCACGGACAACAACGTGATTCCTAAACCTATCTGAAGAAGAAAAACGGAACTTCCAATATTGATCCTATTTGATAACATAAAAACTTTTGTTTAAAACTTCAACTTAGCCCAACGACAAGTCGTCCAATAACATTATTAAAACGTCGTAGATTAAACACTTATTTAGAAGTTTGCTCCATTAGCAAATTTCTTTTCATGGCGCCCCGTAAAATTCGAGAGCGGATAGGTATTTTAAATTGTCTGTCTCTCGAGGGTTCTGCCATTAAGGAGAGTGCGTTTGAAGGCCTCGCCTCTGGAATATGAATAAACGCGCCGCGGATGGCTGGCCCTGCATTAATCATCTGCTGCGATGCTTTCACCTTGCTCCTATTTATAAACATTAATATTTCGTGTTTTTTTTTAATGTAATGATGATACCGCACAAATGCTTCAGTAAACCAAGCGTCGTTTTAAAGAACGTATCTCAAATGTTTACGTCTTTTTCATTTGGTCTTGCAAAGAAGAAATAATTATACTTTATGGCTGTGAGCTTCACAATTTGTGAAGTATTATATCTACGTATACGTAGTAATGTCAATCATTTCGAAATAAAACAGATGCCAGCGCTATAGAACTCCATTCATTTCAGTTAGTTATGGGCTGTCGAAATCAATTTCGTGCTTCTTTAAATTTTAGTTAGGTATGTATTATTTTTTCTAAATTACCTTTTTTCTGGGTGATTAAACAAGGTACACAAATCGTACAATTATACGTTTTATGTCCAAATATATTGATATTCAGTATCGACTGAACCATAGAGCAAAGAGACAAAATTGTATGACAAAATTATGTAGTGTTGATGTTCGTATGTGAGCGAAATTGGAAGATCAACTGTATCTAACGCTTATATTAGATGAACGATGTCTGTCTGCGGTGCCTTGTCTCAGTTGGTGCGTGTAAGACGACAATTATGCGACATTCGCTAGTTGATGTCGTCGCCTCGAATAATTAACTCGTAACTGTTTAGGGTAGCACTTTGTCCCAATTGAATAGCAGCTCCGTGTTGAAATGGAGCTTCGTGCTGTAGTTGGAAACATTCACGACATATACGTACATAGGGAACTACTGGCTTACAACGTACATACTGCTAGCAGTAATTTCTTTGCCATTAAATTGCAGACATTTTCTGTTTGTAGTGCACCTGAATAAGTATTTATATTTAGTGGAATATTAAGTGGAAGTAATTATCTTTTCACGCTACATACGTAGACAAGCGTGTAAGCGTTGTTACCCTGTGCGTTACACGAGAGGGATGGTTGGCTTTGCCCAGAGGATAATACCGCTACATTCTCATAACCCCACACCTATACCGAGAACAGAAATTAAAACTCATCATTTATCACTTTCTGTCTCGCTAGAAATTGAACCCAGGACCCTTCAAACGGCGCGGCTGCAGTCCGCATAGTATCATTACGCCACGTATTATGGATGGATGAAGGATTGTAAATATTTTTCCACTCGAAAGTATTATTGCTATTGAAAATTGATAAGACTAAAATGCTGCATTAAGTAGGGACGTAATTTTAGACATTAAGCTCCTTAACTAAAATTTAACATTTCAATTTGTTATCACGGGTTACTGTTCGGGCAGATTTACCGTTGAATAAATAACCAGTGGAGTTAAAAAGCTTATAGTTTACAAGGAAAATTCTCACTTTATTTTACAGATCAGTCGGGGAGGTATCGTGAATCGCGGTCTTGCACACTGAGGGAAATTGCTCGCTAAAAGTTGGCAAATTTATAGCGAAATCGCTTTTGCACCTAGCATCGTCTAGGAGAAAACATGTTTTGTAGTAATTACGAAAATGTTACCAGTACCTATACAGTTTTTATTCACTGACATATAATGCGGTGTTGTTGAGCGTTGTATGTTATTGAAGTGAATACTTCTTGAGGCGCGTTGGACATTTTTGAGATGGGAAAAAACCATTTAACTCGCGACACCGTTACCGACACCTCGACAGCTCTGTATGACAACATGAGTGACCAGGTATTTTCTAAACATTCCTGGCAGCTATTTCGACAGTGTGTATTCCGCGAAGTGTGTACTCATTAAAGATGTAATGAATAAAAAAAACTTCAGTGGTATCTGGGAAACTACATAATTTTTATGCGAATTAAGTTTATGATAATAACGAAGAGCGCAGTTTGAAATAAATATAAATGTTTTTGTGCGTAGCAAAAGTTATGACTTACTTATTCGAAGTTCTTTACGTACTTAAGTTAAAAACTTGAGATGCTCGAGATTTCCAATTGTTTCGCCAATAATAGATTAAATAATTAAATAAAAAGTATTGGTTTGGCTAATTAAATAGAAAAAGTAATAATAACAGATTTCAAAATATGTCTTTTTATTCGATTTTCTCTATACGTAAAAATCAATATCTGCTTTGAAGGTTAAAATTTTGTTAAAGACATGCAGCTCTGAAACGTATACACTGTGTAACGTTGATTCGTACTTCCGAGCGATTAATGTAAAGGATTAAACCAGGTAGTTGCTATTTCTGTGAATTTGTAGATAAGAAGTCTTGCGAGTTCCATTGTTACCACCACCACACCACCTCGGGCTTTCTTTACTGATTCACCGTAAACTCGTAGACAAGCTAATTCTGTGAAATATTCCTGCTTTTGAATAATATTACCGTTTATTGGTTACATTCCCTTAAAAAGTAATCAATTAGGTAACTGACTCGTAAATTACATTCAATTGTGTGAACGTCATCTGTCGCAAAAATGCAATATTAAATGGGCTATTAACGTTAATTTTTTTTTATCTATAAGGGCAAGTGTGTAGTCTTCACGCATAACTTAGGCCTTCTCGGCTCCTATCAGCTAGCCCGCCCGGGGTTGAGTGAATCCAGCCCATATTTCAGAGAACACGCCGCAATTTACATAATTAACTAACTTCCTACAGACTTCGTATCAACCTTCACTCGGCGGGCTACTAGTATTTTATTCCGTACATATTTTACTTCGCCGTAGTGTCGTTTTACCCATTATTTCAATTCAGCTCGAAACTGGTGTTTAATTTCAGTACAAAAATTTACCAGCTCGAAATGATTGTTAAACAGACTCAATTCCCCGTAACAAGTTGGTAGTTAGCGATAAGAGGACAAAATAAAATTTTGAAACAATCGTCACTGAATCCCGCGAACGCTTCTTCAGATCCTAATTTAAAATTCAATGCTATGACACTCCTAACTTATCCCTCAACTTGGAACAAACTACGAAACAAAATTCCCGAGCAGCGACAACGAATGAGCGAAGTTGCTTCTCATTTGCGATTTATGATCTCGTGAAAAATATATTTAAATACGGTTTGTGATATACGACCGTGGGCGTGGCATTTGGCAAAGTTTCAGCTATGTCCGACCAATGTTTCACTGGGTTACTTACGGGAGTTACCACAGTTACCAGTCGTATCGTTAACGAAAGGCGATTATAGGGGATAGTCTGAGATATTGTTAATCCTTCTGTTGGTATTGTAGTGTTATTAATGGGCGGGTTTCTACTTTCTATTTTAAGATATTTACATACTATGAATGGTCTTAATAATACATTTCAAATACAATGTAAATTATTTATATTATTTATATTAAGCCAAAAAAATGACGTGCATAAGTGTATCAGTGATACCTATATGAATAAAATATTTTGACTTTGACTTTGACTATACCGTGTTTCGTTGTATTGATTTATCATACATAATTTGCCTAGGACGCTTTAGTCTTCGAGATAGAGCACTAGTTTCGTGATACTGAGTTTTTTGTCTACTTTGTACGTAATGTATATGGGTATATATGTATGTAATTTATATGTATGTATGTTTGTATAATATGTATTTGCTTAGTGTTATTATTATTATTTATTTATTATAGTTTGTTTGTATATTCTTGTAATTTTTTTTACAATATTATTTATATTCTTTAATTTCTGTTTATAATACCGCTCATCGTGTGTTTCTGTTTGGCCTAATGGTTAGCTGGTAGAGAATGCATAAAGCATTAAGCTCGCCATTTGTTCCTCCTGTGCTGTGGTCAATAAAGATTAAATAAAATAAATAAATAAAATAAATTGACTTATTAATTAAATTCGATCATTCTTGTAGTAGTGTAGCGTCATGCAGTGGAACAATTTGGTACTGTTCGCTCCGTGATAGCAAAAACTGCTCTTTCCTGCTCTAGACACTTCTAATTTAACTCCTCGGTGCTTGCAGCGTCGACAGCGCAATTCAACTAAAGCCTGATCTTGAGAAACTATACGCTATCTTAGGTTGTGTTCGGAACGGGCTATTTTGCACTAAATCTATCGTAGATTATATTCAACCAACTATTAAAATTCTGTTACTTAGGGTGATTTTCACAGTCTATGATAAGTATTATCAAAGAACATATACAATGCACGGTAATTTTTTGAAGTTTTATCAAATATTTGTATTAAGTAAGTATGTGATACCTGATTCTATTCTCCGCAACTACTATAATATGGTTTTATCTGTACCTTTCAGATTCTCCTGAGTAAATTGCCCGAGTTATTATTAAAAATGTTCTTATCCCGTCGGCAGGCTCAATTTGATAGCATCCCTTGTCGCTTTAAAAATTCATTCTCAATCTGTGCAGGTCCCAAAGTGGGGACCAAAAAATGATTTAGTCACAATAAACGTCGCATTGTCTATGTTGTATTTAAGTTTGCGATAAGAAAATTAAAAATATACTATTGTGCCTCATGATTTTTCGAAGTAGGTAGGTAGTAGGTACGCAGTTTTGAGTTTTGTAATTTTTTACTTATTTTCAAATTAAATGAAGGTACATTAAATGATTTATAGATATGTTCTATAATTCCATCGCATTTCCTCTCAATAACTCTGTGAGTACTTTTTACCCTTGATCGAGTTAAATTATTTTTGACATCCAATTCATTACGAAAGGGCTCGGAGTGGACCCGTCTAATTTGTTTTACGATCGATTCGCGCTAATCCTTATGCGTCAACAAAAATAAAAACGTTAGCTAACACGTTTTTACGGAAGCGCTGTAAATTTAACAATTAAGTTGTCAATTTCTAAAAAAAATCGCGTAAGTTTTCCATAGACGCTATAACAAAGTTACTTAGTTTTAAATTGTATGATTGTTATTTTTTATTTTGGGTAATTGCATTACGAAATTCTGTACAGGATAATAATTTAATGTTGTTTATTATAAAATTTTCATTAAAAGGGAGATGTTTTTTTTTACCATACCATTAACATTAAAGGCTTTTTTTCCAATGTTCATAAGCCGACTCCGCATCCCATAAGAAGAACGTTATTAACTCTTACTTTCTCAAATAGGTCAAGTACTTAAACCAAAGTACCAACTAATTGGATTGTTTTTTGAAAATGTTACGATATTTTTTTCAGCCGTTTCGTTATGAATGAACGTCGAAGTCGATGTTCGTTGTTCTAAGAGAATTTCTTTCAAGAAGTAACCACTCGCGGCTCGTAAGTATTTACAAAGGGCGACGATATTTGATCAAGGAACTGTAAAAATATTTGACATGCTTATACGCCACTTGTGGGCGACTAAGAAAAACCTAGCCTGTCCAATGTTTGTATTGGTCTTCAATTTGTGTAATGGAAAACGCTATCTGTATTAATTGTTAAACTTTCATTGCGTAATGGCTACTCAATGCTATCGGTTTGCCCATCGACTATTACACTGAAACGCATTTAATGGATTCCTAATAATTACCGAGTAACAGCACTATTTCCTTCTTATGGTAATAGTTTTGTCATTAATGTACATATTAATTTATCAAATTTGTTGACAGTTTGGTGTCTTATCTATTTTTCAGGTTTTTAGGCTATCTTTGTTTACTTAAGTTATTTTATTTATATTTTAATATATCTGATAGAGGGCCAGGGACCCCAAAAAAATTCAGAACTAAGTAGGGCCTTGGAAGGGATACACTAAGGATACGTCTAGGGTTAGTACCTATCATAAATGCACATTTTTAACTAAAAGTGATATTCGAAACGTTAACAGGATAATTTGATGTACCGATATGATATTTCCAATATTATTTTCATTATGTGTTTATAAATAGTCGTGAGTCCTGCCCATATTTTGTATTACTTGCCTATTGATATAAAAACGCGCATAAGTTAATTTTAAATTTCACTTTTATTTTACTCTTAACATGGTCCCATGTTTATTTAAGTATTTTCCCTTATCATTATTTAATTGAACACAGATATATTAGTTTGGATGCTTCTTATCCCTAACTTCAATTTATTTATTCTAATGCTATGTTTTACCATTTTCCATAAAGCGTTGTCATTAATCATCCATTGTTTCGTTTTAGCTAGATAGTATCAATATGACAAGACCAACCCAGTGTCGGCCTGCAAAAACTGTATCCGGAATGGGCGTGTGAGATCTAAAAGACCCGTCAAATAGCGACGTAAGGGTTGCAAGATCAAAACAGCAAAATATCTTGACAAATTCTATTTGTCAGGATTTTGGGATTGCGTCCCAGAGAAACAAAATGAAATTAATCAAATGTTTACTATTTATTTTTAACCATCTTACAAAAAAATTAACACGATTCTTTATTTATACGTGCTCCATTTTGATGTTGCCATTTTTATGTAAAAAATAAGATTTGGCTTTGAAGCGAAATCCAACATCCTGGTCCATATGACCCCAGTTACCCCACGTAGTCTAGACAAAATAAATAATTTCAGTCCATTTCACAACACTACGTTACCCACGTGGGTATTGGAGTTAAAACAAAGGTAAAATGAGAGATATGGAAATTGTAATAGTGTAGGTGTTTTAATAGTGTAGGTACCTTTTTGTTGCAGTAATTGCGATTACCTGACTTAATTTGTTTTTTTGATAAATGGTGATTTACTATACGTATATGCTGTAGTACACTCACAGACATAGATAGTACAGGCCTCCAGTATGATATTGTAGAGGACCTTAAATTATATTAATTTAAATTATATCCCAAAAAAGACTTTTTTTGATTTTTCTTCTTAATTTTAATACTTAAAATTATTGTCGTTATAATATTTATATATTGGCTGACTTCAACCCATTAATGGCCCACTACTGGGCACGGGTCTCTCCTCTTGAGGAGGCCTAGAGCATACTCCACGCTGTATTTATATATTAACATAACAATATTCTTTTATAACAACCATCTCTTCACCGTTCCACACTGAACCCTCTTTAAACCATTTGAAAGTGGTATTTTTAACCGCTGTCAGTTGCACGTATGAAATGGACGGTAAAGGGATACCCTTTGACCTTTGAGTAGTGTCGGCTACACTAAGTTTTTACAGTTAAAACATTTGGAGAGACAATAGGGGGCGGGTCGGTTCGGGGTCATAAATCATTCGTTGATTAATGAACCGGACGGCCGTGATTCGTCACGTGTGGCCGGATGGGTCTAATTTGGTCACCGCATTGCGTGCCTCGTTTACTCATCACACGTCAATTTAGATTTTTTCAGTACCAAGAAAAAAGAGTCCCGTAACATTTCAATGATGACTGTTTTGTATCGCAGCCGACACGGATCCTGTTTGGTTAGCACAACGTTGATCTATTCAACAACTTTGTTCAAGAGATCAGTACGCGCACATATCCCCTTGCCAAACAACCATCCCCGTTCACATTAGTTTCGCAAACAAAGAAGTTAAAGCTTACAACAGCGATATGTTGCCAGTTCAACCGTCTCTAACTTATCGGAAAGACTCTTTATATCAAGCGCCCGGATTTTAACGGTTGAATTAATTTTATTGTTGTTTACAAAGCAATTAGTATAGTTCATAGTAATAACGTTACGATTACGACGCGCGGGCGACGCGAAGACGTAAATACTCAAAAAACAATAGCA
Organism: Thymelicus lineola; assembly: GCA_963932265.1. Taxonomy (NCBI): domain Eukaryota; kingdom Metazoa; phylum Arthropoda; class Insecta; order Lepidoptera; family Hesperiidae; genus Thymelicus; species Thymelicus lineola. The sequence goes on from OZ010694.1 coordinate 12,994,282, forward strand.
CTAATGAGGAAAATAGGAATTACCGAAAATTATTTGAAATCCATACCATTTCCTGCACAAAGAAAAATAAATAGCCCCAGTTCGAAGAACATCACGCCTAAAAATACAGCCTTGACAGACCAAATAGATACATAACAAAGTAATAAATCTTGAAAAACAGGTAAAAAAAACCTTAAACATGAGTTAGAGGAATCAAAAAAGATGATACTTACTTAACAGATCATAAGATGATAGGTACTTATCATATCGTGAACATGATCATTTTGTTTTTGGAACTTAATTTCCTGCACCGAGTGAGTTATCAGTGATGATTGGAGGGTCGGCAATTAAGATACTCGTAAAACGCTGAAATTAGGGTCCGCCCATATAATTAATATCCTGCCACTATCTCATTACATCATGCTTCAATTAATGTAGCCTATAAGTTACGTGGTGAAGAATATTAAAATAAGGCGTTTTAAGCTGTGTTATTATAACTGACGTTGCCTATGTCGATGTACTGAGTAACTAGTAGGGATGGACATTGAAAAAAAATCGATGTTTTTTTTAGATGACATTGCATAGTGGCATCGATGTTATATTGATGTGTCAAAAATACATCGATGCTTATAAACATTGATTGTTTTTATTTTTATTAGCGTTCGGACTAAAAAAGGTCATCGCTAGTGAATTTCAAGTCCAAAAACCAAGGTTTGCCTCTTCGATGCATCGAATAAAAAACATCGATGCTTACTCGATGTTGACGTATTAAAAAAACATCGGATTAAATCGATGTTTCCATACTTTACATCGAGTGTTTTTAAAACATCGATGTATATCGTGCATCCCTAGTAACTAGTAATAAATTCAGAGTTTTGAACAAAGATTGAACCAATACGATGCGGTCGGAACGATAAACAAGAAGGTTGGACGGATATTCGCAATATCCGGCTGCGGACGATCGACTAACGGTCTGCATTTGTCGCTCAAATATTAAGCTTTCAACATTTTAGTACTACTCGTAGTTTAAAAATGTCAGTTGTTCGTATTTATGTATGCCCAGTTAGTTTATTCCATTCGGATGAGTGTCATTGTATATCTGTAAATAAATAAGCAATAATTTGGTCCCGTAGAAGCAGGGGATCAGTACAATTTAATTGCTCATGATATAATTTATTCCCTTTAAATTACACACGAAATTTTTTTTCCAAATTTATCGTAAATTGCTCTTTGAATTTTATTGTAATATATAAAGATTTGCTTTTGACCTATTTTAAAACCTTCATGCGTCGATCGTAGTTGAATAGAAAACTGTATAATCGATTTTAAAAGGGCTTTTGCGGACTTAGTGCATATTCATTCATATTCGAGATTTGTACGAGTAGTACGCCAATTATTGTAATGATCATTGAACTGTTGTACGGTACGTTCATTTTTCCGGTCCTTTCCGATCTTATACCAACAAAAACCGATGACCATAGGTAAGGGAACATACCAAAACCACGTGCCTCATTTAGGGGGGGAGGGGGGTCTTTAAAACACCACGATTGGTCACAGAGGGGAGGGGGGGGGTTTAGGGTTTTCTCACGTAGTCAATAATTTAGCAACCATTGCGCCACAAAGTCGGCAAATATAAGCAAAATTATTATTTTTTAACTCTGTTTTTGCAAAAAAGTATTGAAAACCGTATTTATCAATTACCACGTGAAAACTAGGGGGGAGGGGGGGGGGTCTTCTCATATACTACGGATGGTCACGAAGGGGGGAGGAGGGGGGTAAAAAGTTGGAAAAAATGGGTTACGTGGTTTTGGTATGTTCCCTAACTTGTAATTAAGTTTTATCGATAGACAGGTAAGTGGACGCTGGCGGTTGCATTTCATAAATTGCACTCTGGTTGATGGCATTAAACATTTACGTATGCAGCATACGGTATTAGATAAATCGAGATTCAATTCCTCTGCTGCGGATATACGAGTCGTTTACGATTTTTCGTAAAGTAGTGCATTATTCATGGCGGTAATAAAAATGTTGGGCATTATTTTAAGGTTATGAAGCGTATTTTATATTGTACGTCATGGTTTTGTTTTCAACACTGTCGTACATACAAAAGGACTTGTAACTTTTTCCTAAATTAAGAGACTAATTCGTTATATATTGCTTATTAAGTTAAGGCTCCGTGCCGCGATATCAACAATTTCGGTCAATTTTAATCACTGTTTGTGTGAACAGGATAAAGAGATTAAGCTTTGTTTTTTGTAACTATAAGAGTATAATTCTTGTTCTTGCTGATAGCGCAGACGAATTTAACATATTATTTATAATAATGGCAAATCACCACTATTTAAAACCCTTCTTTTCCGAAAAGTAACGAGCAAGTGATTTTTGTCTTCGTTTTACAACGAAAATACAAAATATTCCAAACATTAAAAAATATAAATAACATGAATATACGGTCTATTATTAAGTAGCCTAGCCAGTTTTTTAAATTCCTATCCAAATATAGCAGAAAAAATTTGTGAAATAACGTAATTTCGTTCGAAGTAAGTATTTTTTTCTATTAATTAGAAACATTTTAAGGAAATTTTAAAAAATACACATTAATCTTAAGTTAATCCTTTAATAGAATCAAAATTTTATTTTATGAAAAAATAATGATTTCGTTTGTTAATAATAGTTGCAAACTGAACTATATTATGGACCGCATTAAATATATTAAACCAGTACCGCCGAGGCTATCATCGCGTGAGGACGTATCGCTCTGTACGACGTAATGCTCACGTGTTTTACGTAAAAATATACACAAATTGTACGCCGACTACCACATTTTGATCCAATTATTAAATTAATTATTTTTTATTTTAATTTTTTTATTTTAAAATCATAGACCTGATTTATTAAACTTAAAAATAAGACATGAGAAACTGAGAACATTACCGAGACTAGAAAAGTACATAGTACCTCAATGTGTCAACAGATATGGAAGTAGAATGTTAAAATGTATTATTCCAAATTACTTAAATGAGTTACCTTGATACCTTAAAAACTATGTACACTAACAATGATAGATGTAATAACAAACTAAAAACCTATTACCTAATTACACAATGATTGCCTATGTATCTAATATAAGTTATATATTTAAAATAAGTTAAATTGTAAAGTAAAATGGTGCATTGTATTTGAACGACTCGTCGGGCATACATAAACCCTGTGAGGTTTGCAAGGTCCGACTCTTGCAGGAATAAAAATTTGTAAATGTGTGTAAAATAAATAAAAAAAAAAAAAAAAAACACCACGAATCATCATGTTTCTATGAATTACAAAATTGGCTGTTTGGAGGGGTGGGGGTGGGGTAGTTATACTAGTATGGTAGTTATAGTAGTTCATATAGGAGATGAATATACTGAATTCAGCGAACATACCCGAGTGGGGTATGAAATGAAAGGGTTTGATTTGTGTAGTACTAAACTGGCTGTTTAGTTGTAGTTACGACGAAGGGGGTGAATTTAGTTAATCATCAAGGGGCCATCCATAAATTACGTCACACTAATTTCATGACTTTTTGATCCGTCCCCCATCGTTGTGTGACGTCACATATTATAAATTTTACTCCTAGAAATTATTAAGTTCCATTTTTGTTTTTCAACTTAGTAATTCACTTAGTAGTACTTCAAGTGTTTCAACTTACCTTTTTGAAGTGAAAACTTCTTTAGTACGGGGGTGATTTGAAATTCGATGAAACGAAACTGTCCAGTAAAAAGAGACAGACACATAAATTCTAAAGCAAGATAGGAAGCATTGTACAGGGGAGGGGAGGGGGAGGGGGAGGGGAGGGGAGGGGGAGGGGAGGGGGAGGGGAGGGAGTTGAGTTGAGTTGGCGTCGCTGTGGCAAGGTTGCGCTCCAAAAATATCACTCCGGGTCCCGATGGTGTTCCGGGTCGAGTGCTGGTTTCCGCCCTAGACGCCGCAGAGTCCCTGGAGTAGCAACTAAGGGGGCTCCTGAATGCCTGTCTCGAGCAGGGAAATTTTCCTAAGGCGTGGAAAACAGGACGAAAATTGGTCGTGCAAATCCAGCAAACAATTAATAATATTATCGACGTACGTCAAGCCTATTCATGGTACTTTTGCATCGTGCATCGTGCATGGCCTTGGCGGGACGTACAGCAAGATGGGCAGTGTATAAAAGGTTTAAGCTCTGAGTCTGAATAAATACATATATGTATACGAATGAAACGTAAAATAATTATCTAACTTTGCATCACTATGATCATTACTAAAACGTAAAATTATCATCTTCCCGAAATTTTACATTCTGAAATTCTGAAAACAAAATTTTTGAAGGTTTCATTTCTACCACGTGTGAATTGCACACATTTTAATTTTTTTTTCAATAAAATCAACAAATTAAACCTTATGATCATAACGGTAGTGTTGGAAATATTTTTAAGTATTTCTTTATTAGGCACTTCAAATTTCGTGTTTTAATACTAACCATTATACATATTATTAGATTTTGAAATATGACGTCACGAAATAGTGGCACCCCTCCCACCCCTTGTCACACTACATCGACCCCCTCCCCCTTCCTCCTAACGTGTGACATAATTAATGGATGGCCCCCAATGGTAAAACACGATTTGTACCTATATTTCATTTTGAAACAAGAAAATACGTCCTGCCTAAGTCTAAGCTTAAAACCCTAAAAACTTAAATTAAAAATTTAAAAAACCCCCACTCAAAATAAAACAAAAAAGTCTGAATATGTAAAAAGTAAAAAGTCATAAAATAAATTTTTAAGAAGTCATAAATAACATGAATATTACAAATGTACTAGCTGACCCGGCAAACTCTGTACTGCCTAACAACTCACCCCTCTCGAGGTCTCCCTCGAGCCCCATCTCCCTCCTCTTTCCCCTCTCCCTCTCCCTCGACTGTCAGTTATAAAATAAAAAAAGTTAGATATGTCGCTGATGTTACATTAGAAAGATAATATAGTCGTTAAGTTTTCAAAGAAATCTGACCTCCTACTACAGCTATGAAACAGACAAATTTCTGAACGCACCTATAAATATCTGACACCAAATGACAATTTGACAAAAGATATCAAATGTTTCACAGCTAGGAACAATTTGTTTGTTTTTAGTATTTTTTATTACTTATTATTTATATTTCTCACCGTTTACACCTTTCCTGAAGTTTCACAAATATTTCAAGATCAAAATTAGCCAAATCGGTCCAGCCATTCTCGAGTTTTAGCGAGACAAACGAACAGCTATTGATTTTTATATATAGATTATATTTAATTTATCTAAATAAAATTTTGTCGTGTTGGGGGACGGCTCCATATTAAACTCCATCCATCCATCCATCAGCCTTGGTAGGTCCACTGCTGGACATGGGCCTCCCCTAACTTGCACCACTCTGACCGGTCCTTTTTTTTTGTTTTTTTTCCAGGGGGGAAAATGCATTACGCATACCACTCGGGCGCAGGGGGCACCCCAGTTGTTATGTGGGACTCCCGTATAGGCTAATGAGACCCACGGTATACCCACTAAAAACCCCCCCATCTTCCTACTCGCCGCCTTGTGACGGGGTTACGGGAACGCTTTCGCACACATCCGCGACCCCGCCAGCGGCAGCCGCCCACAAGCGGCTCCATCGCGAAAGCCCGAAGGCCCTCCACGATGGGCGCACCAGATGGTAAGGTGCGCCTCCCTCCTCGGCCTCCACCAGTACTGTAGCAAACTCCCCCTGAGTCTGCTACTAGGAGGCCATGGATACCAGATGACTGGTACCCGGTGGAGGATCAGGTCTGTGGTTCCTCCACCGACCACACCTCGGCCGCAGAGGATAGGGCAAGCGGCGCACCGTAATACCACATGCCTCTTCCTCTGCGGCCCCACCAATGCCGTTTCGGCGGAACGGCCCCGCCAGCTCGCAGGGGGTAGGGAGAGTGGCGCACCGTAATACCAACACGCCTCTCCCCCTGCGATCCCTCCACGGCCGCAGAAGATAATGACAACGGCGCACCGTAATACCGGCACTCCTCTTCTTCTGCGGTCCCACCTCGGCGCGCGTCCGCAGCGGACTTATTCAGCCCGCTGGGAGCGCCCTCCTCGGGCCAGCCGGCAGCCCAAACAGGCCGGCCCTGGTTGCCTCTTGGCTTCACCGTGGGTGACCAGTCCACGGTTACTAAGCCCCCCCGCCACGACAAGGCAAGCAACCCCCGGGGGGGGGGACTCTGACCGGTCCTGAGCCTTCTGAATCCAACGGATGCCCGCTGGCTTCTCCAGGTCGTCGGTCCATCTTGTCGGGGGGTTTTTTTCAGTTTTTATCAGAATTAAAATGTTGAATAACTTTATAAAATGACTGATGTAATGAAAACTGGCCAAGTCAAATCTAACCTAATTTAAGATCTCACATTTTTAAATAACAGCAATTGTTATAGGTATCCAATAAAGCAAAGAAATATAGTTTAATACTTGTTCATATTAATAATGTTTTTTTATTCCTATAAATACATATTTCGATTTTGCGGCGAAGCCCACAGCCAAGCTTAATTTTTGTATTGAACTTGGCTCTCCTTTTTTATATTTATGTTTTTGGTGGGATATCATTACTTTTTGTAAAGAAAACTAGGCAATGCCGCGCGCCGCCGACGACACACCGTTGGCCGATTGTTTACGCATATTACAAGTTTTTTGTATAGGGACACCACTTCACTTATTTTTCGACTTTTTTAATTTTTTTTTATTATTTCCTACGCTTACACACAATTACCGAGCTGGATTCCAAATTTCATCCTTCTAGGTTATCTGGAAGTAGGTTAGATTTAGGTACTATATGTCAGTTGACCTTCATATCTTTATAACCGTTTGAGTTAGCTTTATGAAATTTGGGCTTCTATATGTCCTTATGGATATAATTAAACACACATAGTTTTATGTGCTTACGTTAAAGAGGTTTTGAGTTATAGAAGGGTCAAAAGTGGCACCAATTGGTTCATGTAATGTTATAATATTATATTACACTCGGCGCTGGCTAGCCAGTTCCTTTGCTTGAACTTGGCTTGATACGCTGCCGCGTATCTAGATTTATTTTATGATTTTTTTACTTTTTACCTATTCAGACTTTTTTGTTTTTTTTTGAGTCCGGGTTTTTTAAATTTTTAATTTAATTTTATATAATACGCCAATTTAATAGGTTATGAATATGACAACATATTTAGTCCCACTGCTCGGAAAAGTTTTTTTATGGCCCAAAATTTTAATGTTTTGCATTTTCAAAAACATTTTTTATGAAATCAAGACTCGTTTGATTTTCGGGTGGGTACCAATGAAACATGTTAAATTTGTCTGTACACTCTAAGTTTATCGCAAACATAAATGACATCTGTGATGCAAATCACTGAATAACCTAAATATGTACCTAATGTGTTTTTATCTAAAAATTTTTCATTTTGATTGTAATAAATATACTAAACTAATATACAAAAACATTCCACACTTTTATTTCTAAACTGTTCATACTATGCATCCTAAAATTATTATCAAATAAAGGATCAAAATTGTTTAAGCACGAACTTCAGCCAGGTGTGCGTGAACGATGCACACAGACATAGCTTCGCAATGAATATGACTTAACTCTGTCAAATAAATTTTCGGCACGGCCTCTTAACATTATTTTCTGGTTTATGCAGCAATACACGACGAAGTACTCTACTTTTAGAAAAATATAATTTCTTAAGAACAGGACATTTAACAGAAGAACAGAAATTAGAACCTCATACATTTAATTGAACATTTACCTTCCATAATACTCGTAATATTGTTTTGTAATTTACGTGATTCAGTAAGTCATGCGTAGCTCCCCACTGGCGCCACCTGATGACATGAATACTTAAGCAAATATATCCCTTCTTACGGCGCACGTATGATGGATTAAAATGATTCTCGTTTGCGTGAAATGTACGTAAATTACTTATTTTTGTATTTTACAACATGTGGCATAAATCTCTTATGCATGAATGTCCCGTGGCATAGTTTAGATACTTTAATAGGTATTACCAAAATGTCAGACAATAAGTAAAACATTGACAAACAAGTTCAAAGTTTTGGTTGAAGTTAATTCAGTAAATTTTTGTATAAATCACGAAAACAAATGTTATATTATAGATAACGACATGAAAACAAACAGTAAAAATATAATAATCGGTATAACATCAAAAGTAATACATTATTTTATCCGAAACTGAAATTAAGGACTAAATGAAATATCCAGCGAGAACGTAAATTTTTAGCAGATCAGTTTTACACAATTAAAATATTTTATATGGATAAAGATAAGAAATAAAGCATGTGCCTTCTCCCTCTGTACATATGTTTTTCGGAGTGTTCTTAAAGCTGCCAACAGTTGCACGTTTCCCTTTCAAATATTTTTTTTTATCATAATAATAATCCTATTAGCGAATTAATATTTCTCCTTGTGCGTTCAAATGCTCCTGATTTGGCTGTGCCGAGAAAAATTCAATTTATCATTTGTTTTTTTACAATGGACGCGGCTTCTCGCTCTGACTTTAATAAATATGTTCCTTTGTAAGCACATTCTGAAATCATTTCATTGAAGTCGGGCTTTTTAAAGTATAGCTAGTAAGTGACTTATATTCCTGTGTCCCTAGATGGGGCAGAGGGCGTCCACAGTGCGCCGCCATCTTGTTCGGTCTTGAGCTTCACGCGTAACTTCGCTCCAAGTCTTCCCTATTGTTTTCGCCTCTGCGATGAAACCGTCTCATAATCAGAGAAAACACGAAGAGATTAAAGCACAGTATTTTCTAATTAGTGAACTTCAAAAGCATTAATTAAATCATCCCATATTCGCAACTGAATGGGTACTCAATGGTGAGTGGAGAGTCAAGCCGTGTCGGGCGTGACGTGACGTCATAACTGCGGTGTCAAATATCGGAAGCGAGCCAATTGGTGTAATTGACGTTGAGCAGATCATGCTAACGTGTTTGCAGTTAGCACAATGTTTTGGGATTTGGATATGATGGGGTATTTTGTGAGGTAAAGTATTTTACGCCGATATTACGCCGAATGGACTTCAGTGATTATGATTTATATGAAGATATTACCCAGTAAAATGGTATTAATATTGATGTGATTACAAAATATCTGATGATAATGTTAAAAATTCTTCCTGGTTATAAAACAAGACGTAGGTTTTGTAGAACTAGCTGAGCTATGTTAATGGATTTAACCAGGAAATATTCTTTGTAGGACTTGTAAGCATTACAGAAGCCCTGCAAAAAGCCTCAGGTGTTTTAATATAATAAAAAACTAGTCACTAGACAAGATTTGTATTTAATCTCGTTACGCAAATGACAGTGTTGCACTGGTAAGCTCTAGTAATACTAAGATTGAAGTCGAGTCCTAGATTTATTTAAAGTAGTAGAAAGCTATATGGATAGTTGTGTTTTCTTCTACCAGACTACTTTGTGGTTATTATGCATTATTCTCGTCTACATAGTACGTACATAATGTTTTTTTTTCATCTTCAACGTTTGTAGTAACGCTCTTTTCGTGACATGTTTCATTTTAGATGTATCTTGAATGTCTTGCGACGGTTCGCATACATTCAATAGGTGACCACTTATGACAATAGCTACATGAGCATAGCAGTAGCTTCTATTTTTCAACTTTTTGTTGGTGTTATGAATAATATTGCAAAATATGATACTAAAATGTATCTACCACAAAAGAGTCAAGTTAGCTTCCGACTGCTTCGCCGCATGAATTATGAGGAATGTTCATATTTTCCTGAATATTTGAAAGCTAACAACTTTGTGCATGATAGCTACACTTGCTTGCAATTAATTTGTTTTAAAGTTAATACTTAACTATATTTTTCAGTGCAATATAATTCACAAAATAAAGTTTCAATCTCAACAGAGAATGCTACTCGATTTTGTTTTTTGCCGTGTTTTAGAAAGCAACAAAAATACTTTCAATAGATTGGATAGTATTGAAAGATTTGGTGCATCGAATACGCTGAAGGCAATAAAATGTTAACGGTGCAGTGGAAACTGAACTGCAGTAACTATTTGCATGTGCGTTAGTCTAGTGCAGATGCAGTACTGTTTAATAACGCCATTCATCTGAAATCTATATTAGTAATGACTATTTATCAATTAAGTAGGCTCTTATTGTTCCCGATCAAGATCCCACTGCAGGTTTGATAATGATAATTTATTTGCGAAAATGTGGTTACAAAATGGTGTTAGTTGTCGAATATCGCTCACATTTGCCAGACTTTAGGCATGCAAATTATTTATTAAAATTATTATATTATTAATTATCTACTAACAATTAAATTAAGAATTTGAATCTATAATTTATTTATTTTCTGCGTTAATCGAGTATTGAATCATAATAAATTTTTTATACATAATTATAATAGGGCCAATATAGTTTGGCTAGGCTGCCTAGTAAAATGTGCCAGCTAGTACTTTAAATTTAATCAATATTGACTGACTTCTTTACTGGATTATAAGACTGTAAAATTCGCGATCTTGTCATTTTATTAAGGGAGTTAATAAATTAGCGAGAATGGTTGTTTTAAGAACTTTAAATCTTTATGTATCCTAAACTGCTACTTAAAATGAAAAATAATTAAAGGAACCTTAAATCTTTTTTGAATACTTGTTCAACGATACCCCACTTGAATTACCTCGTAGATATTTTTTTTTCATTTTGACAGTATGACGTCTGGTTGTCGCTGTGATGAATTTTGATCATTGTCATGTCTTTACTAGCAGTCGCAAGGTTAAGGCGAATCGATTGACGTAAGATTCATTAAAATCGACCAATACGTTTGGTCTCTACGTTTTCTTTGCGTTGCGCAGTTGGGTAAAACATAGTCTAAATGTTTTCTGTATGCTATTAAATGTTTAAAGAATCTATTTTATTGCATATAATCTAACATTTTAACAAAAAAAAACTGAGTTCAAATGAAGTACATTGTACTTTTGACATGGATGCCATTGTCAGATCTCGCTCAAATTTATGTGGGACTACACGACAAACACCAGCTTTCGATTAAAAAAAGAATCATCGAAATCGGTTGGCGTGATATTGAGTTATTCGTCCATTTATCGCGCACATACTTAATGCAAATTTAAGACTTATATGATTTTGACATGGATGCCATTGTCAGATCTCGTTCAAATTTATGTGGGACCACACGACAAGCACCAGCTTTCGATTAAAAAAAGAATCATCCAAATCGGTTCATCTAGTCCAAAGTTCTGAGGTAACAAACATAAAAAAATACAGTCGAATTGAGAACCTCCTCCTTTTTTTGAAGTCGGTTAAAAATACTTCAGAGTCTTCAGACTGAGTTAAAAAAACTCATTACTTAACGATGGATGAGTGTCTAATAATTATTAAGAATATAAGTGGACAAGATTCATCAGTGAAAGTAATATTAGCGTCCCAATTTGTCCGGCCTCTAAATTATATAGTAAAATTGAATCGCGTTTTAATGACCCCATCAATGAGCCGCCAGTCCTGATAATGGATTGCCTCGTTAAATTTGTTTGACGACTAAATTGAAGCGGAAACCTTGAAATATTTGATGGCGAGCGTCGCTACCATCTGTTACTTGGTTTTTGTAAATAAAAATTATTGTTATGGAACCAAATGTTATACTTTCATGAAAATTAACGATTACACGTATTCATATTATGTCGCGAGGGTTTCGTGTGGTTTGGGTACAATTCATATAATTATATTATGAGTATGGCTATTTGTCGCTAATAAATGTTATGGCACATTCCATATTGTAAGTAATTTTTCACAATAACTTCTATATACAATTCAAAGAAGTTTGAATTTCGTATCGATTCATTCAATTTAATCGCTGTTTATAAGTATATGTGGAAGGTGTGTTTTACGGTATTGGTTATCCAATAATATTCCTTTTACTTTGCTCCATGATATATTTCCAGTTCCAACGTTCACGTCTTCTACGTTCTACATTATTGATATATTCCTTATTCTAAATATTTAGTTTTTCTTCATGACATTTCTTATATGGCAGCCTCTGCATCTGCCGAGTGTTGAAGATAAAGAGGTCCGTCCCTTGGACCTTCAAGCTTTCACTAAAGATTCATGGCCTCGCCGATATATGTATCATACTCATACATCGTAAATTGGCTATTTGCTCGGGTCAATAATAATTTTCGTTAATACGAGAGTATCGTAGCACGAAACCCATAACACACTTGGCTGGCTTCAATAAAATTTGACAGTGAACATTCTATACATACTAGATGTGCCATATTTTGACGTTCCAAGAAACTGGCAGTTCACTGATACGTTCTGTCTAGGTTTTTACGTATGATTGACTACTTTTGATAGACTGTGACGTCAGAAAACCAGAACCGTTTGTGCCATTAATTTACAAATGTATCTTCTATCTATGTCAAATGGCGACTTGTAGCAACGCCCACTTCTATGTTAGCTATTGACATGTTTATGGTTTATGGAAAAGTTTTATCAAGATAATATAACCACAGTCTCTACATATCATGAATCTCGAATAGATTAAAATTTGACAATGTGTTATGGAAAAGCCAAAAAATTGGATGATATTATCATGGTTACCTTGGGTATCAAAAAGCGTGTCAACATGTAATTCCAATCTCTTTAGGGGTTAATTTTGAACCCTCAGGTATCTGTTGCAAATTAAAACAACAAATACTGGCCTAAAATAATACAATTTAATAAACATGGAATTTGTGGAATGTCTCATAAAAAATAATAGCGATTGTTTCACGTACGGCTACTCAGGTGTAGTGGTCGAATCAATTGTGGGTGGGATATTTTTATAAAATAAGTAAAATAAGGTGGGAAAAACCCAAATACCGCACTGTTTAAACACGATAGGTAAAATAATCAACCTCTAAGGGTAATTAATTAGCATTTGTAATGCTGCTCGTTTTCACGGTGTTACCGATAAGAGTTTTTAGACTCATTTACTTGGCGATGTTATTGATACGCAATACTAACAATTTTATTTTAACAGCCACCTCGGTCTTGAGCTGGTAATGGAAGAAAATAATATTGCGGGTGTTCTTTGGGCTTCTTTTGTCGCTTCTGTTGAGTGCCGTAACTGGGCTACCCATTTAAACTCAGCCTTTTAATGTCTTGTCTTGGGTTATTATATTTAGTATGTTTTGTTGTATCCTTACAGTATCGAGTATAAGATAGAGTAGATGGAGGGCCATCTCTGTGTATGAAAAATGTCCGTAAAAACGCGTCCAATTACGGGTAGCGCTGCGGTGCGGTCTACAACAGCTATGTTTGAATATCTATTAATCAGACACTAGCGCCATTCATTACCGGTGGATAACTCGGCAAACTTCACTCCGTCTACAACAGCTACGTTCATATCGCTCTATTTATCTGACACTAGCGCCATTCGAATGGCCATTATTGGAACCTCTATTTTCAGTAAACAGCTGGACACTTTTTCAGCTTCCCCTCAAATGCGATGGCTCTCCTTCTACCTCTATACTCCATGCGTACTGGCGGTCTATTATGAACTCTTAATTCCAGCCAGGTTCCGTCGATTCTTATTACTAAGTTTATTACTTAGCGGTCATGTGACACTTTTTAGCCAATTATATGTCGTTCAAAGCCCGATAAATGAATTGCCTGGAACATGAATGGTTTTATAAAAGTTCATAATAGGCCCTCCGTACGGGTAGACGAAACCCCCATGCTTTTCGTAATACAGTTGTTGTTTGTTTTGAACATCATGTAAATCGTGGATCATGTAAGGATTATGTAACATGGAGTTGTAACGAGGTTTAAGACCCTCTTTTCTGAGCTCTGTTTTCTTGTTGTAATTTTAGGGTCTTCCCCTTTCCACGCGAAATCGGTTCAAACCGGTTAGAAAAACTAATTATTAGTACAGCTAATTTGGGATACTGCTGCCTATATACTAACGGCCTGACAACCGCGGCGGCGTGGTAATAACAGAGACATTAAAGTCAGAGATTCCTATTAGTTTTAGAACTTTTGAAGTGAAACTTCTTTAGAATCGTTAGTGATTTGAAACCGGATGCAACGACAGGTAAGATAATATAACCGCTAATTTCGTCTTTCAATTTAACTTGTCCGTAGCTCAATGGTCAGGACGTAGATACACAATACCTGATGCGCAGGTTCGCGTCTCAGTATTTCTTTTTTTTTAGTTTTATTTTTTTTAGTTTTATTTTTATACTGTTTTTAAATACTTTCAAATGCTCTTTTAAATGTTTTCAAAGAATTTATCAACAAAAAATAAGAATTTCATTCTTTCATTCTGTCGATCGACCGCCCGATTATACAGACAGTAAAAATGCTAAGTTGTATTCATAGATGGCGCGAGGAATAAGATAGAACATTCGTTTTATTGCTAGATAGATTTTTAAAAAGTGCTAAGTTGTATTCATAGATGGCGCTTCGATTTATTGCTTTAAACCAAAATTTTGAAACCAAAATTTTGGAAAGTTTCACTTCTACCACGTGTGATTGCACACATTTTCTTTTTTAAACTTAGGATTTGCCTTATTACTGTTAACGAGTTTATTTCTCGAATCAGTTAATCGAAATTGATTTAAAAAAGTATTTTAAATACAAAGTGGAAACTGTTTTTTAGATAATCTCGTGATTTAAAATTAGAACAAGAAGTTCCAAATTTATAATATGTAGCTTCAGTTGTCATTTTATCTTTCTTTTAACTTTTAACTTTTTGATTTAAATTTATATTTTTGTGATGTTTTATGTTTTGTAGACGTATAAATAGTAATCTTATTTTTTTCGTGCGTTGCTCAGTAGCTTGGAACTTGCAATGGTCCCACGGTACAATACAATATAATGAAGTTCGGGTTCATAAACACAAACGTCCATGAAGAACCTTTGGCTTATGTTTCATGTATTATAATTATGCTAAGATCTTTAAATACTGAAGCACAATCAACCGTAGAATAATTAATGATAAACTTGTCGTAATCCTACACCATTTGATAATAATGGTATCTTCAATCCTTCACACATTATGAGCAATTAATTTGATAGAAACTATTAGAAGGGTTCATCGCGTCTCCTGTAATTTCGTTATTAGATATTATTTATGTGCTATTCGTTCTATTATTAAAAGGTATTAGTTAATAAATTAATGATAAAAATATACATTGAAATGTTTTAAAAGGAATGTGATTTAATGAACGACTTTTAAATTTTTGAATTTCTATTGTATTTTTAGGTTTTTAATAGCTTGGAGTATTCTACATGTGTGCGTTTTTTACATAAACAAGTTCACGAGTAGAGTTGACCCCACTTAAATAACTAAGTTCTGAGCATTAATAAACATTTGTTCATTTGTTTTAGTTATAAATTCGTTCGGTAGGTAATTTGGATTTAAAAGTTAGTCAGCGCTACATTTTGAAAGCAGATATTCGGTGTAAAACTAGACATTTCTACGCCGGGTCTTACACAGGTGTAACCGAGTACAGTTTCTATTTCCATTTTCCAGAAAGCTTCGCCAATTATACACAACTTTTCGTATATTGTACATTGCACCTGCTGTGTTTATTATAATATGTAGGGTTACAAGTTTTACTTCTGGCGCCCCGCTAGACACCAAAATCCTTTACTTGATTATAATAAATTAGGTATATTTAGTTTGTATATTCAGCAAGAATGGAGATTCCGTCTACGACAAAAACTTACATTAAAATCGACTTCTGTAAAGAGATAAAATAATTATTAAGAATTTTGTCTTTTTCTTGTGTTTTATATTATAATAATTCAGTAAAAAATATACTTAGTTTTAATGCTTTTATAAAGTTAAAGAAGCCAACTTATTATATTATTCTACCGTTAAACGTAATTTTCTATTCAAGTAATGGGTCGTAAAATAAAATTATGATACTAAAGCACTCTGCATCTAAATCAAAGGCAAACCTTGCTAATCTTAACAAGGTCTGCTGATCTCAGTTGCTTACATCGCTAGGGAACAATTGTGTGAATTTATCGTTAAATTTGTGCTAAATACGGCAACTTGAATTTATAATTATTCACAGGTGTAGTGCGATATAAACATAAGTAAAATAAGAAAAAAATCGCTCATAAACTCACTCGACCGCGCGTTTTTTTACATGCGATATGTTAAGACTGCAATCCCGCATCCCGCCTGATGGTAAATGAAGCGATGAAGTCCAGGAAGGTACACGCACTTGGTAAAAGCAAATCTTCGTATGCCGACGCCATTACATGTGACCTAAAGAACGTGAATTTTATCTCATAAAGGTAATGCACCGAAAGGTAATTGATGCCGAGTCATTTAGCTCCATAGGTGGGGTATCAAATTAAGAACTGATTACGTTGGATCCCATGCCCCAAGTATGTACACATACGTGTATCTATAGTATACGCATCTCTTGCTGGCTTTTTACCTTGCCGAATCCCTTTATGAATTGACATTTGTACAAACAGATAAGCAAACAACCTGTAGAGTTTAAATTAAAACGATGCAATTTATTATACCGTAGGTACTTTTTTTGAATACCATATCTATGAGACATAAAACAAATATAGCACTTTAGAAAAGCTGACTTTTTGTTCATTGTCTTCAAAGCTTGTTACGCGTACCTAATTGGATTGTGGATTATTTTGTAGGTTGTATTATTAACAAAATAAGTACTGGATTTTTTTACATTTATTTTTCTGGACTTTATTCTTATTTTAATTTAAGAGAATCTTTCAGCTTTCATTATAATCTATATCAATTATCTCCTCTGACACAATTTTCAACAAAATCTTTAATACTTGAACAAGCTTCTTTACAGTATTATTGCTTCGTGGTTAAAATTCCATAATGAAGTTCCATCTACACCGATTGGTCTCGTAGAGAACCTGTACGGATCGATTTTTACGAACTTATTTGCCACTTCTATAGTCCAGAATGCCCGAGATGCTGAAGACCGCAATAAGTGGAGACGCATCGCAAGGATTTCATGGGTCAATAACAACAAAGCATCATCGACCACGACCACTCTGTCAAGAGTGAACGACTGAGGAGGAGGATTTGCCACTTAGGTACAAACTGTGGAATGAACTTCCTTCTGAGCTATTCTTGGAGCAGATTGACATGGAGTCCTTCAAAACAGGTGTAAAGAGAGTTATCCTCTAGCGCCGGCGTTGCATTAGTGATTCCTCTGGTATTGCTCATGTCAATAGACGAGGGTGACCACTTACCATCAGGTGGCCCGTATGCTTTTACGTCTGCCCTTCAGGCTATAAAAAAAATTGGTTGTCTGTAAAGTCGGTTTACGGACAATGGTTTTACGTGATAACGTCTATTTCGTAGAAGAATAATTTATGATATAAATATTGTCAATTCGCACATTAGGAACGGGAAATAGAATGAAAATTACAATTTTACATATTAAATTACAGATATATATTTCGTTTTATTATTATTCAGCGTATCTCTTTCTCGATACTTTGCGCGCGTTGTGGCTCGTGACGTGAGCAGGCTCGTTACCACGTTTTCGAGAATGCCTTCCAAGCGGACCGATTACGCTTGAGTGGGAGAGAGACGGCCGGTCTAGCGTGCCTCTCTCTCTAATGCTGCGCGCGCTTCCGTGACGTGAGCGGCCGTTACTCGGTTTTCGTGAATGCCTTTCAGGCTCATCGTCTTTATAAACGTTATCACGTCAAAAACAAAAAAAAATTACCGATAGTGTCAAAGTTATCTATGTTACATTGACATTTGTGTGTCAAATGCATGGTACGTAGTGTGTAACGTTTGTTTTTCAATAATGAGGTTGCTGGCAACACGCTTTTTGCAGGAGATGCAAGGTTTTAAACAAATTAACTTTGCTCTGATACGGGAAAATCTTCTCTAGACCACAAAAAAAAAAATTTTGTCGTATAATTCATAAATATTTTTAAGCACCACTCCGAAATTTAACAAAATGGCTTTCTTCTGCACGGAGCTTGACGAAATCGTGGGCGTTAGCGCAGTATTTTATATTTATGAACATTAAATATTGCGAAAACGTGTCGTGATTAATGGCTGACTTTAAGGCCAATGTTTATGCTTTTAACAGCCGTGGGAATTTACCGCTAAATTAGCGCTAAATACGGCAACTATCGGAATTTATGGCAATACCAGTTCACTGCGCTTCCTCCTATCTATTCCGTTTACTTTTAATTTACGATACAATGTTTGTATTGGACTTTTTACGAGAAAAAATTCCTTAAGTTGTTTATTCTTTGGGGTGATATTCTATTACAGATACGCGTTGAAATGAATTAACGAATGAAAATTTTACCATTTGATTTCTAGCGGTTTTATGCTAAACATTTTTAATAACCTTGATAAGGAAGGAAGAGAAAACAAATTATGGTACTTTGTTTGGTTTGTACCTTCTTTAAACGTTTGATTTTACCATCAAACCAAGCCATTTGTTTGATCAACTTTGATATTTTATCGTCATATTTATAATACTTGTATCTTTTAGATTTATTTATTTTCGGTCAGGCCTTTTCAGCTTCATATTAATATGCAATATTATTTAAACAGATACTGCTGAATAACATTCCAATCAATTATCAGTATCAGTGTAAACATAACTACCGGGCTTTTCCGATACTAAATCAGTAATATTCGGTGTACGATTACGTATGGTAAATCGGCAATATTTAGGATTCTAATATGAAACAATGCAATTTATTGTATTGTAAATACAATGTAAATACAATCAATTATGTAAATACAATATATATATGAAAATTCTAATGCAGGTAAAACAAAGAATATTAAGAGCTCTTTATTCGAATCGGTTTTAAAATTTTACTATATCCGTATTCATTCTCGCGAGAATTTAGACTTATTTAAACCATACAGCCGAACGGCGAGATCTCGAGCTTTACGAGATCTAATTGTAATAGATGAATATTTAAATGACAAAGACGCATGATTAGCTCTGCAACCAGTTCCGCCCAGTTTTTTTGCAATCACTGATCAATATAGCTATGTATTTTTTAAAAAGAAGTGCTAACTAAGAAGGAAAAATAGCAAAACTCTCTTTTACTATATCCGCCATTTCTTCGTCTCCGTGACAAAGCACCTTTCGAAATATCCTGCATATTAATTATAATATTATTCTATTTGCTGATAGATTAAAAAAAATACGTGCATAAGTGTATCAATGATAACTGTATGAATAAACGATTTTTAAACTTCGGTCCAAGAGAGGCGGTGACATCGTACTATCGATCTCGACCATTCGCCATTCGTCCTATATGTGACGATTTTTTACATACAAATTACTTGAACGTTAAATTATCTTCTACTTAATTTATCGCCTCCTGTGACAATTGGCTATCTTAATGTAGGATCTATGCAAATGACCGTAAAATCGTGTATACCGGGTAACGGCATACCATGACGTCATTGTCCAATTTCAGTATGTATAATCTTAGATTGCACATAGCCTAAGTACGGCGGCTGTATTGATTGGATTAATAAATAAACTCCAGACATTCTGATTTTAAGTATATTCGTTTTAAACTGATTTAATCCCGACGAACTCATTACTTTGATTGTCTAGAGTTGTCACTCCGGAGTCGGTAGAATACGTAAACTTTAATTATCTACCTATATATTGTGATTTTTTAGTTTATACATAGTTTAATTTTATTATGTTAATTATTTACAGTATTTTCATCATCATGAAACCTCTCAAGTACCTATATTATGACATAAATGTTTGTACTCCTTTCTTGTTTTTTTTTTAATTTGAACGTAGCCTATACCTACCACTATACCTACTACAAATCCTAGAGTACGAGCGTTTCTCGTTTACTTATTATTTCGTAAGTCATTTTCACCGTGTATTAACAAGTTCATTTTCTCTCAAAGACACAGACATCCCATATCTGCAGTAAATTATTAACCGAGAAGTGTAACCTAACAAGTACAACATGGCGACTTGGAAACTGGAGGTATTGTACGTTATGGTTTCGAACCGAGATATAAATGTTAATTTTCAGCCCATTGTGTGAGCTACGATGAGTTTGCGAATGAATTATAAATGAACCTAGATACTACCGCGTATTACGCGCAGAGCCGTGGGCTAGTGAGCTCGTGAGACGTTGTGACGTCGTGTCGAAACTATCTCGTTGGTATAATGGATTGATTATAAAAAAAACATAATTAACATTAACTTTAAAAAAATCAAGAATCACACTGCCTGTTTTGAAAAACAAATCTTAAATTTTTTGTCGGCATGTAACCATTAAGAATGATGTACGCACCTGTAATTGGCAAGCATACGAGATCATGTTGTAGCAATAATAAACAAATGTAACAATTGTATGTAAGCTGTTGGTGAGTTAATAAATAAAATAAAATAAATATTAAATTTACGGGATCAGGAATATTTTTAAGTTTGTACCTTCTTTTGGCGCCTTATGAAAAACAGTGAGTGTTTTTTTCAAATGAAATAAAATTTGCGCGCTCAAATATAACACTGTATGCAAGAATAAATGTTGGTTGTGCATAAAGTTGCTCGTAAATATCATCTTATTGTAATGTGATATGCATTTGACCTGGATAAGATTCTTTTTGTTTTTCCAATAGATAATTTCTCCGTTAATTTAATTCCTTATATTCCCACTGAGATATTTAATTATTACAGTAAATCCTATATGAAAAACTCAAGTTCGATCTCTTCAGTTATAGATCCAACTACCGATTTCTGAAGATATTCAGGAGAACTGAACAAATATTAATTTTATCCGATACATAATAAGTATCACCTGTGTGTGTCAACCTAATCTTGTTTGATGAAATCTTCTCCGCTCATCGCTTTAGCAAATATTTGCTAGCAATTTTTCTCCATACGTGCGTACTACACTCAGTCGTGGTTATACATATGCGCCTATAGGACATAAGGTGATGGTCTGCAAAATATGAAGCATCGAGTTCTACATATTATTAAAATTAGTATATTTAATTATGCATACTACCTGTCACTTTGTTAAGTGGTATTTAGCAACAAAATGCATTAGATAAATATATTTTTTCGTAACCTCCACATGATGACCTAATAGCGTTTTTAAAAAAATATTTGTTTTTATTCAAACCAACCCTATGCGGCAAAAATAAAACGATTCGTTTTGTAACTTCTCTATCTTACTACACGAATAGAAATTGTCCAACAGGGGTAATTTAATAAACGACGCAGCGAACTTTCTGGATAGAATTTACTTAGCGTTGTACTGCAGGCGGACACTAGAAGCTTCCAAATGTTAGCAGTGTTACCTTAGTTGTACTGTAAAACAACTTGATGTCATCCTCGCAACTCTTTAACTAATTTATAATGAGATCTGGAATCCACGCAGTTGCATTGCTATCATTGTTGGCGTTTTGCTTTGGAGGAGTCGATTGTGCATTAGTATTGCTTCATTCCCTACGCGTGCATGGATTTTGTAGTCTAAAATTAAAATTATAATTTCCTGTTTGCCACACCATGCTGTCATTAGTCTTCAAACAAATCTTGATAAGGATTAATTTGTTTTCTGTATATTTTACAGCTACTAAAGTTTCTGATTACTTAGACATTTGATAATTCAGGAAGAGCATAAAATTACGTTTCAAACGTAAATGTACCTTTTATATTAGAGCAATGTTATTCGAGATTTGTGCTAGCCTGCAATAGAAATTATGTTATATCTGTTTATTCAGTATACTGATTTGTTTCAGAAGACGTCTCAATATCTATTGTTTTTATTTAGAATAGGGCAGAATAAATATTACTTATTGATTAAAAGATATCACTCAAAAATGCATCGAACAATTATGTTTACAGAAGCAGAAGAACCAAATAAGTTTAAATATGAAATGAGAGATATTTATGTATCTTTTCTTTACTTACTTTTCTTACCTTACATTTTCATTTAAGAATGATACACGTCGCAGTTAGTCTATAGCTTTTGGTAAAATAAATTGTAAGCAACTGCTTAAATTTTCATCTGTTCGCTTGTGAATTAATGCAGTTATCAAAGTCCATTTACAACATTTTTGGGCCAAAGCTTCTTTGCGCTGATTATTTTAACATTAAAAGGTTTGCTTTTTTTAATTAAGAAAATGATTTAAAAGGATAATAATAACTGAAAAGAAACGAATTTAGATAAAAAATATTTAGATTAAAATTATTTACAGCTATTTTTAAAGCTTGTAGTAAGCCCAGTGATACCTACATTATGGTGTAGGTTATATTTCATGTTTAAAAATTCAAAAATAGACAAGTTGTGGATAGAGATAGAGATATTGATTTTAAACTTACCTAACTCATCCTGGACTGTACACTTTTACTATGAGCAACACACATCTGATTCTCAAATTATCCTGTGTCTTGTTTAGTAGTTTAAGGTATCTTTAGTTTAATAAATGGTGAATATACTATTTTCTCTATTTCAATTCCAAAACACTAGTTCACATTTTCGTATCAAAGCTTTTATTCCGTTCAAACATTTCGTCACCTGTGAATTCGGCGTGAATTCGGGTTTTAGACGTATGGCCACTTGTAACCCTTCCATTTAGCGGACGGCTGTAGAACAAAACGGTATCTTTCAGTGAATACCGTGCTTTCTGGGTTACTCGCCGTTGCATGACAAAAAGAAAAAAGGTATTGCGCACTGTAATATAGTCGTTGAGTACGCTTAAGGCTATTGGTCTATGGTGAACGAGCGGCGAATTTCTTCTAGTTCACGTTTTGACTGTTCGCTCCTATCCAGACTGTGGTTTGCAAAGGGGCTAACAAAACTAAATAGAAATTGGCTAGAAGTGACAATGTGTTCCCAGTTTCAAATGAAATCAATATAAATTCACAGGTAGCTCTGGATCCCCATTCACATTCCATGACCTGCATTTGCGTTTGCTAAATAAGACGAAAGTAGGTAGGTACATGAGTTCTTGGTTAGCCTTCTTGTTTAAGTCAACCGTCAAACGGCTGGGGACTTGAGAGCCAGCTCTTTATGTTATTTATTTATTTATTTAGTTTTAGTACACGAGGAAATCTTACACAGCAACAAGAATCTGCACAAAGGAACTGCTTACTTCTTTAAAAATATCTTCCAACAGCCCTGTGAGAAGGAGATATTTATGTCTAGATGGTAGACAGAACACACTTTCTATAAATAATCTCTTCAAACTAAACTAGAAATACATATCTTTAGTATTAAATTCACATGCATAAATATATAAATGTATATTTACATATATATAAAAATATATTTTTTATAATATTATACAAGGTGTCCCAGTTTTTACTTCTTTTTTTGCCGGCATCGCATCGGTAATGCCTATGGTATACCATAATATAGGTAATATCCATGGGTGCCAGTGGTCACTTACCCTCGTCTGGTCGTTTATATAAAAAACACGTTTTCATTTATTAACGAGTACCTAATGTTGATGAAGTATTCTATTATCAGATTCTATTTGTTAAAAATAGAGAATTATGACTTTTATTTTATGGAAGGAAGTTGATAGCTTGTGCAGTGACTGTTCCTTCAATATTGCCATTCAGTTACTTTGTGAACGAGTTGAAAACTCTTAGTGTGGAAATGGCTTCTCGTCTACCAGCGCTAACGACGATAAACCTTTTAGTGGCGCTTTAATTCCTTCCAAATTTTTTTTTGGTTTTGCCAAATTTTTTGTTACATTGTTGTGTAAATATAAATAAGTAAATAATGTTGCAAACTTCACACTGGACCCGGAATTGTAACTTAATTCAGACTTCACGTCTCCATGAGCAAAATAATAAAAAAAAATACAAATATCCCAATAATAATGATAAATGTTGTAATACTGAGCCCCTGCAGTTATTTTATAAGTATTCCATTTATCCTGGATGCACCTCATAAATCGGGGATTACGCTCCGTAATTGACTAACCAAACATATTCAGGGATCATAATTCAAAGTTTCACGGGACGATGAGATTTCAAAAAAATATATACTCTCCATAATCATGATGCACAACACCTGGCCGCCATCGATCATTACCCTGGTAATATCACTACCAGGGTAGGGTGCACAACCCTTACTCTATTAAGTGACGTGTGCAAGAAACTCTCAAAATTTGAAGGCAGTTGTATCTATTGTAAAGAGAGTTATATTAAGTAAAGGGTGTGCCATTAACAGAATTGAATTAGGGTCGTTTTTTTAGAATAAGTTTTTTTTTTAATTCATTTATAAGTAAGTAACGTTGTGAAACGAATTTATTGCATTTACACTTTCATTGTCCAATAATATAGTCAGCTGTCGTGATTTAGGTTTATTTATCCCTGGTACAAATTGTCAAGAATATCGAATGTACTTATATGTCGGAGATCATGTCGGAGATCACCACCCAACCAGTCATATTTGCTACATATATGTATAAATTCAGTTGAACAAAATTTATTTCAACACAAGTATGGTAGGTACTCATGATTTCACCATAGAAAACAAAACAACAAAAAAGTAAGATTTATCGAACCAATCTCTCGAACCGCATTATAGGACATACGCAGCCCTAACACAGATTCTTGTCGCTTCGTCCCGGCGCGTTATGTATCATTCCCCTGCCGTCATTCATCTGGTTTGTACAATATTCAGTTTTATTTCACTCGGACCGTACCACGCGCAGCTCTGAACTGCCCAGTTTGTATTTCATTAGATAGAGGAAGCTTATTTGTAGAAATCTCGCTGATGGCGTGTTCATTTGTTATTTTTTGTTCTGCTTGATGTTTTGACACGAGGGATTTGCAGCGAATTGAATTAAGGTGGTAGTTTTTGGTTGTAGAGTTAAGTGATAATCCATAGAACGGGTCGCCTGAATATTAATTGACTGTAAATTTATAAATTTAAAGATCAAATGGTATCTTTATTAAAAAGCAGGAATGGTCACATCCCATATTTTAAGGTCTCGTTTTTGTCCGATGTCTGAATCCTACATGTCCTTCATGAACTTATACAATGAGCCGAATTAATATACAAATGAGAACAATATAACAAACATCGCCATAGATTGCGACACATTATGCTAATTTCCACGTGCAATTATACAAGACAATTACCCACCTAAATTAATGGCCAAGGATTTAATTTTATTACTAGTATGATGTTAGTTACGTCATGTACATTGGCACAATAATATTTGAACCATGTACATTGGTACATAACTTTAATAAGATTAGAGTTTTGTACATGGTTCAAATATTTGTGTACTTATAGATATAAGATATATATAGGTACCTATACAGTATAAGAAAAATATTATTTAAATTATATTGGAATATTGTATTATATTTTTTACGACTTTTATTATAGTCCTGAAGTATGAATCTACTAAAGAAGCTTAGTCATGTTACACTAGAAAGTTCTGTTTGCGATGAGGTCGTCGTACATCTCGGTAGCTCTAGAGACGAGAACAATACCCAAGTCAAAACTCATCACTCGAATAAATGCCACGCTGGGAAACGAAACTCATTGGCCTGACGCTTGGAACGGCAGTTCAGCTTGGTAACCCAATGATTGCCTTATGGCCTCAGTTCGTTGACTAACACATATCATTAGAAGTATTCACAAAGGCAGTATAAAGTTTCGCCGTGCTCCTAACGCGTACTACTCCTTGCGACCCTCATACGTTTTATTACACTACAGGCCACTTTAGAGGATTACGTAAATGAAAACGTGTACGACCTCGAGCACAATATATTTAATGACAAAAATCAAATGTCACTTGTTAGACCAATTAATAGGGGGGTTTCGCATCAAATAAATGCCAACCATGATATCTCAGAATAATGGTCTTCGTTATGATGTTTAGAAATAACGTATCTAAATTCCAATAGCTAGTTTTTTCTTTTTTTTTTTTTATGAGCTGCTCAAGGACCGAAAAACTTGTTTTTGCTTCTATGAAATTTCCCTTACATTTTATAAAGAAATGTCTTATACAAAAGTTGTAGGCATTTTAAATATCTACAAAATGAGGCCTGTTGCGTTAAAATTAATTTCGGATTTTTTTTATAAATTACAAAAAACAGTTCAAAATCGCTGTTTTTTGTTTGATTGTTTAAACAAACAGTTTGTAATGTAGACATCTGAAAATGTTATGGACTATTGTTTATGACGTATAGTATATGTAGTTTTTTTTTTGAATTTTTTGGTTGCATAGTTTTAGCAAAAATCCATTTGTTTATTAAAAAATCACTTTTTTGCAAATTAATTTCTACAACTTTTGCAAGTCGTTGAATGTTCTACCTGGGCTCATTTTCTTTCTTAAGAGTTGTACTTTCAGTTTGGTTTTATGGCTTATTGATTCTTCCAACAGGGACCTCGCAAAATTGATTGCAAAAAAGTGCTTACCTGCAAAATGGATTGAAATGAGAAATGAGCACGGACGTTTCAAATCGTGCGAGCTGGAAAAAATGTTGATATCTCGGGTTCCCGTGGTCACACAAAAAGTTATAACCAATCGATTTGGGGTAGCTCGACGAGATAAAATCAGATAACGTATTTGTTTTTATCGCAAATGACGTTTGAACGCCTTAATTGTTATTTGTTGAGTTATTCCATTTTGCAGGTAAGCACTTTTTTGCAATCAATTTTGCGAGGTCCCTGTTGGAAGAATCAATAAGCCATAAAACCAAACTGAAAGTACAACTCTTAAGAAAGAAAATGAGCCCAGGTAGAACATTCAACGACTTGCAAAAGTTGTAGAAATTAATTTGCAAAAAAGTGATTTTTTAATAAACAAATGGATTTTTGCTAAAACTATGCAACCAAAAAATTCAAAAAAAAAACTACATATACTATACGTCATAAACAATAGTCCATAACATTTTCAGATGTCTACATTACAAACTGTTTGTTTAAACAATCAAACAAAAAACAGCGATTTTGAACTGTTTTTTGTAATTTATAAAAAAAATCCGAAATTAATTTTAACGCAACAGGCCTCATTTTGTAGATATTTAAAATGCCTACAACTTTTGTATAAGACATTTCTTTATAAAATGTAAGGGAAATTTCATAGAAGCAAAAACAAGTTTTTCGGTCCTTGAGCAGCTCATAAAAAAAAAAAAAGAAAAAACTAGCTATTGGAATTTAGATACGTTATTTCTAAACATCATAACGAAGACCATTATTCTGAGATATCGTGGTTGGCATTTATTTGATAAAACACCTATCCGTCATGCTCGATTGATCGGTCTATGTAAGGGTCGAAAGGACCCCAATAACGCGACTCGGCATCTATCTCGCAAGGGTTGACGCTTAAACTTTACCCGTAGATGTTTACAGCGGGCGGACTGCGCAGCCACTTAGGAAACAACACATAAAATATAAGAGATAGAAGCGCTGGATGCGGCTACAGTTTGTGCTGAGCTGTTTTTATGTCACTAAATACTAAATTGTTGGTATAGAAATGACTATTATCGACCCGATAGAGTCCAGATTGTAGGGGGTTTAAGCGTGTATGTGTAAATCAATTTGAGTATAAAACGGTCATAGAAATTCCAGGTGAATTTATTTTATACCCATTTAGCAACAGAATCGATTGTAGTTTTTATTTGATACTTGCAATATAAAACAGATCCTTCCTACCATGTAAATTGTACTTTATTATATTCTTACAGTAAATTTACAAAGTTCCAAGAAAGACACAAAGAGAATATTTGTAGTGTAACGCTTGATTTTCAATAACATAAAATATCTGAAAGATAATAATAGGAGTTGAATCACCAGTTGAATGTTTTTAATAATTCTTCTTAAAAAATAATCGACTGCAATATTAGGGTTAACTTAAAACCCACTCGTCAGATCTCGCTCAAAAAAATTCGTCAAATTCAGAACCTCTTCCTTTTTTGAAGTCGGCTAAAAATAAACCATAACTTGTTAAATAAATAAATGTATAAATTATCTACGATAAAATCGGAGTTTTACAACGCTTCTAGCTCCACTAACATACAATAGGGGCATAAAATCTTAAGCAGATAATTGAAGCAAGTGCCGTCAACAGCGTCAACTCGTCACCTGGGAGCGGCTAATTGCCGTCACATCTCGCAGCTGCCCACCGTACGGGCAAACCTTTCAGGACTCGATGAAAAGAGCCCTCCGAGTAACGGGCATTAATAATTCCATGCGTTAATCTACGCATCTACGGCAGTGATTCGGTGGACTTTGGATATCTGGATATTGTTATCTTATATCTTTAAACGAGCAATTCTTGTATATATATATATATATAATTGAAATCTCGGAATCGGCTCCAACGATTTTCATGAAATTTAGTATACAGAGGGTTTCGGGGGCGATAAATCGATCTAGCTAGGATTCATTTTTAGAAAATGTCGTTTTATCGGTGTTTTCAGGCAATGATAAACTTCTACAATATACTCTTCCTGACATCTACTGGCAAGTAGCAATACTAAAGCTACTTCAGTAAATGGCGTTGTTAAACAACACTAAGCCGAGCAAAGCTCGGTCATCCGGGTACTGTTAAATAAACATTCACATATTCACACTACGATTGTGTCTTGAAAGTTTCATGGACTAAAAAGACGCAAGTACCTGTGACAAAAAAGTAATGTTTTTTCCCAATCAGGAAGTGGCAGGCCTGCCACTTGTCACTGTCAGTTATATGCGAAAGATTTATCAGTTAAATATAGTTTTTAATCACACTGGTTCTTAAATATTTTCCTATGGTGACTTCAACCCATTAATAGCCCACTACCGAGCACGGGTCTCTCCCCTTGAGGAGGCTTAGAGCATATTCCACCACGCTGCTCCAGTATGGATTGGTGGTCTTTTCGTATGGTACCAAATCACAAGCCAAGTAATGTGAATAAGAAAGAGAATACAAAACTAGTTGACAATTGATACATTATATTCAACTCAGTTGGATATTGACCGACCGGGACTGTCGTCCCTCCCATAAATTTTATTGGCGTTATAATAGAATTTCACAAGTTATCGAGTGGGCATGACATAAAACATTAGGGTTCGGCCGTATTTCATTTTTCTATGTTAATAATAATAATGTTCTTCTATATAACTGACACTTCGTATAAAGATGTGCAATGTCGTTAGATTGCAGTTATTAGGGGCTTGTCGGAGGCCGTGGAGTGAGAATTATTAAATAAATTTACATTTATATAAAGAAAGGATGTAACAGAAATAATAGCAAATAGATACAAAGAAACAACCACTACGAATATAAGGAAAAAATTTATAGTGTTAAATCAATGTCGGTCTTAAATCTTGCTTGTGTAGGAACTATACCGGTACCGGTACCTACTGTTGTACTTACTACTACGGTACTTACTACTTACTTATTTACTTACTACTTACTTTTTACTATAGTCGAAAGAGTTTTGTATTCTTTCGTATGTTCATAAAATTACTCCGTATGTAAGTTTGTGTGAGTAAGAAAGAAACCAACAGTTAAGTAAATAGAATTCATCATTGAGTAACTTCCCGTTAGCAACATTGACCTACCATACCTCATATCTGTTTTAAGTGAAAATGGATGCAGTTTATATAGAATCATTACAAAAATATAGAAAGATGGTTCGTATTGATAGGATTCCATTTTCAGTAGATATATCGACTGATGGTTGCCGCGCATGTCTGGTTGATCTGCCAATTTTCGATGAAAATTCTACGTGTTCTTTCAAACTATACACGAGGGAATTCTTTAACGACGCCCAGCATGGACGCTTAATTTTATATTCGCATTTAATTATTATTATCTCTAATGGTTACGATTGTGGAGTTGATGATTGTGGAGATGATCATTGCGATGACTTCCATGACGTTTACATGGATTGTTTCAGGACTGTTTTAACCATTATGACATCACATATATTGTAATTGTAAATCGTAAACAGAAAAGCTAAGCTAAGTAAATCTAACTTTAATACTTATTTACCTGGGAACTTGGGTATACCTAATATTTATTTGGGTGGGATTCGAACCCGGGGCCCCTCGCTTTGAAGGCAGGGTCGGTACCTACTATAAGGCTAAAGGGTCCTCAGTAAGTAATGTAAGAAATAATTTTGATGTGAACAGGTAGAATAATAGTATATTTATTTATAAAAAGTATTCGAATAATGAACACCCGCAATTGAAAACATACAAATCATATCAAGAACAATTAGTTCAAACAAGTCAAGAACAATAAAATTTTAACAAAGAAGCGAAATATAAATAAGTAACGATGTTTCAGATTATACGATATTCACGCTCAAAAAGAAATAAGTAGAAGAATCACTTGACTGTAGCGTAGTGGTTGGTGGTTCATTGTTCCATTGTTTGGAGTACCTTCCTTTGTCTATGACTGCTTTAAGTTGTACATACAATTTTCAATATTGCGCCGTATGAGTTATTGTGAGTTTTTTGATACAATTGGATTTTTTGATACGAGTCAACGACCTTAAGTCTCGTAAGGCAGATCTATGTGACAGATAAATATTTGTGCTCGTAATATGTCGTATTCCTGCACGTAAAAGATGGCTACACCTTCTCTTATCAAAGTAGAATGAACTATAAATTTTGTCCTTCCCTATGAATTTGGTTCGAAACGATCAACCCTGTGAGCAACTTGAGCATATAAGTGTACTCATACGCCACTTAATTTCCATATAAGTACTATGTACATATTGTATGCCATGCTGTTGTTGCAGTTTTTGATAATGCAAACAGCAACAAGGTTTAACTGAAAACGCTCCAGGTTTCAATACCCTTTAGTGGAAAAGTCTTGGAGCACTCTTATTGAACTTCCTAGCTGGTACGCACTTGAGAGGTGTCAAGCGAGACTGCATCGTATTAAACTTTGTACTGCACTTTCGTGTGAACTTTTCCAACGTTAAGGACTATTTATTTCTATCTTGAAATGAATAGGTACCCAGCAGTAAAGTACTTATGGAAATTCCGTAATAGTACAATATTTAGATGTACATTTACCTAACAGAAGATAACGATTATTACCTTCTACACTACAGTAATATTAGTTGATGACCATTATTTTTTTTCTTCTCTTTGCAAAAAACGAGTTGATAATACTAATGAGATTAGAAATAGATTAAACATCCAAGCAATGCTTTAATTTTTAAGGACCTCTTGTGGGGCAATGGCGTGACCGTTGGACGTGTATGTTCAATTTCCAGCGAGACATAAAAGTGAATGATGAGTTTAAATTGCTTCTCTGGGTGTGTGAGTTCTTGTTTTTGTGTGTTGGTGGCTAATGTCTATAAAAGTATTAAAAGTACAGAGTCTCAGATATGAAAACGTAATGGTACTTTAGTACGATGTTTTGCAATGCCCCGTTCACAGATTTAAGTAGTTTACAAGATGGCCGTTGGATGTCACTATGACGGGAGTGCAACGCACTGCGATCTCGACCTCGTACAGGAGCACTCGAACCGTGTGCCTCCAAGTGTTGTCTGTAAGGATATTGTGTGAGGCAGTTAATAGTTTACAAAGAAATTTTTGAATAATAAATAATATATTTAAAAAATCATCTCACACTTTTTGTAGTGTTGTTTAGGTGAAATGGCTTGATAGTATGATGTTATCTATTTCTAGTAAACATGACAAGATATCCTCAGAAAAAACGTCTAACGTATGTGCAAAAATTGTATTTATTTGGATGTGTAGAATCAAGTGTAAATTACATAAAATTCATTGATACATCATACATACATCCATATAAATCGAACCTAATAAAACATGTTATACCATTCTATCTACTAATGCAAGAACAAAAAAAATGTATATAGTATTTCCTAACAAGCTAAACCAAATGAATTGGTAGAGCTCGTTTACATTTAGTAAATATGTTGGGTAATGCAATCTCGCAGTAAGAGCCGTCTCCCGCTAAACTCGCAGGCCATGATAAAATGATCAAGAAGCTGAAACATTTCAGTTGGTAGCGTGTAACGGAGTAATTTCTCGAGGACGTCGCTTCGTGTCGCCGTCGCGTGATATATTGCGGCTTCACTGCACTCGCTAGCTCGCCTGCTCGCTACTGAGAACCGTTTCACTACTAGAAAAATCTATTATACAACAAATGCTTAACTTACTGTCTTAAAAGATTTTAAATGTGACCCAGTAGGTACATACACTTGTTGTAGTGTGTGCCAAAGGTTTATAAAGTTGTTGAAAACATCAATGTGCCTTTATGCTTGTGGCTTTGCGTTACAGCTATTGATTACATTAGTTTATATAGTCACACACACTACGCCCCCGCATTAATAATACCTTCGACTCGAGAACAAAATTTCATCAATCACAAAAAAAAAATTATCGACCGAGAATGAAACAAAATCAGTAATTATGATACAAAGTGGTCAGGAAAGTAAAATTTTATTATTTTATCTTTTCTGAAGAGGTCGAGTCAATGAAAATATATTGAACTATCTGCATTGTTTTGTTTCGTGTGTTCAAAACAGGATAATTAACAAATATATAAGTATCAACTATCAAGCAAAACTAAAACCAATTCCTCTTCAGCCATCACTGCACGAGATATTTCAATGATTCTCTGGTTCACCATTCTAATAGAAACATAAATCTAAAGAGACAACGTACAGGCGGACGGCAGACGACCGCGAGCCAAGGACGAACATGCTGGGAAGCTTTCGTGCCTCTTGACAACGCTTTACTTTCCTGATCTTATACAATTTGCACTTTGCACCATCGTAATGCTACGCAATAGAGACGAAATTCATTTGGCTGACGTCACAAGTAACTTTGTCTTGCAGTAATGTATAGCTAAAGGAATCCTTATCTCGTCGGACTAAAGGCTAAATCGTCGGTTGGACGGTAGGAGTTAATTTGGCGCCGGTCACGTTTCGTTACCAACATGGCCGGAGCGGACAGACTGACACACAAGATGTCGCAGCCAGCTGGGTCAGTTGCCAACATCGTGCTTCTTCATTGTTTGTCCAATACGAATGATTATTACTTTTGCTAGAGGTGACCCCGATCACGATTTCGCTTACTCTGAAAGCAAGCCGATGTGCCGCATATGTCGATGTGTACATAATCGTTGGTGTCGGTACCCGTATTGCTTTTGACGGAATATAGATTTTTAGACGCAGTGATTGAAAGTCTCGCTAGGTTCGATGTACCTGAAACTTGGCGTGTGGAAAAATGCAAAAAATCTTTAGCTAATAATAATATTTTAGGATCGGCCTTGCATCTGCGATTCCTATGGTATTGTTAATGTCCATACGTGACGGTGACCACTTACCATCAAATGACTTGTCTGCTTTTTCGTCAGCCCTTCAGGACATAATAAAATCATAACTAATTTTATTCGTAACGTTTTTTCTTGGAATTTAAACGTCTGCGAGTTAGTGTTCAAAGCTATCGGTGATATCCTCTCCTCCTTAAATTACTTTGTTAGTTTAACGGAAATAAACATGGTGTACGCAACTAACATCGCGACTTCGCAATGCAAACATCAGATCAGATTAGAGCAAATAACATGCATAACAGAACTGTCGCAAGTATTTGCCAATAAGCTAACTGTCGCGTGATTAATTGCTCGAACTCTATCAATACTACACATTTGGTATTATGTACGAGAGATTGAGAGAAGTGTAAGCGTAAGCTGAAACATATTGTGGTGTAACTCGTACTTAAATACGCAATAAGAATAGTAATAAGAAGCTATCGAAATTCAAAATGACAAGAATAGCAGTGCGAAAAATGCGTAGCAGAGATACAAGTTAGAAACGTGCCAATGGTAACTAAATACCTAAATACTTTGACCATTTTTTTATTTCTATAACTATAATGTCAACAATATCAAGTTATTCGTTTGTTAATAATCCTTATTAAGTTATGCAATTCGTTTGAATACCTACAAGCGTTCTGACATAAAACGTTGCAATATGATTCACAAAAATATGCAAGTATAGGTAAATTGTACACTAAAGAGAGAAAAATTTTCTAGTTTAATTATAACGTAAAATTCCGGGTCCTTGTACGACCGATGAAACGTAATGAAATGAAACATGTTATAAAGTATTGAATGGGTATTTTGAATATAAAATTTAAAAGCTTTTTTTATGAATATGTTACGTTATTCCTGGTAAATGAATAATAACCATAAAATTCCGCTATGCGTTATAACTAAATCTAGCGATTGTACGTATGCTGAATCGTAATATATTTGAATCAATGGTTGTTAGGTAGGTAAAGTAGTTCCTTCATTAGAAGTTTTCGTGGAAGCACAGTGCGAGGAATTTGTTAATTTCGCGGTTGTTAGCTTTGCTTGTGAACGTCGCGGTGAGGATGCACCTTCATTGTACGACACGACAATAACACACCTTTATAATACATGTGCTGCCTCGGTGCAATTATAAAATACAACACAAATTTTCTTTATTGTTCACAAACTCCAATAAACTAGTATAAATAAAAAAAAATAAAATGAAACCCGCCTGCTATCAAAAAAACATCATGATATTAATTTTTGAAATCCTTATGGTGAGCTCTTTAATTTGATACCCATATGATAACCACTTACAATATTCGATGGAAGACTAATACATGGAAGACTAATATACCTATACGATGTCGTTGTCGTGTCGTTCAATAAAATGCGGTCTTAACACGGTTTTACCCACTTCTTTGAATTCTAATGTCGTTCGTTTAATGAAAACCTTATTATTATTATATTATATAATAATAAGGTTAAAATGCGGTCTTACACGAATTTACCAACTTCTCTGAATTCTAATGTTGTTCGTTTAATGAGAACCTTATTATTATATTATATAATAATAAAGAATAAAGATTTTTATGAAGAGGACTGAGTCCCGCTGTGGAACTGAAAGTGCTGATGGATGGATGTATGAGACTTTTATTTATTACGATTTATCAAAACGCTATTGATTGTACCGCGTTGAAAATATATTCTTGTAGCTTAGACATTTGGCGTAAAAGTTGCTAGTGACAGCGAAATTGTCTCATATCTTAGTCATCGAGAGCTATTTTCAAACAATTATGTATTTCAAGGGCCTTTATGATGAGATTTAGACGTAACTTAGTATGAATAGGTGAGGACCTCAAAGTCAAATTCATTTATTGCACACAAGTAGGTTAAGTTAGTGTACAAAATATTGAATCTCTGTCATAATTATACGTTAATAGGTGGTAAAATTCATATAAATAAATTTCGTTTAAAAAAAACCTTTGTTAGAAGTATTACGTCATCGACATCGATGAGCATCTAGTTTAATGGATTTCATGGAAACAAAATAGAATTATAAAATATATAGTTGAATAGAATATTATCATGCACTCCGCAAAAGTACAGGCGAGAGATTGATAATGCTTTTACCTTTAATCTCTCATATCGTGACATTGGTTCAACGCACTTTTCTAGTTCGACTTTCGCGCTCTATCCCGTCAATACTTCTATTTTCAATCTCAAAAAAGAATATATATAAATTTTTGAATATATATAATTGAACAGTAACAATCTTTTTATTTCATCTTTCATAAAGTAGAATTTTTTGAGATAGACATTTTTGATTCATAACCGTCGATTAGACATTTCGCCTGTCATAGTATCAAAAGTGGTCGCACTAGCTCGTGGCGAACTTTATACACTAATCATACGTTTTTAATAACGTGTTGAACATTGCACCACACTTCGCTACAGTTTAAAGCGGTCGGTATTTATGACTCACCCCCTAATTGCAACTTATTGTGATTTGTGGAGCTTGCCCCCAACTTAGCCTTTAACTTTAATAAGCGTACAAGTAACAAACAACGGTCTAGGGAATGTTATAGGTCTTTATTTATTTATATATTTAAAGAATGCCTTCATAATACTCACTATGACCATTAGAGCTTTAAAAGTAGGTACTAAGAGTTCTCCTGTTCTCAACTGTATGTGAAATCTGCCAATCTGTTTGAACTACGGTATAGCATTCACATTGTACGAGGTGATCAGGGTTCAGCATTGGTCCAGCTTTGTTGAGCGGAAGTTATCACTGCAGCCCATATACTGAACGTTTTAAATTTCAGGTAATAATGTGTGAGTTATGATTAAGCTGAGGCGCGCAATTGGTTGGACTAAATGTAATAATAATAAAGTACATGCGACAACCTGAAAGCGATGATGTTATCATAATAATCGCCAACCAAAGGCTTAAAATATTTTGTCGGCATCAATTCGTGTAATGGTGTATTTGTATGAAAATTAATTTGGTTGTTATGTTGTTGATTACACATTTATAATATGAAATGTTTAGGTTTATGTAATTTGTCACTGAAATTAATTAAAATAGTATATTTGCCTATGCACGAGAACCGCTGAAAATACCTATTTCCTTATTTGTGAGAACCGCATCTTATTTTTTTTGTTTATTATTTATTTATTTATTTATTGTTTATTATTTAATAGATTATATCAAATACGATTAGACTAGATGGTCGTGGTGGGCGGTCTAGAATATTGAACCAAACTCATTCCATCACACCAGGGAATCTTAAGAGGCGACTAAAGTAGGCCCTCCTTGATCACCTTTGCGTAAACCACGTAAGGATTATATTATTATTACGAATTAAAAGGCATTCACGAGGCATTTGAATTTCCATACAAATGTTTTACAAAAGGCAGAAAAGCGTGGAAACGCTTTACCAAACTCGAGTTAATAATCTAAGTATCGATGTCTTGAGAGCTTCAAAATGACGCCATAAAACGAGCTCATCTGCCGTACTTTAGCTAACGGCTCACGTGTTTCAGCGGTTCAATGCAAATATCGCCACCTGCGGCCCGATCTATAGCGCGGACATGACCGTAATGTATCGGGAATACTCCGGTACAAGCGGACGTAGCTTAGGTTAGTAATAAATACGTTTATTAGGCATGCCTTCTAATCTGAGTTTAATTTTTTACGATTCTTACTGTGGTACTAGCTGTAGCCTGATTGAGGGCTCGGGTTGAATTACTAAAATAATTCGAGTCTTTTACGACGAATTTTAAAAGTACTTATAAATTAAATTAAAAATGAAAAAATAACCGGCTCAGACGAATGATTTAATGAAAACGGACGCAGCTAAAAAACTTAATTAAAATCGGTTCTTCAGTTTATTAGCTGCGATACCGCAGACAAACTCGTCGATGTAGTAGTCACTTTAATTTTATAACACTCCTCTTTCTATGTCGAAGGCAATAACGGCTCAAATACAGGGTCAGGTTTTAATTAATTATGAGAAATAAAAAAAATACAAGGAAAGTGTGAGTTCATTTATCGTAAATCTTTAACTCGAATTTCAATTTCTCTGTGCTACCATGCGACGATATTTTCTTCAGTCAATATCTTAAATTGATATTCGACATAGTAAATATTTCTATCGGTGCTCTCACACGACTTTTACGACTTTATGAATATCCGAGCCATATACTAGGAGTACATAATATGTATTAAGAAAATGTCTCATTTCCATCATAGAGGCGGTACATGGTATTATCAAATAAATATTGATTTAAATATTAGGAAATCACTAAGTGTCAGACTGTTTATCAGCGAGCAAGTGATTTATTTATGAAAATAAAGAAATATTAAATAAAGATGAATAAAATGTCAAATAAAATAAATTGTTCATGAAGTGCTGAAATTTTTGTTTTTCAAATTGCACCCGTAAGTATGTTATTTAAAGCGTAAGTTATGTTATGTTGTATAAACTTTGTTATCGCAATAGTTTTACCTGTTGAAATGTCTGCTTGTATGTAGCTTATTCGTTTCTCTCTTAACGTATAACAAACGACTTATAACTTTGTAAGCGTACATATTTCTATTTTGTCAGTTTTATTCATCGAATAACGTTGGTAACATTCTAGCAATATGGTGATTAGTAATTTCGAAATTCATACGTGTGATCAATATTAATATCGTTCACTCCTGCAAATATTCATTATTGAATTCTTTTGCTTTACATCTTGCTATTTTT
This sequence comes from Thymelicus lineola, assembly GCA_963932265.1. Taxonomy (NCBI): domain Eukaryota; kingdom Metazoa; phylum Arthropoda; class Insecta; order Lepidoptera; family Hesperiidae; genus Thymelicus; species Thymelicus lineola. The sequence continues at coordinate 13,032,345 of OZ010694.1, forward strand.
CAATATAATGTGTTGGTACGTATAATATGTTTCATCATCAGTTACATCATCATTGTCATAATCATTAACCGATTGATGTGGTCGCTTTTCATTTCATAATGCGGCGGTATTTAAACAGAATTAACACGTTATCTAGTTGGTAGTAACCCTGCCTGAAGCCAGGGTTCTGGAGAATTGAGAATGATTTCTGGAGAAAAAAGGAGCTAAAAGAAATTGGTGGAATGTGAAGTTTTAAATTTAATGAAGAACGAAGTACTTTGTCGTGAGTATCACAAACAAATTGAAAATTTTCCTTTAAATATAGTGAGAGAAGATGCATTATTCAGTGCCTCTTCAGTGCTATTATATAATGCAACTGTATTTTTGTTTATTATTGAAATTCTCAAAAATAATTTGAAAAGCTCGTTATCCAAGCAGCAGATTTACATTCAAACCACTATGATACGTTCAAAAATATCTCAAAACTGTTTGGTAATAGAATCAAAATACAACAAAACACATTCTCTCCGTGACGACGTGCTACGATGAAGTTATAACAGAGTACGGATACAGTTTCCAAATGCTTGGTCAGAATTTTCATTTTATACTCATTGTTTAGTTGGTACGTAGTCGTGTATTGCGGCGGCGTTGCATCGCCCCATCGCCCCTATTGGGAAAAATGCCAAAGATGGCCTCGAATAGACTCCCGGAATCGCATCACGATGGCATTCGATTCCAAATTTAAGGCGGACATAAACTTCACACTCGATTACGTCGGCGCTCGCCTACAAAGACGTGAAAATCGTCAGCTCTATGCACGTTTTGTTCTCTATGAGTCGATGTCAAGTTTCGCTCTCTCTTTTTAACTGAAAACGATTCTTTTTAACTGGAAAGAGCTCATAGCCTTACCTTTTTCGTGTGTCAAATACTACACCGTAAAAAGTTTGTGCGCTCGAGCTGTTTTAGTTTTGCTTTTTGTAAAACATGTGTGTAAACGAGTTCTTGTGTAAACAAGAAATACATGTAAATAATAAACAACAAATTTTATTCAGTTCTTGAAAAAATTGGTTGTTTTTTTAAGTTAGTACTTGTATACGGTTCCACCTAATGTAAATGTAGTCTATTCACTATTGATTATGTAATTTTATTGTATCTCTAGGTAGGTTTACTTTTGACGTGATAACGTTTATAAAGACGATGAGCCTGAAAGGCATTCACGAAAACCGAGTAACGGCCGCTCACGTCACGGAAGCGCGCGCAGCATTAGAGAGAGAGGCACGCTAGACCGGCCGTCTCTCTCCCACTCAAGCGTAATCGGTCCGCTTGGAAGGCATTCTCGAAAACGTGGTAACGAGCCTGCTCACGTCACGAGCCACAACGCGCGCAAAGTATCGAGAAAGAGATACGCTGAATAATAATAAAACGAAATATATATCTGTAATTTAATATGTAAAATTGTAATTTTCATTCTATTTCCCGTTCCTAATGTGCGAAGATAACTTAATAAAAGCCTATTCACTCTTTTCTTGAAGTCATCCACGTCATAGGTGGGTGGGAACGCAGACGCAGGCAAGCTATTCCAATCCTTCGCGGTGCGCATAATTGACAATATTTATATCATAAATTATTCTTCTACGAAATAGACGTTATCACGTAAAACCATTGTCCGTAAACCGACTTTACAGACAACCAATTTTTTAGGTAAGTCTTAGTGGATTCCACTGTCTTTTGAACTTAGATGCAATCTTTACTTTAATTCCCTATTTATACCGAATGAAAACCACTACGGAAAGGAATATTTCAATATTTCACTTCAAATGTTTTCTTAGAATGGTTATAGTAAGGGTTTTTGTAATTACATCTAAGCTGCAAAACAAGCACTTCGCACGGAGCGTTTTGTACACGAATCCGTTTACCGAACACCCAGTGAGGTACGTAAGTCTGAAATACAGACGGTGTAATGCACCCAGAGAATCTCTTGCAATTTACTCTGTATTTCTGGTTACAAGAATTGGTCGGTTACGCGCCGCGTTACTACCCAGTTACGGTTGGTTATTAGCAGGTTTCTGTGGACTCTTGAACAACATTTGCTATTTTGTTACTACTTACCTACATATCGGGTTTTAAGTGTACACTTTCCGGATTTAAAAAAATCAAAATATATAGTATACGTATTTCTTCATAAAACAGATATCGAGATTAAAATATGAGGTACATATTTTTTGTCTTCATTTTCATTTATTCGTGTTTTTAATGGAATTTGTTTATGTTAGTAGTATTAAGTATTCCTAATTGAACAAAACTCCTAATAACAAAAATTATAATCACTCATATTATTTAGCATTATAAGTAGGTTGTCATCTCGTCCGAAGAGTGTTATTAATTAATTTTATAATCGATAATTCATTTTGCCTTTGTTGTTTAAACAAATATTGACGTGTTGTTAGCATAGTCATGAGAAAAATATAAAAAAAATTTTTTTTTTCATCCACAATATTAAGATAGCGATCCGCTTCCATGCAAGACAGACGATCCGTTATGAAATATCTCACACGCGCTTAGTTCCTGTGTTTTTATTAGAAATGCTTGGCCGGCGCGGCGCTGGAGAGATTCCTTTTTGAATATGACAGATAGCTATCGTTTACGATTGCGTTGTACTGGAAAACTATTTTTAAATTTATATGAGTTTTGTGTTTTTATATAACGATTGTTAAGTACCTTGCATTTAACAATCGGCCGTCTCGTTATTACTAATTCAGGTTATTTCATTATTCATTCATGATGGTTATCTTGGACGCAGTTAGACTAATCCTCACCCACTCATAAAAAAGTAGGTCACAACCAAACACTCAATAAAAAAAATATTGGAGATGCGTACTTTAATAAAATAACAACATTATTGTACTTATAAGTACTTAATTTTATAATATAAAATGTCTTGTATTTTGTGTAAAACCGACAACAACCCATCTACCTAAAGCATGATTAGGTATTGTGTTTGGGAAGTGAGTAAATAAATCATCAAAAATTTTTTTAAAAAGCCAATTCGAATAACAGAAAAAACGAATGAATTCTTATAATATAAATCATTGCTTGTTCATATATTTAAAGGAGTATCCTTTATTCGAGGAGAAAAGGTTTTCCTAATCTTGCGAGCCCCGAGGATGTCTGCGTTTGACATTAATGGGTGCCCTTAAAGGATTATTTGACATTTTGTACGTCTGCGGCATGTTGAAGGACAGTTGTATCGAGATCGTTTCTGGTTTAGTCAGTTGATTGTAAATTGTTTTTTGTTTGTATTTTTTGAACTATTGAATTAAAGGGTTGGTTACAGAAGTAGGTAGTAATGTTGTGTAGTTCATGGTGCCACGGTAGAATAACTTTAGATATAAGATTAACTTGATCCAGATGCTGCCACAGCATCATTGTTGAAGAGAAAATCTCTTTTGGAATACGATTTATTTATTTTCTCTAAATTAAAGGATAATTAATTTAACTCGTAATTCTAACGATAGCAATAATTTATACAGTAGTTGTTATAATAGAATTGGTGGCCAATTGGCTAGCGGAATGAATGAGTCTTATACTATGCATGCCGAACACTATGCATCAGATCTATGTATCCATACTCCATAATGCATTTACCGGCGGTCTCCATGAAATGCAGCTCTACACGTAAGTCGCATAGTCCATCTCCGCTTGCGGTATTTTTGTGCGGATCTCTGCAGTTTTAATTAAAAGTTAGTGCCAGTCGAGTGTGAATCATATTCATGGCTCGACGCGGCACGGCTCGTCCCAAATGACGCATTAGTCGCGGGACTGCTCTGTAATGAATAACTGCTCTGTGAATGTAGACGAAAAATAATTTTAAGCGTCTCAGAAAATGGCGGCGGGGGCAAATCTTTAAACTAGTAAACGCTGAAAGACCCGTTATTTTGACAGGCTAGCTGTTTTTTAGCAGGAGTTTTTGTAGGACATCTAAAATGCAGACAATACCTGATTACGATAACTTATGCAACTCCTTCGTTATGAACTGCACTTTTGTGACGTTCGTTGTATGGAAAATCGTTGTCAACGTGTACCAACATGTCATTCAGTAGATAATATTGTGTCATATTTTCTTAGAGACGCATTATCGCGTTTTCGTAATTATAAGTAAAAGTTAGAAATAAATTTTGTTATTTAAGTAGGTAAAAGTAATAGTATTTTTTCTCAATTGATTCCTATTTTAATAAAACGACAGTGATGGCATGCGAGTTATATTCATAATTTTATTATAGTGACTGCAGCGACCTACGAGGCTCCAATCACGACTCACATCGCTACGACCTGTGCTACGATCGCTACGAAATAGCTACGACCGCTACGAAATAGCTACGGCCGCGACACAATGAACTCGTTCCAAACGACTCATTAGGCGTGAAGCTGCTCTGAATACCACTACATGAGTCTGATGTGACTATGTACGATTAAAGATGCGCTTCAGAAAACTATAATACAAAACCATTCAATACTCAATACTTTATTGCATAAATATGTAGTAACATGGTTCATAACACAGTGACATCACATGCTACACAATAATAACCCTAAAAGGGTGTTGCAATTTTGTGGGTGGTGGACCAATTCATTTTATTTCACATTTTCTGTTCTACTAAATTGAAATTAAATCGGGTAAATTAAATTAAATTACATTATGTTACATTAAATTATAATTATTATTAAGTTATAGTAATTATTAAATTATTTATTTATTTATTTATTTATTTATTTATTTATTTATAACAGATGCTTGCAGTACTAACAGCAGCGCCAAAGCATACTGCAAGCTATTGGTATCTTATGCTAATAATAACTTAACACCATTTAAAAGTATTTTACACATATGTATATAAAATAGTTTAAAGACATGTTGAATATATCCGTATCTGGCGCATGAGCAATCAGAGTATTAAACAGCGTAACAGCTTGAGCTGTTGGTGTGTACCGCGCGGCGTGCGTGCGCGCCGGGTAGGCCGCGAATAAGCGACGCAAGCTCGGCCGCCGCAATCGGTCCGGTACTGACAATAGGCAGCGAGACAGAGTGGTGGGGTTATCTATCTTATTATTAAAGAGTAGATAATAGTGCAGAAGAATCGCACACTTACGTCGCGTCTCCAGCGTGTTAATGCCTACCATGCCTCCTACGAATAATGATGGATATAAATAAGGATAATATCCATACAATTTTTTATACAGATACCTCGCGAATTTCTTTTGTACCTTTTCTAACATAAGTTTATACTTATGTTCATGTGGATCCCAAACGATTGAGTTGTACTCAAGTTTGCTTCTGACAAACGCGTAATACAAATTGACAATCGTGCTTCTTTCTTGGAATCGGGACGCCTGTTTATTATGTTATTATTAAACCAAAATAAATTTGATTGTCGTTTTTAAATTATTTTGTGATATTTAAATATTTATTGGTCATTTTTGTCATTAAAATAATCTGCTAAATTATAGTAACATTTTTCAATTAAGTATTTTTTTTTAATTTGGTACAAAAAGATATAAGATTTGTCTCTTCGACTATTTTCTTTGGGAGTTTATTAAATATCTTTATCGCCATTGCATTTGGACCGTCACTATGTATTTTTAATTTAGATGTAGGTATTTTTAGTTTGTGCGTATATATGGATCTTAATAAATTCATTTGGCTATAATCAATCTATGAGAGAAAGGATCAGGTTCTTTGTCTAAAACCATAACTTAATGATATTGTAGTGTTAAGTTACAGGTTTTAATGTGATTTTTAGTAAAATCTCAGTACAGTTTTAATTAAAACTTTGTGCCAGTCGAGTGTGAATCATATTCATGACTTCAGAGCAACCCATCCCAAACGACACATTAGACGCGCCGCTCTGTAATGAATAACTACTCTGTGAATGTAGACGAAAAATTATTTTAAGCGCTCCGGGGAGCTTAGTATTCTGTGAGAATGACTTTGTTTAGTTTTATTTACAGCATAAATTAGATGAATATTTTATGCTCAACCGGCATGAGAATTATATTTATTTGTATCATACTGTGTGATGTGAAATTGTCGTTAATAGTATTAGTAGGTAATTGAACGGTTTTTTGTATGGTCGTATTTCCTTTATGGAAATAAAGTAAATCTTTACATAAAATACACCTACATTAACTGAACCTGTAAAATAAATACAGGATTTTAAAAACGAAATGATTTGCTTTTGCAGCATAATGTACAAGGAGTGAATGCAAAAACAAATCTTGAATCAAACGCGTAGTCACTAGCGATTCTTATCAAATTATCTCGGGGCGTGATTTATTGCGCGATGTACGAGTATATAAAACGCCTGTATCACCTCTTGTAATGTTTTCTACGAGCAGGAGAAATACGACCTAATATCGACCTGTTAAAAGATGTAATTTACATTGTTTATCCATGCGCCAAGGGTCGCCCCCGCTTTGATATACGATGCTGAAGGGCAAGCGATGCTAAGTGGAACAGATTTTTTAAAACATAATGGCAAATAATATCTGTGTGGAATAAAGGTAAGCTGGTTAAGCTCGCCAATTGTACCGTAATATTCTCTATTCTCAAAACATAGGTTATTATTTGTAACACATTGGTAAAATATGCAGCTAGCAGCTGTTAACATTACGGTTGTACGTATGTCTTCTGTTATTTAGTAGAGAAAATTCAAAAATCAGTCCAACGGAACGGGCGAATAATATTGGTAAAGACTATCCATCGGTTTCCTTTATGTACAGTCGGCCGCTAAAGTAGCTTAACAGAATCAAAAGTGCAAAACAACTGAACACCCAACGAACCATAAGTCTTTGTCGTGATACGAACGCAAATTAAGCTTAACTTACAGACGTTCATAATAAGCATAACACAACTGTTTCATAAGTTGCTAAACGCTTTCATTCCTAAAGTCGCTGAACATCATCAATGTCAAAAGTAGATTAACAAACTATATTCAATGTTACTGCGGAAAAAAAAGTAATAAAAGTAGGTAGTTGTTTTAGGTTTTACCCTCGGTTTATGAATATTCTGATTGTTATTATGATGTTCTCAGGTACTTTAGACCAAATTATATTATCGTTAAATTACTTTTTTAATACAGTTGCTCAAAAAGTGGCATATTGCAGGGACGTATAGCGTTCGGGATGTGGGCTATTACATACTCGTGCTTTTTCTTTACCTTTTCCGAACTTGATAGATTAGTATAAATATATACGATAAATATTACTTATTGAAAAGTAATATTGTGATTTTACTATTCTATTAAACTGGTTCATTTTTTTGCAACTATATTAAAAATAGTTGTTCAGTACACGTGCGGAACCGTCATTGCAACTTGTTCCGACTGTATCGAGTTTAGTTATACAGTATAAAGGTAAAGGTAAAGAAAAAGCACGAGTATGTAATAGCCCACATCCCGAACGCTATACGTCACTGCAATATGCCACTTTTTGAGCAACTGTATTAAAAAAGTAATTTAACGATAATATAATTTGGTCTAAAGTACCTGAGAACATCATAATAACAATCAGAATATTCATAAACTGAGGGTAAAACCTAAAACAACTACCTACTTTTATTACTTTTTTTTCCGCAGTAACATTGAATATAGTTTGTTAATCTACTTTTGACATTGATGATGTTCAGCGACTTTAGGAATGAAAGCGTTTAGCAACTTATGAAACAGTTGTGTTATGCTTATTATGAACGTCTGTAAATTAAGCTTAATTTGCGTTCGTGTCACGACAAAGACTTATGGTTCGTTGGGTGTTCAGTTGTTTTGCACTTTTGATTCTGTTAAGCTACTTTAGCGGCCAACTGTACACAGGCCAGATGTTACATAGCTTATTGGATAGTCTTATTGTAACCACAATAAGCAATGTAACATCTGGCCTGTGTACATAAAGGAAACCGATGGATAGTCTTTACCAATATTATTCGCCCGTTCCGTTGGACTGATTTTTGAAATTTCTCTACTAAATAACAGAAGACATACGTAGTATATACTAAACGTTAATACATATTAAGTAAATGCGTAAATAAGAAGACAACGGGCATCCGCTGGATTCAGATGGCTCAGGACCGGTCAGAGTGGCGCAAGTAGGGGAGGCCTATGTCCAGCAGTGGACCTCCAAGGGCTGATGGATGGATGGAAGTAAATGCACATATGACCTACTTATATAGGCACATACGTACCTACAGAGAAACCTCTCGAAATGCATACTATTCTTGATAATCCCACGTAATTAAAAACAGAACATAATATTCTAGACGAATTTTAAACAATTGATATATGTAGCAATAATATGTATTTGTACAGTTGCGATAATTTATGCATGTACTGGAACGGAAGGAAAGGATTGTGAATAAGATTTAGGATTTAATAGAGAAATGACTGATAGCGAGAGGAAGGGACTTGAAGCACGTTCTCTCATTCACCATCTACCAAAGTTAACATGTTAATTAATAAATTAATAGTGTAGGCGACCCGCGCGTTTCATACAAACATATTCCCACATTTGGCCTTTTTTATATGTTCAATATTTACCTCTTAAGAATAGAAATTATTTTGATTATTTTAAATTTAATATTTCGATAAAATGTCGGTACCTTCATCTTTGTTAACATTTTGTTATTTTATTTAATAAAGAAAGGGTAGGTGGCCGACCATCAGTCGACCATTTCGATATCTTCGGTGACGACGCGTTTAATTTCTCTCTGCATTCCCTACAATTGTCTGGTCTTCGAGCCAAATCTAAATCGGCTTAAAATGTTTGATACACCTCCTAATCGTGTATTAACGCGTCGGCAACGCAAAGAAGTCGTAAATCGGTTTGATTCCGCCTCACTGCAAACGACCTCTACTCACCTTGGCGTAACGGTCGCGCCGCGCAGCGCCTATAGTAATATCACGCCGCGGCAGCAGGCCACTGAGGAAGTCAAGATGGAGAACATCGTCAAAAAATCTCCTGCAGCACCAGGACGAAGTGGTGATTCCGTGCGAAGCGCGGCGACATCGGGCAGAACGAAAATATCTACCGCGTCGTCACTGGCTCGACGGAAACAATTGGAACTGGAAGCCGCTGAAGCCCGGGCCAAGATTCAACTGGAACTAATTGATAAACGGTTGGAACGTGATTTGGCACTAGCAGAAGTTGAAGACGGTGACAAAAGGAACAGTGAGTGCAGTCAACGACAACAGAAAAGCGAGTTGCATAAAAGTGTAGAACAATGGATAGACAACAGTCAGATGAGACTGAACGCCGTCGCGCGCGAGGAACCAGTCGAGCCGGCCGCAGCCGCTACGCCGCGTGCCAGCGTGGCCGCAGCGCACCAGGAGCAGCTGCCCAGCAACAGCATAGAACAGCTCGCCTACACCTTGCGTGACATGATGGACTACTCCTCTTCACAGAGAGAAGATCGTCTGCTTAGTCGACTCGCCACACCTCGTGAACTACCATCGTTTAGTGGTGACTGTATAGAATGGTTACACTTCAAGAGCGCGTACATGGAATCGTCTAAAATATGCAGGTACAGTGACACGGAGAACCTGTGGAGATTGCGTCGAGCGCTGCGAGGCGACGCCAGAGAGGCGGTAACCGACCTACTGATAGGCAACACCTCGCCCGCAGCAGTCATGGAAGCCTTGGAGACACGATTCGGAAGATCGGATATTATCATATCTAATATCACATTACAGCTCAAAAAGTTACCTGCTCTGCCTAATAATTATCAACAGGATTTAATCAATTTCTCGGTCAAAGTAAATAATTGTGTGGCGACAATTCGTGCATTAAATCAAGATGATTATTTACGAAGCCCGGAACTCGCGACCGCTATTATTGCAAAATTACCGAGTACATTAATTGGAAAATGGACAGATTATGCATATGAAAAAATATTGGATGGCCGTTCTAAATTGGAATTAATGGCTAGTTTCTTAAAGCATGAAGCTAAGATGTTGTCAGTCGTCGGATTAACAATGCCGCACGAACAAAAGAAAATAGCTGAAGCTACTGATAAGCGACATATAGAAAAAAGATTTATTAAACGTCCCGTATTTGCAACAACGCAAGTGACAGAACCGATGTGTGCATTTTGCAATAAGTCACAACACAAGTTACCGGACTGCAGAATATTTAGACGTGCGATGCGCAAAGATAAGTGGCGCTATGTAAAAAAAAGTGGCTTGTGTTATTGTTGTCTTCAAGCGCGGCACGACAAGGATACGTGTCCCGCTCCAGCATGTGACATCGAGGATTGTGGGCTACGACACCATAAACTGTTACACTGGACAGCCAAGCCCACGCCACTGTCGACCGACTGCCAGAATGCAGCTACATCAACGACACAGTCAACAGTGGCGCACGTCGCATCCAGTAACAATAACCGGATCGCTGAAGTCATACTGAAAGTGGTGAAAGTGCATCTACGTGGACCCAATGGTGTAGTGAGTGCATATGCCCTGCTGGACGACGCCGCTACCGTGTCGATGATCGACTCCGAGCTGGCGGACAGCCTGGGTCTGGTCGGCCAGCAGTCCAGCGCGATAAAGTTCATCGACGCGTTCGGTATAGAGGTATTTCAATCGGACGCTCCAAAGGTCAGTGCGTTTATTTCTAATAACATTTCGAGTGATTCCTATGACATTAAATTGCGTAAAGTGTCTCAGTTAAATTTACCCGTTCAAGACTTGTCTATAATTAATAATATTAATTGTAAACATTTATTACAATATGTAAAGGAATGTGTTTGTAAGGAACGCGTGCGGCCGCGTCTACTTATTGGGGAGGATAATTACCATTTGATTGCACCTCTTGAAATAATACCGGGGAGTAAACACGAGCCTTACGCTACGCGGTGTCGGTTAGGCTGGACCATTCATGGCTGTTGTGGTCGCACTCACACTCGTGACGTCGGACGCATACTTACTCTGTCACATTCTGATAACGAAAACATCTCGTCTAGTATTGAACAATTAAATGATATTATTAAGGACTCGTTTACTTTGGAGTCGATAGGAATTTCGACCTTACGCCGCGATAATACGGATCACTTAAAAGCTATACAAACCTTAGATGAAACGTCAAGGCATCTGGGGGATAGGTGGGAGGTTGGTTTGCCATTCAAGCGCGATAACTTCACCATGCCGGATTCCTATTGCACTGCTAATTCTAGGTTACAAAATTTACTTGGAAAATTTAACACGGACAACTCTTACGCAGAACGGTATAGGGCTGAAATTAACAAATTATTTGCTAACGGTTACGCTCGCGTATTAAACGAAAATGAACCTTATGACGACCACGTATGGTACATGGCTCATTTCGGTGTACAACATATAAATAAATCTGATAAACTTCGATTAGTTTTTGATGCAGTGTCAAAGGTTGAGAGGGTTTGTTTAAACGATTATTTGTACACGGGACTATCAGTCAGGGACATAACTTGCATACATAAACATGGGGGGTTCGACATTAGAGGTTGGTCGAGCAATGGCAAGGAGGTAGTGGCGAGCGTGCCGCCGGACACGCTGGCTCGCTCCGCGGTGCAGTTTGCACACGGAGCTATGAACACGTCCGAGCGCACCTTAGGTTTGATGTGGTATCCGGCGGAGGAATGTTTTGACTTTTGGCTTTAATATTAATTACGATCGTATACCTCCTGACATTCTAAATGGCGTCGATCCTCCTATAAAGACAAAGCTATTAAGTATTATTATGTCGATCTATGATATTCACGGTTTCTTGTCTCCGTTTATTATTAAAAGTAAAATTATTCTACAGAATGTACATAGAAGTGGCATCGATTGGAAGTGCCACATCCAACCACCTGAGTTCGCTTCGTGGCTGAAGTGGCTGGATGAATTAAAGGATTTAAAATCCTTATCTATACCTCGTTGGTATAACCATGTAGGTGCTTGGTCACAATGTTACCAACTGTGTAGTAATGCTAGGTGCATTAAAAAAAAAAATAACTGAAATTAAAACAGAGTCGCACGCATTTTGCGATGTATCTATTAAAGCGTATGCAGCTGTAATATTTTATGTTTTGTGGCGTATGGTATTTTATGGTTTATGTATTTCGTGGCGTCACGGGATCGTGAGTGCGACACATGCCGGGCATGATGGACGCGTGCGCGTGGTAAACGTCCGAGCCCGCACGGGAACGAGAACCTTGCGTCGTCCGGTGACGCGCGTCGCCTTGTTGTCTTCAACGGAATGTAGTGCTGACTAGTCAGCACTAGGGGGCGGTATGTAGGCGACCCGCGCGTTTCATACAAACATATTCCCACATTTGGCCTTTTTTATATGTTCAATATTTACCTCTTAAGAATAGAAATTATTTTGATTATTTTAAATTTAATATTTCGATAAAATGTCGGTACCTTCATCTTTGTTAACATTTTGTTATTTTATTTAATAAAGAAAGGGTAGGTGGCCGACCATCAGTCGACCATTTCGATATCTTCGGTGACGACGCGTTTAATTTCTCTCTGCATTCCCTACAAATAGGATTAGAGAGATTCCGTAATAAATACATTTCAGAAATAAAAATCATAATTGTTTCGCTAACGAGAGCTACCTGTTAGTTAATGAACACTAAACTTCGAAAAAAGAACGCTAAAGAAAATTGCTGCAGTAATTTTCGGACCAAGAAAAGTGAACTAGCAACAACGGCTGCTTTAAAACAAGCGCACAAAGAAAAGATGTTTGCTTAAGTAACTTTTACAAGAAAAAGCTTTTTATAGAGACCCTATTTAATGATGTAATGGATCGTTTGCTCAAGAGTTTCGCAAACGCGGGCGGTGGTTTGCAGTTTCGCAAGAATATGATCGCTTGGTAACTGCGCCATGGTCGGGAAGGCTTTAGCACCTAAAAGTATTCGTATTGTTAGCCCTGAGTCATGAGCCAATTATGGAACCGAAAAAACCTTGTAATCGGAACCAATATTCGTCGTGAAACAAGTTTTGTATGAGAAACCTCTGTTTTAAACCACACTTGATGACATAGCGTATTGCACAGTTAGCAACCTTTTGAACTTAAGAATTGAACTTCAATAGAAATAAAGTTACATTAAAGGTCCGAGTCAATTTAAGATTTCTTCTTTCCTGCACCTGGAGAAAACCAAAAGCGACACTAGACCTCGAACGCTTCTTACTACTCAAACCTACACCGGGTTTGAGTTTTGAATTGAGGTTTGAATCAATTAACTTGTGCAATGTCAGAAATTTGTAATGAATTTTGATTATTTTATTGAGTTAATTTTGATTCAATTAACCGTAAAGGAACAGGCATTTACTTTGACAATATAAACAAAATAATTCATGATTAACCAATTTTATTTTTTGAATTGGAAATTACTTACACATTGCATAAACCAAAAATATCATTTTTTAAACAACATAACCATATAATTAAGATGTATTAGTCTGTGAATTAGGAGAAAGTAAAAAACCGTTTCTAACAATGTAATTCAAACGTCTCGCTTTTGGTCGCTTAGTTCGTGTGACACCCACTTATCTAGCTTTTTTATGTTTCCGATTTGACGCAAGTGCTTTAATGTTGTTTTGACACTAAATTCAAAGCCCGCAGCAAGCTCAGCCGTATATTGAGTTGGATCTGCTTCCAATATCGGCTTCAATTCGTTGTTGTCGACAATGGTTACCGGCAGCCGACCGCAAGATTCGTTCTTCAATTCAAAATTTCCAGATTTTAAACGATTGAACCAATAATGGATTGTGTTTATGCAAGCAGTGTTAGGTCGTCGTTAATGTTTCGTGTAGTTTGCGCAGCGGTATTTCCACGTAGGAACTCATATTAGAAAATTGTGCGAATTTTCAGTTTATTCATGACGCCAAAAACTACCAAAATTTCACAAAAACAAAACACTATCTAAAAACAAATGACTGAAATTAAAATAACACTTCACGGCTTTCGAAAACAATTTATTTGAATTTTGAATTGCGCGCCAATCCACTGATAATTAAATTTCAAAATGCTGGTTATAAAATCTCCAATTTCATAGGTAAATAGTGTAAATACCTATTATTAATAGCACAATATAATTTGAGAGCATTAAAGCTAGCATTAAACGAGACGCCCGCGCCATTTGATTTCTAGAACCCGGTAAATCACGAGCGATGTCTCCTATCAAATAACAATTCTCGAATAGATCGGATCTCGGCTAAGTTTGTTAACCTCATTCAGAAGTACCGACACCCCGGGCGTACTCGTAGCGAGGCTGTTCAATTCTCTCCTAACATCACACAGGGTAAGTTTAAAGGGCTTTAATTCATAAAGAGCAAGTTCAGTCGCATAATGAAACACATCCCAAACTCACCTCGGCGCGGCTTCAACAAAGCCCGACCCAATTGTTGTCGAATGAAGATTCAATCGGGCCACAATAAATTAGTTGGCGGTCCCTTCATTTGCACAGTCACTGTAGGGAACAACCTCAGATAAGTCACGGGGTCAGGGTAGTACCCTAAGTCGCTCGGGCGGCGTGCCAGTAGGGTCCTATCAAGATGAGTCCCTCCATTGTTATATCGTTACGAGTCTCACTAGTTGCCGTGTAATGGGCGTAACCGTTGTTTACCAATCATAAATTATGCTTACACCTCGCGTCGTGTAGTATTCGTTTATTATGGGCCCACGGCGGAGTGTTCACGTTTGATTCATGAGTCTATGAATTTTTGCTTGTGATTGCTGTGATTATGTTTGTAGGAATATAATGCGAATACCATTATTCATAAATTACATTCCACCTTTATTTCAAGTCCTACATTTATTATGACGATAAGCTTTTGCTTTTAGTTCAGTGTTTTACACTTATTGTTCGAGATTTTCTTCATTGTCTTTATAAAAAAAACCTTACACCTTTGGCTTTACAGACAGCCAGACAGTAAGTATATTGATAAAAAGTTTGATTATAAATGTACCATGAGTATTTATTTGATATTAGGGCTCTTTAATTATAACATGAGATCGTGCCCTACAGTGTACCACTTATGGGATGAAGCCAAACGGTTAACTGTTACGGTTGTGCAGAGATAAGTTAACTTTAGTACAGTTGGCAGCGGAGTGTGTGAAAAAACGGGCCATTTGAAATAATTTTATGACATTTGAGTTTAATATCCACAATATGTACCGTAGCGTTAGATGACGCTATTTGATAAGTATGTATAGTATTTTTAAGGAGTACGCATTGGTACTATGAGAGAGTGTAAGATTTGGCATAGTTCACGTTTATATGGGTAAGATAATGGTAAGGTAATGGTGACGGTAATTGGCCAACGTCGCTCATGGGCATACATAAGTAACACCGTAGCATCTCCGATGCGATTCCGAGAAGTATGTTTGTTGGTAGAGGATAGAGGTGTAGTACCTACGCTAGTGTAGTAAGCAACGAGGACACTTTGAGAACCTGAAACCTGTTTTAGTGAATTACGGTTGAATTTCTTTGACCGCGATGACATAGACATTACATAAGTGATCTATGTAAGGTTGTACAAAAACATAAAGTTTAGTTGTAGCCTTTCAGTTTATCAATGTCGATCAGCGGGCGACGCACGGGCGGCGGGCGGTCGCGACGCGCGGTAATTGGGCGAATGTAATCCGACGCGAAGGTCGGCCGGCTTTTCTCCTCGTTCTGTAATTGCCAATTGCTGCTGTGGATTTTTTATAAATAAATGTCAGCGATAAGAAGATTTCGGCGTTAGTGTCTATGTTTTTTTTTCTGGTAAATATAAGAGGTAATAAATTCCTATTAGGTACCTATTAGGTAGGACTTAGGTACTTTCAGTTTTATAAGTAACAATGTAAGAAAGAAACTGAAAACACACTATGGTCGATAGTATCTACTGCAATAAAGGGGAGTTGTATGAAGTGGTAACATCGAAAAAAAACCGATAAAATTAAAAAAATAAGGTAAATGCGAACTTGTAAAAGCATTTTTTTATTTTTAAACTTAAACTAAAAAGGATTGAAAAATCGTTAGCATCTTAACCTAACTTTGGCGTTATAGGAGTAGGTACCAGACAAAGCTACTGTGCAATGGTCGTTTACGTAGTCAAATGTTGGGAGTGACATGACCTTTATTGCATTCAGAACAAACATTACCCTCTGGCTTGCCAGTATACTCATATTGGTTCTTTTGTGGGCGAACTCCTTCTGTCTGCATTGTGAAATGTTTAAAACTTAAGTTTGAATACGTCATTTCTTTGCTTTTATAAAACTGGTAGTGATAGCCTTCCGTCATGAATGTGGCTATAATACACAAAAAGTGTTCCCTCTAAGTTATGACATGGGGTCCTTCAAGAAGCGGGTCTATTGTCTCCTTCTTGGCAGGCAACGCGTTAGTGATGCCTCCGGTGTTGCTAATGTCCATGGGCGGCGGTGATCACTTACCGTCAGGTGACCCGTTATGAGCACGTTTTCCTACTCAAAGCATAAAAAAAGATTTTTTTAAAACCAATTGGCAGTTCCAGAGATAAGCATTATCAAAAAACAAATGTATTTACTACATAAATTCTAGTATGGGTACTAAATAAAGAGTGACGAAAGAATATTTTTTTTACCGAACTAGATTTCTTGGCAAGTTGAGCTGGTGAAGTAGGCCAGCGTGTTACATATTTCATGACCTACATAAAATAAGCCACGCTATATTTATCAAGTCATCAGCGACCGATAGAACGGAAGCTGTCAATTATCTGCGCAATCTCATTTGTCAAATGGATGTGCGCCGAAACTCGTTACCTAAAATGTCTTGACGTATAGGGTCTGTGGGACCGTAGGCGGTAACGAGATCTGTGAAAAAAAGTTTAGTAAAAATAGTTTGGATTAGTTTGCGTCTTATGTCGTCTTATGTCAATAGGCACAGTGCATAAGATATTAAGGTCTACTTGATGATAAGTGGTCATCACCGCGTTTTGAAGCGTTACAATGTCGACATGATGATTAAAACGTGTAGGTAAATGAATTTAATTTAATTTTTATTGATGATCATTTTTTGATGCTGAACAACGAGCATGTCATTAAAATTATGTTTTAATTTATGTATCTGGTCATACAGTACTTAAAATTAGACAGGTATTATAGGCAATTTTTTATAGATTGTAGATTTTAATTCCGCATATGCTATGTACAATATATATTGCTCGAAGAATGTCATGCCATGTCAGTTAAAATATCTCTGTAAAGTATACACTTCATAAAAACAAAACACAAATATAAAACCAAGCATAGCTCTACAAAGTACCTTCAAAGATATCGCTATATTATTCATCGCTCGCTAGTGGTTACAGGAGGCCCTAAGTAGACGCCATCTTCATGTATATTTATACACACTTATCTGTTTTCTCAACTGCGAGAAACTACTTTATCCTTTAGCCTGAACAAGACGTCCTAATAAGACATGGATCTTCGTTGGTTCTTTATTTGGATTTAATTATACGATATTACTTATAGCTGTACATTTTTTGTGCTTTTTAAATAAAATATAATAAACAGGTGAATAAAAATGTCTAATAATAATACATTATGTATGTAATGTTGAATTAGGTATAGGTATTTTATAGAATTACATTATGAGGCACAGGCATTAGGCCTCCTGTGTGTGTAGTGAGCCTGGGTTGAAGCCAAAGATAGTGCCTTCTTCCACATTTAACATATAGTTTTTAGTAAAAGGCAAAACGATCTCGGTGATACATATGATGTGGTGAGGAGGTGAAAATAACCACTTATCAATGGGTAATAAAAAAGTCAATAATTTTTAAAATATGTAGTGCATGTCAAAACGTTGTAACAAATACGTAGTATTTTTTGTGTGTGACGGGGAAACTTGACTTGATTGACGGAATATTACAAAAATAAGCTCCGAACTGTGACAAATGTTCAGAAATGGTATGTGATGTGAGCCATATCACACAGCAACAATCGTTACCTGTGTATTGTGTGTTAACCACAGATCACCCCTAATAGATACCGCATACAAGGCAACTGACGCGCGCCAACACGTACGTGCATTTGCATGTTCACGACATTAATTTCGACCAATACTGACCCGTCAAGTTCAAGTATGAATTAGAAATAGCCAATCACAGCGCATTTTGATGTCCCCCGCAAGCCGCACCTTCCGCCAAATTTTGTGAGTTCAAACTCTAAGAAAATTTCACTTATGCGGTATCTATTGGGGGTAATCTGTGGTGTTAACCTATCTATCGCAACAAAAAGTGTCGCCGTGCAAACCCTTATTCCCGCAAAGCGACTAGCCTGACGATAAATGACCGCTGTCACTTTATGAATGCCGCATTTGTGGTAAGTATGCCGTATGCCTGACTCCGGGACTATACTACGGTTTGGTGCTAAACTATTTAGTTTTATAGCCGGAGATGTGTACTGACATTGGCTCTTATCTTAGAAGCTGTTCAAAAGTAATGTAAATAAGATTTTGTTAAAATTAAATTTAACTACTAATTTAATTTTGTGACTTTGTGACCAAATGTACCTAACTCTAATTAGATTCATTTGTTTCACTGAGTATGCAGTTTCGGCTAAAAGAAATCGGGGTGTTATTCTATTTCGTTATTTATGGGTTTAGTATAGTAACTAGAGCACGGTACTCGAAGTATCCATAAATTTGCTGTCAGCGACGTCAAAATTGGCCGACTTATATCTAGCGACAATGACCTTTGGCATTTCTCCTTAGCCACAGAATACATAATACGTATAGTACAGGCCTTAGCTTGTATTGTGATATTGAATCATAGTAGTGTGGACGTGGAGCGTTTGGTGTCATGTAATCTTTGTATAAGTATCAGAATACTGAATCCTCCAGCCTGCAAATCAGTTACATTGTTTCAGGGGATAAATTAAGCGTTAAACTTAAAACTCCATTGATAATACAAGTATAATCCTTATATAAGAAGCCTTCGTTTGCGTTAAAATATAAATTTACATAACATAAAAACACACTTCAATTAAAATTCTAGCTGTTTCAAAATTGTAAATATGTTTCCCTACCAATACAATGTAAATCACTAGGTAATTAATTGATACAATGTCAATGTCCTTTACATTATCGACCTAAGAGCACGACTAACCAGACATCGGGCCAACAAGAGCAAAATAATTCATTAAAGAACACAAGACCGCTAATGTACTTACCCGGTAGTAAACAGGATTCGCGTAGACCGCACGCCAGTAAATCAGGAACTCCGTCCGGTTTAGTTATTAGCCGTGTATCAGTTACGGTAGGTTTTACAGTAAGTATGCGCATAATTTCAGACGTTTGGATCCATCCGGACGGTCTTGCAAATTCAATGAATTATGATAGTCTGTTATCTCGCAGCGAATTCTAAGCTTCTTCTGCTGACGGATAAAAATTGGCTTGTGGATTTAAGAATTATTTCTGTACGAGAATTATCTATCAAGCTGCAAATATGTATATTTTATCTGTGAACATAACTTACAAAACCTAAACCACCTCTCATACATCAGTAGAGAGAAGCATCTATGACGTTCTTTGCGTTGACGCTTACGAAATGTTATTAATTATTCCAAAAATCACTCAATCACAATTATTGCTGGTAATCAAATCCACATTTCATTACTTAAATGCGATGTATGAACCATTTATTGGAACTGTAAGATAAAGTCTAATTATATTCCCTTCGCTCCGTACGACGCTGTAGGTGAAATCGAGGAAGCTCCGATATGCAAATGGTTAATATAGGACGGCTATTAGCCTTTACAGTTACTACAATTCTTGTTCAGTAGCCGTTGCCTTTTAAAACTGCGATTGTTAGCGTAAACTGCACTTTCTTTTTCCACCTAAAGGAACTTTGGAGGCTGTTGGGGAGTCTTGTCATATATCATCTTGCAATCGACCGATGATTTTACCATGATAATTAATTGATATTCACTGTATTATTTCAAATTAATATGTATTTTAACAATGGGTTACTAAACGTAGTGCGTTTAATTTTTTTCCGGCATTATTTTCTGCAGCTTCATGTGAGCAAAAAGTTTAAATATTTTAAGGTCAATTTATTATGGTATTGAGGAGAAATCGATTTGTTCATTATACTCAATGAAGTTTCAATCAATTGAATGGTTTGTGTAAAATGTTGCTGGTTTTATTTTGTCTTAAAGACAAAATAGTCTGCTGCACAAGAGACGCTGCGAATCGGTATTGTGCAAAGGCAATAAAGCAATCGGATATCGTTAATTTGTTTTCGATCCTCTTAACCGATTCGATTTGCATTGTAGGACGATTATCTGAAACTCTTTCTAAGGTTATGCCTAACCTATTGTTTGTGGATTGTGGATAAGTGTAGGGATGCCCTTTGTCGAGATTTCCAAGGGTTGTACGGGACTTTTCCCTTTGGTACGATTCTCATTTGCGTTTATGTCTTACAGCTTGCGTAAATTGACGGTCGCTTTTGTTATGGTTATAACGTGACCGTTTTGGATAGTAAAGTTTACGGAGTTTATTTCGGTACTTCCAGATTGCCAAGTTTAATAAATAACAATTTAAAATTATCGTCTGACGAATAAATAATTTTATATTTTGTATCGGTTTATGAAGATATTTAATTTGTCTCATAAATGATTTAAAATAATTTTATGAAATAATCATATTAAATATGTTTTTAGTTGTATTAAGGGTCATTTAATCGAAGGGTCATACCGGTATACTAGGATGTCGTAAAATACGACAGAAGCCCACCCACTTGGTGTTAAGGCTTCACATAAGGATAAAATTAATATTAAGTCGTTAATTATCGTTAATTCGTTTTCCTTCTAAATTAATAATAATTATAACCTATTTTTGTGAATTTTTACTTGTCCATCTCCAACCATTTAGCCGGCAGGGGCACACTTGGCTCTTACCAAAATTAACAATTTAAAGTCAAATATTTCGCAAACGGACCTCTAAATCCAAAAGTGGTCTTAGAAGACCCATAATATTTTTGATGGACCTTTTCAATCCCACACTATAGAATGCTCGACGAATAAAAAAATCATCTTCACTTTCTGTAGGGCAGGTAGTTTTAAAAAAATGTTTTTCAATATGTTATTCCTTGATTTTGGAGTTTTAATAAATATGTATATCCATGCCAAATTATATAAGGACGGACATGATGAAACTATAAGGGTTCCAATTTTATTTCGGAATCCTAAAAATGCGTTGACCACTACGTTGTTCCAGAGCTATTATAGTATAATGTCTTATAATACGAGTAGCAATAATAGCTCTTGCTCTTTGTAAGGGACAAAGTCGTGGAACAGGAACTGAAACGAACTTAATCGTATTGAATCCCGTAATTTCCTTCGAACAAGCGCAATCACTGCGACGTAAATGACCGTAGGAGTCGGGTTTGTGCGACAAAAGAACACGTTCCGACTGCATCAGCACAGTCCAAATTTAGGCGCCGTATTGATCCACACAAAGATTAGCGTGCCTCCCAATTAGAGGCATAATGCTGTTTGCGGGTAGTTCGAGAAAGCTGTCAACACTTCAATTTTTGGTCGATGATTGATGAATGATTTTCAAACATGGCGAATTGGCAATGGCCTCACCGTTTTTTCATTTAGTAAGTGTCGGTCATCGATATAGATGCCTCTGTTTGTATTACCGAGGTGTTCCAACTGAGACTTTAGAAGTAATATTGCTCAAGTTCCTTTGATGAGGTCTCGATTGAGATTTTTTCGTCCACTGGAATAGCAATAATGAATATAAATCGCGTGCTAAGCCCATCTCAGACTTTACTTCAAGGTTCATCAATTTTGATATTAACGCCTTTGTTGGTCAATAGGATGGCTTAATCACACGTGGAGCACACGTGGTCTGCAGTGTCCACTTGGCCGACACACTTGAGTCCCAGTTTATTGACGTAACGTTACAGGATTGAAAACCTCATGCAATATTAATATAACTCAGTCCTATAGATAGAAGACATGAATACAAATTACCGATAATAGCGATACCGTCTGCAGTGAGAGGCTTTGACCGAAATAGCGGCGTGTGATCGATTAAGCTTATGTTAGCTGTACATTCGTCCGCGACGCTTTAGTTCGCGAACCTAAGGGTAGAGGACACAGGCGTTCAGGAAATGCGTAGGTAGGAGTGCAAACAGTAAGAAGTTTACGAATTAACATTTAAAACAAAACATATTGTGGATGTTCCTCATTAAAAAAATACTACCTTATGTTTTACTGTTTGAACCTTAGAGCATAAATATGAGACGACAAGATTCATTACTTCAAGAAGAAGGAATCACTGTAGTAATTAGTAGCTCAAGTCTATACTATTTTCTTCAAGCCAAGAAAGAAAAGTGTGTAATATAAAAATAAGTTGAATCCTAAAAAAATTTTTTTTTTAAACGCTTTTATTTCAATAATGTTTAGTTTATAAAATTAGCTACAAGTTGTGAAAATTTCAAGTCTCTACGTAAAATAGAACATAGAGAATTATGCGTCTAAAGTCTGAAAATCGTTTTTTTTATTTTTTTATTTAACAACAAATAAACAATGAAAATTAGTTTAAAATATGATTTTCGTGTATTGTCATCGGAAATACACATGTCTGCCAAATTTCATCAATTTTCATTAAAGGGAAGTCATTCAAATTAACGTTACAAGATTTGATGCTTTGATGCTCCGAAGTGAAGCTAAATAAAAGCGTTTAAAAATAACAGAAAAATATAATAAAAATCATGACATCCTCACTTATCTCATTTGATTTCTCTTACACACAGGTATCTGTCTAGGTAACGTGAATATCTGAACGTTACGAATGTTGTTCTCACCTCAACTATAATCGTGAATGTGCAACGGCCATAGTCAGTATGTGTGAATTATTTTAATTCGATCCCGCTCTATTATTTATCCTGTTGATAGTGATGTCAGCTGTCTGTCGGTTGTTCGGTGGAATTGATTATTGCGAACAAATCGACGACAATAGCACATACCACAGGCAGTGGTGAGCTTGGTTTTGTGTATTAGATTTACGAAAAGGTAGGTACATATATGTTTATTTTTACACTAGAATTAAAGATAAACAAACTGTGAGTACCTAAACCACGCTATCCCATCTAAAGCGCTTCGTTCATTAATGTCATTGCACGTGCGTCAATGCAGCTGGAGGAATAAAGTATGTGTACTGTATAGAAATGGTATATTATGAATAGATGCAACATCGCTTCTGACGTTCTCTACTTTTCTATTCTATACAAAGTTTTTAATTTCAAATGTATAAATCGGTATTCATATATATATGTCTTTTGTAATTTATATCACTTTTTAATTTTTTTAAATATTCCATGAAAAAGTCAAGGGTCTTTGTAAACGTGAGACTTCCCTATTTTTTCACTAAACGTATTGATGGAAAATGTTATTCCTATATCTAGAGGATTAGGTGACTTAATCAAAATTATTATGTAAAAAATACATTAAAAAAAATTTTCCTTTCAGAACTTTACCAAAGCTTTTTCTACTTAATGTTTATGTATATATAACTGAAAATGACAGATTACTACAAGATTCATTTCGGCTTCAAGCGCACGAGCAGGATATTGCGAAAATAATTTTTTCATTATGGCTCACATTTATCTCCAAAAGCCTCTTCAAAGCTCATTATACATAAAATTATTTTGTAATTATTCACAAGCGAGTGGTCGACTCGCACTCGTTTCACACGTCTAAATAAACAGTCCATGCCGTAATCGCAAATTCAAACAACAATCGTGCGAGTAACGGAGCAGAGTCCATAAATTAAACACTATTTAATTTCAGGATAGCGGCGGACACAATGTACATTAATTTGCTGACAACAATGTGGTTTTGTGTTCAAAATACCGATAGCGGAATCAGTTCGATAGCGGAATATTCAATAAAATATTAACTCCACTTACACCTACTGTCTGTTGTCATCAACGCTTGTTAGTTAACTGCGGTCATGCTTACGTTTTTTGTATATAAGCAAGCAAGCAACAACCCATAATTGTCCCACTGCTGGGCTCGGGGTCTCCTCTCACAATGTGAGGGGTACAGGCCATAGTCTACCACGCTGGCCAAGTGCGGATTGGTAGACTTCACACACCTTTGAGAACATTATGGAGAACTCTCCGGTGTGCAGGTTTCCTCACGATGTTTTCCTTCACCGAAGCAAGTGATAATTAACTTGTAATAGTTAGTTTTTTTTTATATAAACCGATGTTTTGTCCTAATTTTATGTTTAATCGTAAGTAGCCGCTACCGTGAAAATTCTCCTTGTATCCTTATCATCTCTTGGCTGGTCTTCTCGATTTTCACTTGTTAGTTCATACCTTAATATTTACCATTGATTATTTTAGTTCACTACTCAAGTTACGCAATACGGAATACCTGATTTGCTATTCTCACTATTTCACACTGCACTAATTTCCATCGGGAAACTTCGCACCCTACCCCTTTAGATGTACGCATTTTAAATCGTACTCTATCGTGAAGGAAATAAAATCCAAAATAGCGTGCTACTAGCTCCCTCCGAAAATAATGGTCTAAGAGCCGTTGAAGAACGACCTTCACCGATCTGATAACTCGATGGGACATATTTTTTATCAAATATAATTTATAAACAAATATGCCTATGATAACTTGCCTGTCGTAAAGTGTTCATAGTTATTTTTAATTTAATTAATTTTAATCAATTTTTTTTCGTCACTTTCACTCATGTGATAACCGAATGAGTTTTATCTCAATTGATAGTTTTTAACACAGAGAATATGCCTAGGTAGGCTTGCCTACTTATTTCTATTCATGGCTACCTGGCAAGTAGGTGTGAACAGGTGAGAAAATATAGGTATTTACACCGATCTGTTAACCAATTGAAATTAATATCATAGGTAGATATTTTAATTACAAAACCAATCATATAGGCTTGCCTACAAAAAAATGTTCATGAAATAGTATTGCCAAGCTATAAAGGGTATAGCCGGATAGCCTTGGGAAAAGTGCCCCCAAACCTTGGGGTTCGAAACTATGTCCAAATGATCCTTTATATAGAGATAACATGATGTACAAAATTTCACCCCCCCCCCCCCACTACCCCTCAGGGGGCTACGGCACTCAATTAAACCGAAAATGATTTTTATTTTTTCTCTCCAAATCTATGTAACTGACGCAAATCAAATTTTGCTCAAATATTGTGGTAACTTAAAGTAATAATACGAAAAATCAAGATCCCTCTAAGTACTCCCTATATTGAAAAAAAAAAATTTAAAAAATTGGAACATCCTGTATAATGATTTCCTTTCGTGGTAAAAACACCATTTTTTTTCCAAATGTGTATCAACATCCAACCTACGTAATCTCTAAGTTTGGTCTGTCTAGCAAAGGTGGAACACTACTTTTAGTTCTACTAAAGTTTTAATGCCTGCTTTATAAGGGAATAGAATCCCACGGTTTTATTTTTTTCTCCAAATCTATGTAAGTGATGCAAATCAAGTTTTGTACAAATATTGTGGTAACTTAAAGTAATAATACAAAAAATCAAGAGCTCTCTAAGTACTCCCTACATTGAAAAAAAAATTAAAAAAATTGGAACATCCTGTCTAATGATTTCCTTTGGTGGTACAAACACCGTTTTTTTAAATGTGTACCAACATCCAACCTACGTAATCTCCAAGTTTGGTCTGTCTAGCAAAGATGGAATGGAACACTACTTTTAGTTCTATTAAAGTTTTAATGCCTGCTTTATAAGGGAATACAAGTAGAGCACAGCTTGGATACTTCAGAATCAAATCAATCGTAGCTCGATACCAAAGTAAGATGGGTAGAAGAATCTGTTAATGGAATAATTAAACAAAAATATCATTTACTCGAGCTTAAAGTTGATAGTAAAATCTTACCTAAAATCGGTACATTATGTAAAATTGCTTGTTTTTTAGATAACAAATATGAAAAAAGGCTCCTTAGCGACGTCAATAACGCGGATGAAATAATATCTAATTTATAGGTAAAATCCGCCACGATAGTCAATAACTTGGCGTGCAGCAAATGGATGGATAAGAAAAAAAAGTGTGCGAGTGTAATCTTTACGCGCGATTGAAGTAAAACTTATTTGAGGTTGGTGACATGTATGTATTACCAAAAAAATTAAACTCAATTTAAAATAAACATCATATTACAGTTGACTCGTAACAATATACTTTACAAAAACGAATATAAAGCTAAAAAAAGTAAAGCAACAACCCATAACTGTCCCACTGCTGGGCTCGGGGTCTCCGCTCACAATGTGAGGGGTTCAGGCCATAGTCTACCACGCTGGCCAAGTGCCGATTGGTAGACTTCACACACCTTTGAGAACGTTATGGAGAACTCTCCGGTGTGCAGGTTTCCTCACGATGTTTTCCTTCACCGAAGCAAGTGATAATTAAATAGTAATACGCACATAATATTTGAAAATTAGAGGCGCGTGCCAGGATTTGAACCCGTGCCCCCGCGTTCGGGAGACCAACGTTCTAACCGCTAGGCTGTCACTGTATATCACGTAAGAATCTCCGCCGTATGAAACTCCGTCGAATGAGCCTCCTCCGTATGACCCCGTATGAATCTCCGCCGTATGAAACTCCGTCGAATGAGCCTCCTCCGTATAAAGCTATAATTACCGTTATTATTACCTTTAATAAAGCTATAATTATTCGTTACCCCGTGATACTTATTGAATTTATCATTACACAGGATGTTCCAATTTTTTTTATATTTTTTTTCAATATAGGGAGTACTTAGAGAGCTCTTGATTTTTTGTATTATTACTTTAAGTTACCACAATATTTGTGCAAAACTTGATTTGCATCACTTACATAGATTTGGAGAAAAAAATAAAACCGTGGGATTCTATTCCCTTATAAAGCAGGCATTAAAACTTTAGTAGAACTAAAAGTAGAGTTCCACCTTTGCTAGACAGACCAAACTTAGAGATTACGTAGGTTGGATGTTGATACACATTTGGAAAAAAAATGGTGTTTTTACCACGAAAGGAAATCATTATACAGGATGTTCCAATTTTTTAAATTATTATTTTTTCAATATAGGGAGTACTTAGAGAGCTCTTGATTTTTTTTATTATTACTTTAAGTTACCACAGTATTTGTGCAAAATTTGATTTGCGTCAGTTACATAGATTTGGAGAAAAAAAATAAAATCATTTTCGGTTTAATTGAGTGCCGTAGCCCCCTGAGGGGTAGTGGGGGGGTGAAATTTTGTACATCATGTTATCTCTATATAAAGGATCATTTGGACATAGTTTCGAACCCCAAGGTTTGGGGGCACTTTTCCCAAGGCTATCCGGCTATACCCTTTATAGCTTGGCAATACTATTTCATGAACATTTTTTTGTAGGCAAGCCTATATGATTGGTTTTGTAATTAAAATATCTACCTATGATATTAATTTCAATTGGTTAACAGATCGGTGTAAATACCTATATTTTCTCACCTGTTCACACCTACTTGCCAGGTAGCCATGAATAGAAATAAGTAGGCAAGCCTACCTAGGCATATTCTCTGTGTTAAAAACTATCAATTGAGATAAAACTCATTCGGTTATCACATGAGTGAAAGTGACGAAAAAAAATTGATTAAAATTAATTAAATTAAAAATAACTATGAACACTTTACGACAGGCAAGTTATCATAGGCATATTTGTTTATAAATTATATTTGATAAAAAATATGTCCCATCGAGTTATCAGATCGGTGAAGGTCGTTCTTCCACGTCTCCTCTACTATAAGAAACATGAGTACATTCACGTAACATCTTTGTAATGCCCCATTACACACTTTGATGCGTGGTGGCTTTCCGCAACGGGCACATAAATAAACATGATATCCAAATGTCTTTGTGACGTCGAATGTGATACTGTAGTAAATATGGAAGCGAAGCGAAAACATCCATTGTTAAAGTCGCGCGGTATGCTTTTAAATTATGAATAAATTATTATACTTAGTGCGCATATTTTCTGTTAGTCTTTAAAGTATGAGATGATTTTTAAGTATTTTTCTTTTCATTTAATCAATTAAATGCGGAAACAAAATTGCTGCTTAAGATACTATACGGTTTTATGGAACCTAATTATTGAAGCCTAATGCGATGAAATTGAGTCTTCAAAAGAAAAGTCGTGATACAGTTAAGCAAACTATTGTAATAACGGACTACATTTTATGAAAATCATATAAAACAGTATTCAAGCAGAAACCGATACTCGAAGTTCATTCCAATCTTGGAAACGCATTGAAGTAAAATTGGAATAAATTTCAACTGAAGCTGTGCGAGTGCAGTACTATCTGGTAACTGCTATTGTTTCAAACTGATCGTCTTTCATTTTAGAATCGAAGACTGGTTAACTGAACTAATAACCCTTGTAACAGTTGCGTCGGTACGGCACGGCGGCGAGCTCGAAGATAGCTGAGAAGTAGGTACCTCAGACGAAACAGATATTTATACAATCAACAGTAGTTTGCTTTTTTTCTGCAGTTTTGCTTTTTTAATTAAACAACACTGGCAATTAGAAAATATGACTGTTATTTTTTTTTCTCGAGACGTGAATGTTTGTGAGATCCCTTTTGTGGTAAAAACTTAGTTGCTATTTAAATGTGCCATTATATCCTAGGATAGTTATGAATCTTTGTGTGGACAAAGTAAATATGATGACTGAATGAAACCTCAAGCTGCTCAAACTCACCCATAGATAACGCCCGAGTAAGACAGATGAATTCTATAATAGTTAAATAATGCTAATGGAATGATCCCTAATATAGATAACTAAATCAAATCAAACGTCTAGCAAAACACACAAAACCCAGCAATTCACAATCACTCGCGGAATGAAAGAAAAACGGTTTTATTTTCTTTATGTTTCGTCCTTGGAAACCAGTTCAAACTGGCCCGGAGCGGCCAGACGACTGCATTGCGCGTGACTAAATATTGGATTGACGTGCAATTTTGTGCAGTACCGACCTTGTTTGTTCTAAGAAAAAAGGTACAGGTAAGCAATGCCTTCATGGACAATGACAATGCTTTAATAATCCAATAGTAAAAGATGACTGTAAAATAATTTTGCTATTTCGTATTATTCTATTAAAATAACGGGTTTTATAGAAAACAAAGCAATCAAGCTACGGAATAGAAATAACTGTTGATTGCAACTTTTTTGAGAGAATTTTGGTACTGCGACTATCGGGCTCAGTAGTGCTTCGAATCGTGAAAACTAATATTCAGTTCATTAATCTGCACCGCAACAGCATACAGAAAAATTCTAATTGGATATGGAACTTCTTTCTTGGTCGGCAACGTATCAATCAAAGACACGAAATAGCGAGATGAGTCTAATTTTTATTTATTTATTTATTTTATTAGTTGCGCCAACAAAGTGTACACTATGACTTACAATTTACTTACACAATTTTTGACTACATATGCTAAGTGTCACCTCAATTACAGGTGCAAACCTCTAAAGTATAAAAAGCGACATACAATACTAAAAATTACAATTTAGAGCAACATGCAAGTATACAGTCTTGCTGGCGAATGATGGCCCGTCTAGAAATCTCTTATTATAACTTACACAACAATATATTTATTATTGCAACTTATACAGTCTTAACGTTCATTAGACTAGTTAAGATCCTTCAACAAGATTCCTTCCTTCACAGTGATAGCCATACACAGGTATAATTCAGCAACGGCTAAGACCTGAAATATAAACTTTCTTATGTAAACTGGATGTTGTTGCTTAGGCTTTAAGTGATGTCCATGGGTGACATGACCGTAATCATAACCATCACATACAAACGGGTGGCATCTCAGCTCGTTGGTCGGCTCTTCACATAAGCACATTCTCTTGCAGGAATGGAAAAAATGCATGTTTCTCTAGCCGAACGGCATTATCTGGTGTTAACCAGTTCATTCAGCCTCGATTCAGACGTATCCGGTATAATCCGTCCAAACGGGCCCGGAGCGTCGAGACGGCCGCGCGTGGATGCATATTGGATTGACGTGCAATTTGCCCCCACACTGCACTGAAGCCCACCTCGTTTATTGTAAAAGAAAAAGAGGAGGGAAACGAACGTATCTGACATTTAAACCCTTAATAGTTTCGTCCCCAACAGTCCGTATACGCGGTCCAAGCTTCCATGTTTGCGGGGAAAGTTTTATGCTCACTACAAAGCAGCTAATGGATTGGAGCATTATACTAATGAAGCACTAAAAGATATGGCGCAGGTGACGAAAACTTCATCAACGATTTAATTAGGCTTTTACTTTGAGCGAATACAAGACTTATTTATGCAGTTATTTCTAAAACATGACATATTTTAAAATATGTTTAGGAATTCTAGGACCTGCCAAATCGAAACCAGTTATTTCAACGAACCTCACTTGAAATAGGACGATAGTTCTTTTTGAGGTCAATAGGAGTTACTTCAATCATTAAATATTTATGGACTTCACTACTAAATAAACGGAATCCTTTATTAACGAATTTTATATAGTTTCATAAAAATGCCCGAGCAACTTGAGGAACAGTAATTATATTTTCCTTTTATTATTGCCGTAGAATGAAGTTTGCTAAGAGCTCTATAATTACTCTATGAATCACGACTCTCAGCTGAGTTATGGTTACGTTGCAACTTTATTTATGTTACGTACTTGAAGATAGTTATAATAAAGCAGTGGATACTAAAGTGGTTGAATTTGATACCGCTGCAACGTCATAAAACACAATGTTTTAAATCCACCATTTCGCTTTCGGCTTTAAGTACGAAGAGCAATTTCCTATTTTCGTCTACATCAAGACTTACGCTACAACTAAATACGGCCTCTACTATTTGCTACGCGGCCATGACTTGGTTTATACAGAACTTGCAGTCGTGAGTCCGCTTCGTTGTATTAAGTCTGTGGATGGAATCATTATAGGGTCATATAAAAGCTATGGATTATCGTTTCTTTAAAACGAATTTATTGTGTAAATATTATCATAACCGGTTAGTAACAGAGATAGTCTTCTGTTATATTATGGTCTCTCATGTAACTACTGTACTCGTACCTATATGAAAAGAAAATGTGTCTCATTTATTTTTTGTTACATTTTCTTTTTAAATATGTTATCATCAAAATTAAATAATGGATTCAGTATCGTATATTGTATATACTTATTCGTATTTATTAGAGAAAATCTCATCTGAAACTCGAAAACTAGATGTAATCAAGTGGTAAGGATTCCTGCATTAGTTGGATTACACGGAGCTTGGCCGATGCGCGAAATGACGAGTTGAGCACCTGTCCGCTGGCGAATGATGGGTCGGTAATCCCGCCCAGAAACATCTTATTATTATTTACACAGTCTTAACCTTCATTAGGCCAGTTAAGATTCTACAAGGCTCTTTTCTTCACGGGTAACCTATACGCAGGTAATAATCAGAAACGGGTAAAACCTAAAAAAATAAACTTTATTACTTAAAATTCAGATATGAGTGGAGTAATAGACCATTTGCTCGGTAGGCCCGTTTAAACTAGGCTTTTTTGACGTTTCTAGAAAATTTGAGTCTATAATTGTAAATTAATTTGTAATCTCAATAGACAATTTTATCAACATTTTACTCACTTAAAGTTTCCATGAAGCTATAATATTATTGTTCTGATTTGATAAACAGGATCTTTTAGTCAAATTGCCTCAGGGATTTTCATGAACGTATTATTTCATTAGAATTTCCCTACATCCGTATTAGAAGTTATAGGCTTCATACACGGGATTGTACTACGGTTGAAGTAGATATGTTGTTCCTTAGAATCTTTTTTACATACTGTAGGTAAGAATAAGTGTTCTATAACCACTATTGTATGTTTGTACGTACTTCAGCATCTTTCAGTTGACAATAGAACTTGTAAAAAGATTACGCTCCGCTGAAATATTTCGCCTATTGTTGTGTCAGGATGTACAGGGGCGAGATAGTAGACGAACTTTTTACACGACTAACTTTAGGGAATGGAAATTATTTTATTCCCAGCTCTGATAAGGTGAGCTCCTCACATCCGACCCGGTAAAATAACTCATGTGAAGTAAATCATGAAAAAATAATTGTTGTTACATAGATGTAGATACTTAATATCAATTGAATTGAGCATTGTAGATACCTCGTCCTAGACATGACAAAATAAAAAAAAACTTTTATTATAATAAAAATTAAATTATTCATATCAAAGTTCAGAAATCTCGAAGATGTAAACTAGGAAAGTAATTGTGCTCTCAGCCGTTGAAGAGTTTTATGCCATGTCAGCACTGCTTCATCAAATCATCAATCAATCAATATCAAAATAATATTAATCTGACACCTGCCCTTCTACACAAAAATAAAAGAACATCTAAATCGGTTTTACAATGTCGGAGAACGAAGTGCATACAGAAACGTACAGGCGAAAAATATCTTTATTCAAAGTGTGTTAAAAATCGCAAAGCTGATGTGAGTTTTAAATAAGATCGCATTCAAGGTTTATTGTAGTGAGAGCTACCCCTGGTGGCCACACTTTCCTATGCAAATCGGCCGCTTGAACGTTTGCGCCGTTCTCGCCTGTTTGTGATCGTGTTGGAACATGCAAGTGACCGTTGTTTCGCTTTTTATGCGCTGAGAACAAATTGAAACCTTATTTTAAACTGTTTACGACCTCAACTCCTCGGGCGAATGCAGTGTTGAAAATTTGTTGGAGCTATTGCGTTTTGGGACAACACATTCTGTTTCACAAACTGATTTCACTTTGTTATTTTTAAATTCATAAGAGAACTGTTCACTTTTCTCTTCGTTTCGAGTTGCTTTTGAACATTCATGAGCTCAAATTGCAGATGGATTTTCGAGAGGTCAACAAGTGTTTGAAATATGGCGAACATAAAAATGCACTCGCAGTCGCATCTACAAATATAAAGCGGGCACACATGACTTATAACGTT
Source organism: Thymelicus lineola (assembly GCA_963932265.1). Taxonomy (NCBI): domain Eukaryota; kingdom Metazoa; phylum Arthropoda; class Insecta; order Lepidoptera; family Hesperiidae; genus Thymelicus; species Thymelicus lineola. Next base: position 13,065,343 of record OZ010694.1, read on the forward strand.
CTTACTACGCTACGTAAATTGATTCTTGCAAAATTAATGCTCTCACGGTATACTTGATGTAATACGCTATTTGCCTTCATCCAGTTTTTAATATGATATAAATATTTTAATCATTTATGTCCGTTTAAATTGTGTATAAGAGGTTTTCAAAATTATTACGCTGAATTTATGTTTATTAGTTAATACTATGCGTGCTCTATAGATAAATAACACAATCCAAAGATTTTATCAAGCAGATGTAATCGTCAGTAAATATTATAATATTATATACAGTTTTAGATGCATTATTCTGATGCACAGTTTGTTTAACAAGCAATTAGAAAATCTGAAATCTAAATTCAAAGCGGCCAAGGGCACGGTAGCTTGTGTCAATTTGTATGTTTTTCTAAGAATTTAGTGTCGAGTATTCTTAATGGCCGTTAGGTGGGTAGACTTAGAATTATAGGTAAATGATCCTAAGACTATTGAACCGATCGAAATTCAGAATACAAAACCATGACTATCGATCCAACTTTAATAGTATGTTGTTTGTATTGAATAATTTTTAAAACTACTTCATGAATACCAAATACCAAGAAGCTCTGTTATCCCTGAGAGTAGAACCGCAAGCAAGTACCGTACATTGTGTACTTAAGAAACTATTCGTAAGAGGAGAAAGGTGATATACACACGCACAAAAATGTTTACCACGTACAGGGTTGTTTGCCCAACTTAACCCTGTCGGATCAAATTCACATACAATAAATATTTTGACTCCAACTTTACGTACGCATCTCATGTTAGTTCTCTTGCTGTAAATTTTCTGTTGACGTTTACAGCTGTAACGGATGACAAACTAAAATATGAAAACAATTATAAGATGTTTTTAATTACCTGATTTTATTGCATTTAAGTTACAATATTGAAAAAACAATGAATTTTATGTTATAACTAGCAATTGCCCTCGCTTCGCTTCGGAAAAAATCTTAGGTGCTTTAGTTAACTTACATATTATACTCTTAAAGCAGCATGATCGCTCATTAGAACCACGTTACTATGAAAGGTCAATACTCGAAATAACGATTCGATATTTTTACTTACTCCATTGCCCGTCTGTCTGTTTGTATTTCAAGACCTTTTTTCTCAGGAACGCGTGAAGGCAACAAATTAAAATTAATCCAACACTCAGGTCTGCAATCCCTAGGAGCTGTGAAAACATATAATATTCTGTATCCTCAACGCAATCAAAAAACATTCGGCTAGAAGAAATGTCTTAGGTAAACCGTAGGTTAAATAAAAAATCTTAAAACTTTGAATTTGTAAGTATCACAAAAAAATAATTTTAAACCTATTTGCAGAACTTGGTAATTTGATCGGGACCCATGTCGATACATATGGGGACAACGGTTTTTCAACGGCAAAGTTAAGTTTGTTCCGTTTATCTTTTCATTACACAGCTATGTTAGGTTTTACTAACGACAACCCTAGTTCGCACTGAGCCGATTGCTTTTACTTATTATTATTATTTCATCATATTATTTTCTAAATTTTGTGTTTCCTACTCAACCCTTAGTACTTAAATAACATTGAATAAATAAATTGTATGATGATGTTTGCTGATCAGTATCAGTATTTCACATTAGGTACCCAGACTTTAAAAAAAGAAATAGTCTTATATCGTTCTCCAAGGTACAATCTATGTGTATACCAAAACACATCAAGATTGGTTCAGCGATGAGAGTTAGTATTAGTTAGATTAAGGTTAATTCGATGAGTTATATGAGAATTGTAATAAAGGAGCAACACATTTTCGCATTTATTACATTGTACTTTTGGCAAGTCAATAATTCAGCAAAGGGGAAGATATTGCTTCACAGAAAATGAGAAAATTCAGCACTCTGCACTCTCAACACGATGTTCCTTAGGACTGCATTATAACAGAACTACAACATCATTACTACGAAACTCTAAAAATGACGGAACACTTAGTTATTTCAAAGAACAATCCTAAGCTTGATTTAACACGCCGCAATACGTTTTGTTTTTTGGATTTATGTATTTTATTATCAATTATTCAATTTGTTCAATGTCTACTATTTGTACAACAATAAATTACGATTTTCAACCCCTTCCAGTAAATAAATATAAAAAAATGCTAAATTTACGTTGGAGGCCATAATACGCAATTAATGATTTAAAAAAAGTGAATATAAAAATAGATATTTAGTAAAAAATACTTCAGTGCCATATTCTAGCTCCATCTTGCGAAATATAAATAAACTAAGAAATGCATGTATGCCTTATTTTGTGTGAAGAAATGGTTTTTGTAAGTTCAAAACAAATTATAAAGTCGTTTCTCGGTTTTGGTATCGTGGAAGTATAAAACAACTTAAAAAATCATTTATTTCGAAATCACAGACATTCACTTCAGTTATATTTATGTGTATTTGAATTATTGTAAATTTGTAAAAAAATAAGTACTCCAGTGCCACGCTTTGGCTCCACCTTGTAAAATATAAAAAAAACTAAGAATTGTATGTACCTATGCCTCAATTTGTGTGAAGACAACCTTTTTGTATGTTTAAAACAAATCGACTCTTATTTTATTTTCTCGTTTTGTTATGGAACCCTAAAAATTGCCTATAATTTAAGTTGAAGACTCGATATTGTAGTAAAGTCCTGTTGAAATCCGTTCAGTAGCTTCAGAGATTAATGAAGACAAACAAACAGACAAACAAAAATTAAAAAGCTCATTTTTCGGTTTTGATATCGTGCTAGTAACGATTTATAACATGAAAAATGCAGTTATTTCGAAATCACAGACAGACAATTATATTATGTATTAAAGGTGTATGCATTAAAGTCGTTGGCGTGAATCAACAAATACAGAGCCATCTAGTTGCCAAGATAGTAATCGATTATTTATTGGATATCGTTTACTCATATAGATTTAATTTGCGTTTTTCTACCACTTCCCAGATGAAATTTATAAAATGCTGAAATTATATTGGAGGACATAGATACGCAAACAATATGCTCTTAAAAACAAAATACAAAAATAGATATCCACTCAGTAATAGGGATTTGAATTAATGGAAAAAATAACCTTTAAATGCATTTTATGGCCTTTCCATGCAATATAAGTAAAATGTAAGAAATGCATGTATAACTCTTTTTGTACGCAGAATACTTTTTTAGTAGTTTAAAAAAAATCTGCTGATATTTTTTTATTTTTCCATACAAACCATCCCTAAGGAACCCTTTAGTATGGAACCCTAAAACATTGCTTAGTTGTTAAGTTGAACACTTTGCAATATCCTAGTAAAAGTGTTGTTAAAATTCGTTCAGTGGTTTCAGAGATTAGCGGAGACAAACAAACAGACAGACAGACAAAAATTTTAAAAACTCATTTTTCGGTGTTGGTATCGTGCAAGTAACGATTTGCAACTTGAAAAAATCATTTATCTCAAAATCACAGACAAACTCTTCAATTTTATTAATATGTATAGATGTATAGATAAGATATGGGGATTGTGTTGAGTTGACGAATGATAGCATTAAATAGTAGAGTAGGGCTTCCCGCGTAGACCAGAATCAAAGGTAAGACTGAGAATAAATAACTATGTACTCAATATGATATTGATTTCAAATTTAGAACCAAAACGGTCTTCCTTCCAGCTTTGCCGGTTCACCTAACGGACCGTATGTAACAGAACGACTAGTGGCACGTTAAAACGACAACTCGACTGTATTTGCAGAGTGGAATTTCAACGTTATCGAATTTCAACTTCATAAACTATTCTGCAGTACCCGACTTCAGTACGCGGACCGTTTATTTGAGGAGGTAACAAAAACTAGCGCGCGAAGCCGCCCAGATCGTTACGGCGCGCTTGCAGATCTGTGAATAAAATACTACTGTAATCATATTTCTTTAGCGTTCCTCGATCTTCCTGACTACGGACTCTAAATTCCATAAGTTTTGTGAAGATTGGCTAGCTTTTTTGTTTATTTACTTTTGTTTTGACTGTCTTGTACGATTATATGCAAATGTTAATATGTATGTATAACTTATTATCTTATACCTTATAATGTATTACATATAACGTGTTTTACTGTTAGTGTTATCGGGCGGGATGTTGTTGAGATGTTGAAGGGGTGATTTAGCAAGTTATTTTATTTATGATGGAAGTATGTATTTTACATTCAGTTCTTTTCATCTCTAATTATAATGACATCGGTTGATGTCATATGATTAAGGATGGCTTACATGTGTTTAATGGCTCTAATTTTTTAAGGTATCCAAGCTGTGGGCTAATAATGGGCTTAAAATTTATTACCATAATATTAAGGGCAGTATATAAGTTATTGTAAAATTATTTATCATCGTTCTTCCAAAATAACAAGCCGTATAAGTTATTGTAAAATTATTTATCATCTTTCTTCCCAAAATAACAAGCCGTAATCAAACCGACGAACAGCGAGAAACGAACGAAATAAATATTAATTAAATTGGCCCAAGTACGTGAATAACAAGATATTTCGTATCTGAAAGAAAAAATCTCTAGCAGCGAATGAATTGGTCCTCATGAAGTCGGATGCTTGTAATTGAGTTAGTGCCGGCGCCCGCTTCCTCTTGTGGTGAGGCCACGAGACGCGCGGTGTTACGTAATGGTTAGCCCATTATACTAATATTATAAATGTGACAGTTCTTATGGATGTTTGTTACTCTTTCACGCAAAAACTACTCAACGGATTTTCGTGAAATTTAGACCTCTGGAATAAGGTATAAGGTATAGGTTTATTATCCCGGAAACGTGGGCAAAGCCGCGTGCAGAATTTTAGACTACATTAGTTAATCTATATTAAAGCGAGAGGGTTTAAATACACCGCTGACTAAACATGAAATCTCAAAAATGCCGTGATCTATGTAAATAAAGAAAGATAAAGGGAGGTAGTTAATGAGTGCGAGACGTCAACTAAGATTGAATTTTTGGAATTTATTTTTTCAATGGATAATAATAGTATCTTTTAAGGGAGCGCAGACGCTAGCTATTAATATAATAAGAAGATATAATCATACATAACCATAGGTATGTAATAATAAACGTAGGTACAAACCAAAGTTCAATGCGATCTTTTGAAATATACACCGTTATTCTTAGTATATGCGAAAGCTGAATGTATTTTGATCAGAATCAGTTGCTGAATCGATCGCAATAATTTAAATTTAAATAATTTTTACACCATGTTATATTTTGTCCTAAAAATATTTTAAAAATGTTACAAGTTGGACACCAATGCAAAACATCGTTATTACCGACCATCTTAAGCCTTGGTGGATAGTTTCAACTTAGTTGGTTATAATAACAACAAAATAAGATTTCACATAAACATATGGCATGGGAGAACTACTACTAACATCTCAATTTTGTTAACTTATACATAAACTGTTATTCGGTTGCGTTGACAACCGAGATTGATTAAGATTGTCACACAGAGCACTTAATCACTATGGATTGTCAAGTCTGGCGTTTTGCTTGCGCTCTCATAATAAAATTATTATCGTGTCGTAAAAAATTTGGAAAATGAGTTTTCAATACAGTAATGAGCAATACACAGAAATGGTACTCGAAGTGGTGTAAGGTGATAATGTGTCCATGGCAGTGCGACGGTCGACGGTACGAGGAGCAATTTGGTGTAAGAGTGTCGTAGAAGACCATGCTTTCCGGCACACAACGCTTAAGGGACTACGGGTAGTTCCTGCCTCCTATCGCCGTTAATCGAGGTGTGAATCGCATTCCGACGGCAGTACAACAAGGGATTTTGGACTACATAGCCGACAATCCCGAGAGCAGCACAACACATGTGCTTGTTTGTGCATAAGGCAAAATGGGGGACACTGAACAATTATGTATGACTTGTGTGAATGATTCACTATGAAAAATTATTAAATACATTATTGTAAATAATGGGGATTAATGTAAACACGTCAAGATGGTTGACAGTTAACTGCGGCGGTCGCGAATTGACGCGGGCCGCACGCTCGGTGACCATGTTTATGCGAGGACAATGGAGAAACACAACAAGCTTGTAACTTTGTGAGTTTTCAAGATACACCTTTGAAAATTTTTATGTAGATTATTTAGGCGAAAATATTTGACACGTGTATAGGTTAATCTATCAAGAAAGAATAACGTTGTATAATCTTGAATTGGATTCAAATAATCATAAAATGTGACCTCTAACTTAGTGGCCACGTTCCGAGTTCGCAGCGGATATGAAATCAAAGCGATGAATGGACGAGAAACGAATGGCGGGACTCATAGACAAAACTTTGTAACAGACAAACCGGTAGTCGTAAGTTCGTATATGTCATTAGGCGGAGATACATTGGTAGCAATTTGATGTAACATCTGTAAGTGGGCTAAATAAATAAAATTGATGCGGTGGATAGCAAATTGCTGACGAGTTTTATGGACGGGGCCTAAGTGCGCGCTTCCTTCTGGTTGCAGGCCAATGGATCTCATCACGATGATTAAGTAAGGTCGCACGTTTGTGCATTACACTCCGCATCGGGAACTTCAGCGTTGAGTCCCAGTATCCTAACCTGTAGGGTGTACCTTGCTGAGGTGACGAGGTTATGGTTGAGCCTTTTCAAAATGCTTTTATTTCGCTTACCCAGTTTGTGTGGGTCAATCTTGCCAGCTTATTATTAGATATCCTTCTTTTTATTCTAAGGATTTATAATTTTAAATATTGATTCAGTTCTCACGACAAAGCATTTTCGTGATAAGCATGACTAAAAAAAATCCCCTGTATTGTGTATAGTACTATATAAGTTTAACTACTGTGAGGACGCATCCTAAGTTACCGTTAAATAACGCTCCATCAGTATGTTGAAAGTTTCCGAAGCTGTGTCCTAACTCTGTCTTTACGGCCGTCAGCGCGCCGTAATTGAACCATTGAGACGGCGCCGTATCATTTGCGAGCTCAATGCGTTGATTAAACACTTCCAGCACTTGTAAGTGTGAAAGCGCGCTTACTTTACTTGTCTCAGTAGTTTCTTTGGGAGATTCTTTGGTCAGTTTCGTTGTTCGACTTGTAGCACTATGGCGATTGAAGCTCAGTACCCTGCCAGCTTTTTGAATATCTTCTTTTCAAGTAAGTTAGTATTTGACTACAATCCTAACACAATTATCTGATGGTAATTGGCAATGAAGTAGTGTAAGACAAAGCGCACTAAATAGTGAATTACATTGAGCGTTACCCTAAATTACAATCATCCCTTAGTTCCCAATATTATAAAGAGGAAAGATTTGATTGTTTGTTTGCATTGAATAGGCTCCGAAACTACCGAACCAATTTGAAAAATTTTTTCACTGTTGGAAAGCTACACTATCCCCGGGTGACATAGCCTTTATTATATTTTTTTTTTTTACTATTTTTCCCGAAGCGAAGCGAGGGCGATTACCTAGTATTATATAAATACATAAATATATTGTTTTGCCTTTGCTAAACGTACCACATGTTCAAGTAATAAGTATTGAACCCACTCAATTTTATGTGGCAAAAGTATAGGAGTAACACATTATAATAGTTAGTATCCAAACTGTGCTTGTACTGTTTTGTTGAACAGACCGCCATCCGGTGGATACTCGTACAGCACCATTGTACAGTATTGGTTCGAAGTACGTTAAGCGCTCCATTATGGTTCATTATCTATTAATACGTCCACGCTTCGTCGTTCCACGCGCCTGTAGTATATTTGCAATGTTTATAATAACGAATATTACATTATGTATGAGCATTGTTACAGCCATGTCTGTTAATGTTTCATTGTAGCTACGAGTACTTCGTCGTTTGTTTGTGTATCTTTCAGTCTATAGATATGTTAAATGAATCGTAGACTTAAATTCATTGATTGATTACCTCATTACTCGATTATTTTGCATAAATGTATCAACATTTAGATGTTTTAAAATTCTAATTTGAATGTATAATAACATATAAGATGGAACTTAGTACAAAGGCTTATGAGCTGTTTTCATATCGATATCATATCGTTGAAAATAAAATTGCTAATTGAGATTTGTAAATCATTCCACAAAAATGCACTATTTGTTACAATATATCAATATTTAAAATAGATTTAACTGTTTAAAATTTATCACTAAACGCTTTATCGTTAAATACATGTCATGATATACTGTGTGTTAAATGAGTGTGACATTTTAACCTTTTTAGGTGTAACGTAATACTGAGTTAGCGAAACAGAACTAAAACGCCCAACTTTCGGCGGTTGTCCTGAGAGTTGAGACATCGCGACAAGGTTGCAACACAAACTTTAAGCTCCAACTCTCTAACTTGCTGACTACTTGTGTGACAGTTTTATTACTTAATTGGGCATAATAACTTACTACCTCTACCATAATAACTACAACGTAATTGAGATCTTATTACTGACGGAAATTATGTATAACGAAATTATGAACATAAGTTCAGTTTAATCAGTTTAGATTAATAAATAATATAATTTTATATTAAACTAGCTTTTGCCCGTGGTTTCGCCCGCGGTGGAGTGGTTTCGAAACGAAATTTTTAATTAATTATATTATAATATAATAATTTAGATTTATACGCCCGTGGCTTCGTGCGCGTGGATATCGATTTTTTACAAATCCCGCGGGAATCTTGAAGTTTTGCAGGATAAAAGTAGCCTATATGTTAATCCAGGATATAAGCTATCTCCGTTCCAAATTTCAAGCAAATCGGTTAAGTAGTTGTGGCGTGATTGAGGAACAAACATCCAAACATCTTCAAACTTTCACATTTATAATAATAATAGGATGACTTTCCATTTCATTTAAAATTTGCTCCTCAGCAAATATACGTATATTTAGTATTTGGAAAGTAAAGTTGAAGTTATGATGCTTTGGTCGTGTGGGTTGGGACTGCGCCTTCCTGAAAATAACATAGTTCGGTCAAAGCGTTCAGAGAACACATTAGTGGGAGTAATCTGTGCTTATTCATAAATATCATAGTTCATAAGTCTTACATCTTACATTATCAGTTTCCCGTCCAAAGGAACATGACGTTATAACGGTCACATGGCAAGTAGGTATAGGTGCTTTGGAGCGAAAGAAACGAATTTAGTAACATTATTTTAATTTATTTTGGCATTTGATTTTATCATTGTATATCATTAATATAGCCCATATTGGGTATCGTACGAAGCAATTTTTAAAAAATCCTAATTAACTACACTAAATTGGACTCTAGCCTAGTCAGTTTATGGTCCATTTTAGTGTGTTCATCAGCACAGCTGCAGTAGGTAGTAAAACAATGTATTTTAAGTCAAGATAAAATTTTTAAAGTGCACAGTAATGTACTTTCCATATAAAGCGTCACGGAAGCCATCTTGAATGTGTCTACGTATAGCGCACTGTACCACGTATGGGTAGAACCTTGTGATGTATGGATGAACCTCGGAAAACAAGCGGCGGAACGACGTCATTACTTATTATGACTTGCATTATCTCCGCGGTAAAATGTTACAGATCGCTCCAATATCTTTCAGAATAATATAAGGTACTATATGTTGTAAGTTTTTTTTTATAATTACACACATGCGTTGACGCTGCGTTGAGTTGCAAGTGTGGCCGTGTCCGATGATGAAACCAAATTTAAAGTTAATGACGGTGCATGTAGATGATAGCGACCACTATATTCTAATGTTTCGTGGGTCTTTGTGATGTTATTTGCCTTTGTTACGAAATAACGTTAACGAAATAATAGTACCTACTGTACTAGTTATAGTATATACTACTATTATAGTAATAGTACTGGACTTGGTGGTGTAGCCCTGGTGTTAACTTTTTACTTAACTACTTTGTTTAACAATTCTTTAAGACCTGTCCGTATATGGACAGAAAACGTTATTGATTGATTTCATACTGGGGATTGATTTTAGGCATAGATTACCCCCAATAGGTTAGTAATTCAATCAATAAGCATAAATTGTTTCTTAGGAGAGAAATACTTTTGTTATAATTTTGGAATGCATTGTGTTTAAAAGAAATAATAGCAAATGTCAAAGACCGAAAATATACAGTTTTTTTAAAATTATGTATAATATTATTCGGCCAAAAGTTAGAAATCTACAAAAATAGAGGAAGTCTATAATGAAAATTAAGTTCTTTTTCAACAGCAATCAAAAATCCTGGATGGATTTATAATCTGGAATCCTTTCCTTTTGAGCTTTGGACTCGATCAAAATATTTCTTTACTTTGATTATCAGGATATGCAAAGCATTCCGTGAAATCCAAAGGCTCGTAGACCGTTGACATATAAATAAACCAATTCGAGTGGTCCCTTTGGTATTGTCATGTGTTATTGTGCAACAATTACTCAACAACTGTAACAGGTTTACCCGATGCCCCGTTTCCGTGTATACCTGAAATTGTGTTACGTGTAGTTTGTCAATATCGTTGTTTTGGGTACGATGATGTAACTTGTATATTGTTAATTATTGTTAAATGATCAAATAAAATCGATTAGACGACCCGTGTGGTGCAATGGTTGTCATGCTAGATCAAGGTTCAAAAGGACTTGGGCTCGATTCCGAGCGAGATTGAAATTTCAATTATTATTTTAGATTTTTGTTTTCGGTCTAGTAGTATGTGTTCCTGTCTTTGTGTGTTGTTCATTAATACCTTTATATTACTCTTAATTTCTCCGTGGGGTTCGCTTGTATAGCTAGCACCCTCTTGGTTTAGTCGCCCTCCAAACTACTCATCGTTTTCCGTTTGGGGGCTTGAGAGCCAGTTCTTTCTTTCTTTTTCTTCTTCCTTTTTTTGTCTTTCTTGGCTGGTAATGCCTCACGATGCCGATGGTATCACTGATACCTTTGGGCGTCGATACCCACTTACCATCAGGTTGATCGTCTAGGTCGGTTGTAGTCTTTTTCCATAAAAATATTCGTCAGCAATTGTAACCATTTATCATCATTAGCTCGTGTTTAATACATATGTAATACAAACTTTACGTAATTAATTAATATATATACCTAGATGATGTTAGGTAGATAACTGTTTCCAATAACGTTTGCACAATTCTATTCTGCTTTGTATAAACAGTAATAATTGTTAAGGTTTAACATATCTCGCAACTTGCAAACACGGCAAAATTTCAGTTCGATGATGGAATTGCCGTCAGACTATGTCAGTTAATTATTAATAATTAGCTTAATTAAGCGAATTTGTGGAAACTATATCGAATATCGATTCGAATCGAAAACGCAGTATAATATGGCGAATAAAGACAAGACCTTCTGTGTATCTTTTTGGGTAACAAGAGACTTTATCCATTATCAGTCTCTCATTTGAAGTGGATCATGCTGAATACCGGACGTATGACATATGACGTAAATTAATCTCTTTTGGAAGTGGGCTCTGTACCTCCTACTATTTTCTTGTGGGCTAGCCTAAGCTCTACAAAAAGAGTATTTTTTCGAATTCGCGTTTTGACCACTTCAAAGACTCAGAACAGTATTGATAAATGAGGTAAAATGATAATGCGAGTTACTCGAGCGAGTGACATTTGAGTGCCGCCTGGTTTATAATATTGAATTTTCTTAGCTGTCATACTAATGCAAATAGTGTTACTGTAACTCTAAGTAAGTCTGTAAGTAAAGCGTGGTGACATTGACAGGGCCATACATATTGCGCGTTCACTCGCACTTAGGCGCCATATGCTTCGCCCTGCTCGCACTTTTCAACGAGTTGCACGTCAGTCAACGAGTGCAGCGAGATACTGCGACTACTTTAGTAATAATTGTGTGCAGTATTTTTTTTATTTTAGTCTATGGCGCAAAAGCCCGTATTACATGCCTAAATGAAATGAAGCATCTGTAGCAAACATAATGACACTTATGATTTGGAATTACGATCGTAGTACCTAACAACGTTAAGACATGCTATGGTGTTCCAAATCCGCATGCTTTTCCGTAGTAAGCGATCCTGTTAGTCCCACAGCGCGCTAGTTAGCGATGAGAGATATTATATCTGTAGCTCTGTAGACAAGATTAGTTTATATAATATAGATTATTTTTAGACAAGATTCATTGAAACGTCGCAGAGACGTGCAATAAAAGTGTTTAAAATATCCGATACTTTGATTGGCTTCAAATTCCTCTACCATTCAGTACTAGCGCAGCATGGGAATAAATGGATTTAAGCGTCATATTCAAAGTAAAAAAAGATCAGTTATTTAAAATTTCAAATTGTTTCCTAATAACAGTCGCTGTAGTATCTCCTCAGAAGTGAAACGCGTTCCTTATACGACTCTCGTGTGGCAGCCGCACGAAAGCTATAAAGTACCCTCATTTCCACAAAATATTGCGAGTTTGAGGAGCTAAAAAGCTGAATTCCGGCTGCATTTACTTTTTAGTCTTCGAGAAATCTGTGGTTAGATAAAACATTAGTTATAGCTCCCAGAGATTTTATATCAGGTGTATGTTTAGTGAGGGAGTGAAATAATTTGTTGTTTGTGTTTCTGTTTACTCTCACATGCTCATATTAAATTAATTAATACAATTAATAAACTTATCTGAGAATAATCTCTATCATGTGACGATTTCCGGAATGAATCTCTAGATAGCTTTAAAAAATAATGGATTTGAAAAATTGTTATTCATATAATTATTATGATGTTTCTTAAACATTTACGAATCCTTTTCCTTCGATCTTGAATCCTCTTACATTAGATACTCTTTTCTAGTATCGCTTACGTTTTCCAGATCATCTTCACACGTCCTTCTTTCAAGAGAGTCGAATGTAGCTCGAGCTCTCGAGCACTTTGCATTCTATCCGTGTTTATAAAACATATCGTGTTTTATAGAGGGCGCAACACTTCCGCCATTATCTATTGACACGTAAATACGCTGTGTGAATTATATTGGTTATAGGGCATCGTACGTATGGGCTCTCTCTCATACATGAGTCTCATACTTATCAGACTTTTACTGAGTTAGTGCGCCTTACCACCGAACACTATATTGTTTTATTTACCATCGCATGTTTACAAAAAAAATCTACCCATTAACTCATATAACTAAGATATTAAAGACATCGCCTACGTCATACAGCCTCAGTCACTTTTTGCTTGTATAAGGAACATTTGTGTGAAATATTTCGACAAGTAATGTAGGATTGTAGTCAAGCATTAACTTATACTACAAATAACGTATAGATCTGCGGGCTGATGCTTTAGCAATCTCAATAGGTGGTGTAGGTGAAACAGATAAGTGGGTCGCACATTAAGCGGTCACAGGTCCGTATGCGATTGGCTCGAGTGCAGCTGGCACCGCCGGGAGCCCTGAGGCTTTGCAAAACCTTTTATTGTTTTGATCCAACTCGATTGAGATCGCATTCAACATAGTTAAAGTTACATTCAATGTTGTATGTGGCCAGTTTGCATTGAAACAAAGTGGTTAGTAAACTATAAACTTTAGAACTAAAAAAAAACCCTCAGTTCTATTTTCACCAAACATAATCACAAATCATCTTGTTCACGTCAGCTTTCAAAGAAGCAAACCGCATTAAAATCAGTCCATTTGTGTAGGAGCTATGATGCTACAGACAAACACAGATAAACAGACACGTCAAACTTATCACACGAGGGGGTATTGTGTGTGAGGGTTGTTTATGCGTCGAGGGTTTAAAAGAAGGAAGATCTTGCCACTGTATGATTTGTGAGTGTCTGAATATGTGATATGTGGAAATATCGACTTAATCAGATCTTGTAAATGATCGTACTTGCTGCGTGAAGGAGTTCGATTCTCAGTTGGGTATAATATTAAGCTTGTTTCAGTTAACGTTCTTAGCCCATCGATACTCATAGATCGTTTACAATTGACCCTAATGTTAAGGCCGTGTTAATGTATGTATTGGACGCTCCATTGAATAAATGTACGTCCGCTGTATATGGAAGTATAGGTTTTTTTATTTCTATTTTACAACAAAGCGTTAAAACCGTTCAACTTGTGTTTCTGTATACATTGCTGTTTTTGATTAAAACCGAAGGTTCACTTTTCACCCGGCTTTCTCTCATTCGTACGTATACCGTCAAAATATTTTTCCTTTCAATGATAAATTTTACACAAAAATGTAAACAAGAAAGCCTGGCCACGCTAAAATTCATCCGTTGCCCTATTTTGTTCTTCTATTTCTGAACGATTTTGGTACCTACATGACAGCTAGCCATAGTATATGGTACAGCGCAAAAAAAACTATATTTGAAATCCGAATATCGAACGTAGAATTTTCTCGTGTTAAATGCTTTTTCACGAAGTCTGCCGACCGCACATACGAAAGACTAGATGGTTCGTTTTGAAAACTACTACCGATTTATTTTAGTGATATTGGTGGAGGCTTTTAAATATTCGCCTAATTCACCGTGAGTAGGTACCGATTGGAAATACCAATATTGGAACAAAATTGGAACCTCGATGGTTATCATATCTCCTCAGAAGTACCTCTTCTGCCATCGATTTCAATCGAAACTCTAGTTTTATGACTTTCACATTGGCCGCTAAAGCCACTTAACCGCAGTTGGTAAATACTCATCACACTGAATAACGAGGCAGACTGAATAACAGCAACGGGAAATGGGCAGTTAGCAATGAACAAAAAGCCAATACATTTGCAGATTATTTAGAGACTATATTCCGGCCAAATCAGATTGAAAGTAGTGAAACTTTACAGTTAGATGACGGAATAATCGAAAATGAATGTAAAATAAAATTAGTAACATCTAAGAAAGTTCAACGAGAAATTAAACAACATATAAACCCACGAAAATTTCCTAGATTTGATCTTATAACAGGGGAAAATCTATGTAATCTTCCAAGGAAAGGAGTACTTAAATTGACAACTTTAATAAATGCTTCCTTGATGTTAAGATTTGTGCCTGATTTATGGAAAGTAAATAATAATGATACCACAGCCAGGAAAACCGATCCACGAACCAGAGTCGTACCGGCCAATTTTATTATTATCTGTAATTTCAAAACTGTTTGAAAAACTACTGAAAAGGTAAAAACCAATCATTAATAGCAGAAATCTCATTCCTGAGCACACCAATTTGAATTCCGAGAAGAACATTCAACTGTTGAACAAGTACACCGAATCACAAATATTATAGAAAAATCTCTAATATATAAGATAAAAAATATGCTGCCGACACAATTTGCAGAAATATTAGAATTTTTCGTCTCAAACAGAATGTTTAAAATAAGGTATGAAGACACATATTCCCAACCGAAAGCGAAGGAAATAAAAGCAGGAATACCACAAAGAAGTTTACTAGGTCCGGTCCTATTCCTATTGTACACAAGTGATATTCTGCAAATGGAAAACAACAGTATAGCTACTTTGGCTGATGACACGGCCTTAATAGCTGAGGGCAATACGCACAGTGAAGCGATTGAAATAGTTCAAGTTTCTGTTACATTACACAGGTTACACCGGTAGCTGCACTAAAAAATGGAGGATTAAACTTAATGAATCCAAATCCATCCATATAGATTTTATCAATAAGAAAAAATAACATTTTCTCCTTTATATAGAATAAAAGCAAATACCATATGGAAATACAGCAAAGTATCTTGGCATGACGCTCGACACAAAATTACGCTGGAAAGCTCATGTTAAAAAAAAGAAGAATTAGAAACACTTTATAGGAATATGTATTGGCTGCTTGGAAATCATTCAAAGCTATATCAATACGTAATAGGCTTATGTTGTATAAACAGGTCCTAATGCCAATAATTTATAAGAGTATTACTTAGGTAACAAAACATTTTCTTATTTTATTACATCGAAGAATTTATTAAAATTCATTTGAACTTCTTATTAAAAGGTTTTATTATGTTTCATGTATCTAAAATTCCTCTGCGCTTGTAATTAAATCTTGAAAATTTTATTTGACATTCTTCCCGATGTTCGATTGTGATATCAGATATCCAGGGTTTTATGATATAGCCGGAAGCAATATAAACTCTGTACTGTCTCAATATATTTAGTAACCTCCTTAAACATGCAAAGAGCTGAACTACGAGGGAACAGAACACAATAGTATAAAATATTTGCCAGCTTTCGTTTTTCGTACGACCATCAATCGGTCAGACGGAATAGTAGCCCTCATATCAAACAGTTATATCATTTATGTGTAACATATATTATTTTTGGATGACCGTTTTCTCGTTGAGGAATAATATAATATTTATTTACTAGTTCCAAGCACTATCCAGCAAATAATTATCATATTAGCGTTAAAACTTCTAGAATCCGAACCGCTAGTGGCCAAAATGTTAATGTTCTGGCTAGGTGACACTGTATGCCACTCTGTTTTGCAGATTATTTACCTGCGAAACGGAGTGAATGCTGCATTCAGTATCAAATAGTTAGTTAGTTAATTTGCTGGTGCGGTGTGCTCGAATGATGTTTGTACCTACCTACAAAGTATCCATGCTATATTGTGAGCTCTGTAGCTCTGACATAATTTTAGAGTTGGGATGACAGAAAATGTCCTTGAAAATGGATAGAAAAAAATATTTGTGGACAACGTATTGAATGCGTTTTCTTGGGTTTATCATCATCAAATGTGAGTAATTTAATAACTAAGAATGGTCAGGTCATGGATATCATGGATTTGTTTTACATGTGGATAGTATGTTTTTCATTCTGTGATAGCAAGAGGACGTATTACGTGGAAATTGACCGATAGATATCATGAAGCACTGGATTTCTAAGCTAGGGTTCCGAAGTAAAATCGGAACCCCTATAGTTTCGTTATGTCCGTCCGTCTGTCGCGTACCCTATAGTGTGGGATATCGTTAAAAAATTCTTCCAAAAATATGATGGGTCTTCTTAGACTGTTTTTGGAAATAATGATTCTTTTGCGAAATCTTTGACTTTAAATTGCTAATTTTGGTTAGAGTCAAGCAGGAGGGCTGCTGGCTAAACGGTTGAAGTTGGCCAAATGAAAAAATCTCAAAAATAGGTTATATGATGAATCTACAAGGAAAACTGTCACGGCTATGTTAGCATAAGTAGTTCATGAGTAATAGTCGATGGTAAGTGGCTATCGTCGCCCAAGAATATCATGTAACGCAGTCTTCGAAAGTGCTAAATTTTTGTGAGCTTTTATATCGATACTAATAAAATATTTTCAATAAAATAAGTTTAGTTACGTCATACATCTCAATATTGCACGAATTACCGAACTATTCACCTACCCGCATATATGTTCAAGTTAGTTTTCACATTATTATCTTTCGACGGGTACAAAACACAAGTATGCATATGAAGTTTCTGCCACAAATAAAGGACTAAGTTTCGGTGGAATGGAAAGTTACTTGGAGGGTAGGGCCGCAGTGAAATTATCATCGATACGAGGAGAGCGGTTCGTACCGCGGGAGCCAGATGCGGCCAAAGTTATTGTTGGACGCCTTGGCAATAGCGATATCTTTTATCATCTATCTGCGTATGAGGCCTAGTTACTTAATGTATGTGATATAACGTTTGTTTTGTCCTGGATGAAAGATGAACTAGGTCGCCCTAAATCGTGAATGGCGGATATTTGTTGCAGTTGTACTCACACTCATAAATATATCGACGGCTATGTTATCCTAGGTACTCGGAACATACAAAGAAATCATAATTGATAGTGAAAATTAAAGATCTCTGCAAGATTCTAATGCAGGTCCATGGGTGAGAAGAAGAATTTGACCATTGGTTGTGACCTCGCTTACAGAACGAATAGCCATTCATGTGAGATATTGAGCGGGTTCTCAGTTCTTCGTGATATTTTAATTGTGTATGTCAATGGCACCTCCTACTAAAAATCATAGCTTCTGTTTTTAATCAGTGACAGTAATGTGGACCTATTTATCTCAGTCAGTTATATTAAACTCTGCGCAGACAATAAGATATTCGCTTACCTTATTACTTTATATAGTACTAGATTATTTAATAGGTCGTATTCTGCATACAAAGTTAGTGTTTCATACAAATGACGTGATTTATAATGTAGGGGAAATAAATACGGTCGTGGTAGAAGTATCTTACGCATATACTTACGTTATAATTTACGGGGTAGTTTTATTATTAATGCGGGATAACTCAGGTAGTGTATTCCTACATCGCAGTGTTATATTCGTACGGGTGGTAGAGCATGTGAATGAAATATCGCCTTAATTCTGCTTTAATTACCTCTGCGGGAACGTTTTGTCACGCGCGAGGTTTGAAGTGCGAAACTAATTAGCGAGTTAAGATGTATTTAATCTTTAATGAGTTCTGCTTTCGAATGATAACTTTATCTTTGATATGTACTTATCGTGGCCGAAATGCAGTTATTGAGATGGTTTTTTTTTGTCAGTTGGCGGTGAAATGACGTGTTCTACTACGCAATTATCATGACAACTTGGCATTGTTAAATACTTGTGGGCGTATGACTGTGCAAAATTTTCCCCACCTAATTAATTTCGTTAGTTACAGAGGTACAATATCCAAGTACATTTTCTTAATTTTCGTATTTCAATACGGCTTGTATTGAGAACAACTCCAAAAGGCCCACCAAAAATTAACCGTTCTGATGAATTCATATTTTCGGAATTTTACGCTTTACTGACTGATCAAGTTCATAGCAGAAACAAGATTATTTTCTTCGTAACAATCATTTTTACCAACCATATTACGAGTATAGTAACACCTCAGATCGATAAAAATAACTTTTTTATTGATCTGAGAGTAACACTGTGAGCTCTTTTCTTAAATATTACAGGCTTGGAACGCTTTGTGTTAGTTTCATAAAGCTGTTTAATTAAAAGCTGGGCTGCTTCCTTATTCTTTTATGTTTGAGGTCAGTGCCTCATGAGGAAAAACGAAACCTTAATAAGATTAATTTCGTGTCTTATGATGTCAACGTTTTTCCGGATCATCACATAATATAATATAATAGCTGTAGCTCTGAATATCAGAAATTGCACTATTTTATTCATTGGATATTAGTTATGAGTAGGTATTTATTCAATATAATTATAAATGTCGATAATTTCGATAAGAATACCTTATGTGTATCTAAAGCCACTTCAAAAACTCTTATAGCTCCAACGTGTTGTATCAATCATCGGTGGTCGAAATTATCGAGTTCATTATTGAAACTTTATGTATATTGTTACGAATAAAGCCGAATAAAGTTGATTTGTGTATTTTTGTAGTGATTACTCTGAATTATATTTTAGAACTACTTTGTTTAATCGATGGTTCATGAACTATCGATGCACGTTTCGTTGGAGAACGATTACAGTTTATTTCTAAGTCAATAATTTAATTTTGTTATAGAATTGGAATTTGCCTACACTTTCGTCTAAAGATGGATGACGCGTTTTCAGCTTCGACTGTTTCGACTTTGATTGTTTGCTTACTTTATTCAAAACTAGCTCTGTTCGCGGCTTTGCCTGCGTTTTCCGGAATAATATGTACCCTATATGTTATTGCAGATTTGTTTCCTTCGTTTTGCGTGAAAAATGAAGTAAATGCACACACGTACAAGACTTTAACATTTAATGCCTTCGTAATTTGTTTGGTTTACAATGTTGTAGAACAGTACTGGACTTAATGGAAATGTTCTGTTGTAAATTTAGCTCTATTCCAGGTTATTTAGCAGTTGTATCAATGCATTATTTAAGTGTAGCGGTGGTTTTCCTTTAATAGAACGTTATAACCCGACAAAAAAAAATAAGTCGAATGATTGTACGATTCTTAAAGGATATCTGAGTCTATTTAATTTGGTTGGATTGATATATAAAAATATAACTCAAAGCGTTGAACGAATTGGCTGCAGTACACATTTCCTGTGAGTTTGGATGTGTATTGAATTTGGTCGTGTTATAGTTTCCGTGCTATGAACAATGCATTATTGAAGGCGGTAAAGCTTGGCGCTTCGATTTGCTGATCAATTATTGGATGGGCGTATATAGCGTACAGCTACCCGGAGACTTGAGGTTTCGTATCGGCATTGTTTCTTAGAAATTGAATATTCGCTGTGATATATTTTAGATACTCATTAGAAGTTCACAATGAACAGAATGGACATAGTCGATTAATTACAATAAATCTGATACAGTCGATTCTCAGGCGGAGGCTTGACGGAGTTCTGAGTTGATAAACATTAAAAAACCCGAATGATAACCTCCTTCTTTTTTAAAGTCTGTTAAAAATATAATAAAATACCTATGCCTGCATATAAATCATGATTGAATATTTTTATATAATTACACCTATTATTTGTATTATAATTAATTTTGCTTTTGACTAGTGTCATTAAATTCACGAAGTTCCTTGTTCACTAGACTTTTGTTAAAAAAATTTTAAAAGTTAAACATTAAGATAATAGAAAGTTACACACTTACACTCACATATAAAGCATATTAGTATTGTCTATTTAGATTGTTACACCGTGTCGTTCTTTTAACGAGTCCATACATATTGCAAAAGGTGGATAATGAAGTTATTGTGTAATGTGAAGAATTCCGTAATATCCTTGTGGCTTCGTACTTCGCTTCGTTGTATGGAGCTTCGCAATTGAAAATACACTGACTTGTTAACCTTAGGTTATTGTTTCTTTTCTTTGTTCTCTTACCCTTTTAGATGGTGTATTGAAAATTTTATTCTTTTCTATCTCGTTTAAAGTTACTCTACGTGTTGGTATGATCCATGTTCCATTTTCATTGTATCGCCCTCCGTTTTTTTCTCTTTCTCTCTCTATGTGTATGTGGGTGTGTGTCATGGAACCTGAAGTCAGAAAATACGCAGACGTGAATATTATTTTTATTCTTTTTTAAATATTGCTTCTAGCATTGTTACAACATCGAAAGCAGGCTAACAGACTTTGTATATTAAGCTTGTTAAAAACCAAATTGAACATCAACAAATTACATAATGATAACATTTTAAATATATTTAGTTTAACAACGACCGCTGGAACAACTATTTTACACGTAAATGATCTACTTAAACACGATCAACATTACATCTCGGACTAATATTAAAGGTTGGCTATGAGACAGAATAGCCATCCGTGAAATAACCATAACTCATCTGTGACTAGCAAATGAATAAACCACTTACGTTCGAACGGTACCCAGGAGGCAAATTACTAAATTTGTTAAGCATATAATATATAGCGCTCATTTATAATTAGCCGGACGGGGTAATTGTGTAATTAATGCGGTGCAGGTGTTGTTCATCTCCCAGAAGGAAGCGTGATGCTCCCGACGCCCGTGATTGACGGCCAGACTTATTGGCTATACTGTTTTGTTTGTTTTGCTCCGCTGACGTCACAGTTGTTCTTGCTCAGCTCCCACCAAACTAATATTGTTATAATAACAGGCATTACAACTTAACAGACGTCGCGTTTTGAATGACAAATGAATGTTCTGTTGTCAATATTATTGATAAGTCTACTAGTGACATGTTTTAAGTACCTTACAAAATGTATCGATTATTATTACCTATTAAAATTGGTCGGTATTTTGTATGGCCTAGTTTTCCATTAAGTTATTTTAATATTCACGGCATTACGATCCGTGTACTTAAACTCATTTGTTAATTTAATTTGTTATTTTAATACGTTGCTACCTTATTTATTTCAGCCGCAGTAATTTCGTCTCCTGAAGGTACCTAGTCGGTTGTCGGGCCATTTATAAATCCGCTAAAGTTATCCAGCGCATTTCGAAAGTAAAGTGATTTGGGCCTGAATGTAAAGAATTCGCCGGCGAAATCTCCATCGCGCTTCGTGAAAGCGGATGAAATTTATAGGACTTACATTGACTTACAACCATCTCAATTAAAATAGAACGGGAATATCCATGGTGTAGCGCTCCGCGGGAACGAATGGGGATTTTAATTTTTATAGGGATTTGCGAAGAGAAAAAAAATTTCACGCTTCGGCGCCCGCTTATTTGTCTCAACGTTTCCTTATATCCGTTTCCCTAAAGCCTCTTTCTGAATTCAGCCAACAAAAAAGGATGAAGGAAAATCCGTGACATTAGGGTGTTCTTTTTTAAGTCATTATTATTATTTAGAATAGAATAGAATAAGTTTATAAAACTACGTATTTCATTGTGAAACACTACATATTTAACGTAGAACAACTATTGACAAATATCGGTATAGTCGACAAACTTAATCAGTTTGCACCAACACTAATAAACAATATGTGTGCGTAAATGCTGACGAGTGTTTTACACGACAGTAACATACGGCTTGTATGTGAATAACTCGTTTCTACACTCACACGCATACACAATTCTAAAATAGAAGATTTCATTCATATGGTAGTTTTTAGCTACTATACCAAGAGCCCGTGTAATTTAGTGGTTTGCAAGGCGGTATGAATACAGCAACTTGTATGTTGGTATGTATGTATAAGATAACATGATTATAGAACATTGAATTATTAACATAACAATGAAATATTGATTGTTTACCAAACAAATACCTATGCTAGCGATATTTGTTTACAAATAAATAACTAAAACTAACAGATTAGAATACCTACCATTGTTGCTTGTTGTGATGATGTTAATAAGTTGTGTTTTGATATTTTGAAATGAAAACATACATACATGTAGCTATCAATAATCAGATTTTACAAAAAACAAACTGACTTGGACGAAATAAAATTTTATATGGATAATTTAAATTATCATTCAACATATTATTATATACATAAAATCTTTATATTTGAGGAGTTAATAGTTAAGTTAATAATTAAGTTAATAGAAAAATAATTTTCCAAATCGGTTGATAAGTGACAGACTTCCATAGTAAACAGTACCTATTTATAATTTAAAATAATGCAACCGAATTGAGAACCTCTACCTTTTTTGAAGTCGGTTAAAAAGTGTGTTATCCACGTTGATGTAAGTCCAAAATATGTGAGCTCCGTATTGAAACAATAGGTATGTAAGTGTCGTGTGTTGCGGTCTGTGGGAGCATCCTCCCACATAATAGCCAACCTATTTACTGTTTGAAAACTACGTTGATAACGAGCGTTCGATGGGCGTTTCTAAATCGGACGACACGATAACGACACAGCTTTGTAATTCGAGTGGTGCTGCCACACTTCAGGTATAAAATGTTTTAAAACACGACTTTGACAAATACACAGCTTTATAATTCAAGTGGTGCTGCCACTTGGATCTTGTTAGTCGTTACACTGTCACTGTCACTAAACATTTTAAATGCAAGGGGTATCCACGATTCGCTATCATTAGTTATCATGACCAGGATCCATGTAATTTGGTCGAAATATTGGTATTATAAAATAAGAATGGAGAGTACCCGTTGCATTTAACACACGGTTATGGTGTCGTGTCGTCCAGTGTAGAAGCGGCCTATCCACCGTCCGCCGTCGTGCAAAGACTCAATCGCGTGGCTTCCACGGTGAGGGGGGAAGGGGCAGACCGCGACTGACAACAAGATTACCCAGTTAAAAAGCTTGTCGGAGGACGCAACCAACGGGTGCTTTAGAACTGCTTCGTTTGTTTTCGTGTGTTGAGCAAATTCAGTACCAAAGTTGGAGGAATTTTCTTTCCTTAGCTTCTCCCTCTCTTGGCTGGCAACGCAAGGTTATGCATTGGTGTCGCTGATGTCCACGACGGTAGCCACTTACCATCAGGTGGATCGTTAGATCATTTGTCAGTTATTTCCATAAAAAAAGGTCTCCTCGTCAGGGAGAGTTGCAGTCTATTGTATTAGCTAATTAGTCATGGTCACGATAACTTTATTTAATAACAACAGCCGAAGTATATTTTTAACATCAGAACCACAAATTATTCGGTCCACATTATAAACACAAGAGTGCACAAAAGAGTTTTTTTGCTATAAGCAATAAGCAACATTTGCTACAAGAAAATG
Organism: Thymelicus lineola; assembly: GCA_963932265.1. Lineage (NCBI taxonomy): Eukaryota > Metazoa > Arthropoda > Insecta > Lepidoptera > Hesperiidae > Thymelicus > Thymelicus lineola. The sequence continues at coordinate 13,089,307 of OZ010694.1, forward strand.
TTCTGGATGCAGATATCAAGGACATTTTGACTGTAGTAATCAATGGAATAAAATTATAAAAAGAAAAATATTGTCAACTAATGTCGTTTCCGGCTACGCGGGGTATTTGTTTTAATTAACAATAAACATTGACAAATATCTTCTTTAGTATTTTCAAAGCTTCAACTTGTCAGCAATACACCTTGCATTATGTTAAACAGTTTGCCACGGTTGGCGATGCGATGTTAATCGAATGCTGCTTTTTACGGTCATTGTCGGTTTTGCAGAAAGTCTTATTAATTGTTGTTTTCGTTGACCCGTTCCACCCGCCGCGGGGCGAGTTTCATTTTTATACATCCCACTCCTTCTCGTTGTGTGAAATGAAATTCAAACAATTAATTTAAAAAAGTTAATTCTGGTGTTTGAATTTCTTCTCCACAAGTATGGTAGGTATTTATGGATAAAATATATTATATAAGAGTAAAATTATTAAATTTTTCATTCTTTTTTGCTGCTCCATTGTTTTCTATTTTTATGTGGTCGTACTACCTATATCTTTTATTACTACATACACTTCATATGGCCTACACGATCAAGTGTACTTGTCAAGTTTGCAGTTTGACTTGTCTAATTTGTATGTATGTATTTACATGTAACTTGACGCAGTGTCTTGTGTGCATGAGATAGCCATATTATGATAGCTATACACGATCAAGTTTACTGGATGCTGCGTCAAGTCCGCTGCAAACTTGATAATTATACTTGATCATGGCCTCCATTAGACTTAGCTGAATTTTAATTATACTTTCTTAATAGTAATGAAATAAAATTCATAATGAAATCCTCGCTAGCGTTGATTTACTTTACGTTTTGCACATGCTACTGTTCCGACGCAAGCTCCCAGAATTCACACTTTTCATTTGCGCGCCGATTATAAATATCTCGTCGCATAAAGCCCGACATAATTGGATTTCAGTGCAGGGTAAAAGAATTCACACTGCACACCGGGATAGGATTTTTATGATACACAAAATCGCTCTTTCAGTGACACGAAGGCAACAAAGCAGTTAATTGAAACAGTAGATTCGATGGGGCTACGGCGACCGCGCCAGTTTTACGCCGCCCCTCGCGTAGACCGCTCGCGCGTAGCGGCTCTACGGCGTAGACCAGCTACGCCGTTCGTTGACGGTATCGTCCTGAAATACATGTAATGAGTGATTGTGTATTGGTGATACGGAGATGGAATGCGCTTGTTTTTTTAATTTGAAATAGTTGAGTGTGTTCTGTGATTGTATTCGGAAAGTGATGGTCATATTGATCATGCATGTAATTATAACAGGTTACGGGTATGGTGCCTCTTGACTTATTATTTATTAGGTTTTTGGCGTAAGTACTAATATGTGAAGATGCAGGTGATTTTCCGATCGATATTTTTTTATTAAGTTTTGATTATGATGATAACGCGATATCAATAAAAATAGGAAATGTTTTATTATAACTTAAACAAACTTTTTATTATAATAAAATTGATTATAAATAATTTTACTACATATCATAAATCTTTATAGTATAGTTTTTTTTTTAAATTTACGATCATTGAACTTTACAAAACTAATTTTAGATATAATTTTGACTTGTAACAAGGGAAATTGTTTTGAAATCGTAAACATTCTACCGAATAAGGGATAATCTCTCTGCATAATTAATATGTATTACTTTAATTAGATGCAAATATCGTTAAACACACAAAACAAAGTTACACATAAAATAGTGATAATTAAATTAAAAAAAAAACATGAAATCGAGTAATAAAAGAAAACATTAAATAGATTATTGAAATTCAATAAAATTGAAATAGCAATATTGAAACATATGTTACGATCCTAGTCAGTAAATATTAAAACATTATCGATAACTCTAAACATAATTCTTAGAATGTAAATTGTCCCACTGCTGGATTTCGATTGCGCGTTGCAATAAGAAGGCTTAAGGCTGTCGTCCACTGCACTGAGAAAGTATGGCTACTTCTCGTACCTTTGAAAACATTTCGAAGGTTTTTTCTTATGATGTTTTCCTTCATACTGTACAGGTTCAAACTTGAGTCTCTGTAAGGATCACTGACATTTAATCCACTAGGCTATCACTATTTAGTCCATCTTTATATTAAAGTATAGAAATATTATGTTTATTGTAATAAACAATGTGTTTTCTTGTAACTTGATCAAGCGAAATGTGAATATATAAAAAAGAAACTATCGATGAAAATTCGAAAAAAAAGCTTTTTAGTGCTATTTCATAAATCAAGGCACTTTAATTGTTTGTTTAACGAACTTTAATGAACGAACGTTTGTTATTTTGTTTGTTTGTTTGTATACGGTGAATTATCGTCTAAATACATTTGAAAGCTAGAAAGTGTACCTAGCTAATCAGACAAACACAATAAAAATATCGAACAGTCACTTCGTAAAAAATGTAATATTTGAAACATGTAGAAGAAGTTAATCTTTATTTTTATTTTTACACCTGTATCATTGTAACGAGTTCGTTGAGATAATTTTTTTTTGCATATTTTATTAAATATTATTTTATATTTTACAAAGTAACTATGGATCTATCACTATTCGTTACTATGATATTTACCATTATTTTTCAAACATCAACAGGAATTTAAACTGATTTATCTTACAAATTATAAAAAAAAAATGTTTAAGTAATTTATAAAATTTTCGAAATGTCCACCATTTTCTAGAATGAATAGCAATGCATTTTGTTAAAAATTAACAAAGCTAAAAAAAATTATATGGGAAAGGTCGAAAATCGAAAATGTGCCTAATGCATTATTTAATTGGTCTCAAACTATCTTCGTATTTATTGTCTTTCAAATGAAACCAGTTTGGGACTTATCGGTTGGATGGTTTCAGTCTATAGAGGACAACAGTACAAACATTTTTTGTATTTTAAATATATTTATAGAAGCCTAGTTAGTAGCGACCCTGCCTGCGAAGTAAGGGGTCCTAGGTTCGATTCCCGGCCGGGGCAGATATTTATGTGACAGATAAATATTTGGACTCCGGTCATGGGTGCTATTGTGATGTGTTATATGTGTCGTCCATGCTACTCGCGACACAGGTAAAATTCTACTGCGGGTATATGAGTGTGTAAGCGTTTAAGCGTTTATTCATTATTATACCAGTTGGTATTTTCATTTCATTATTTACCAGTTGGCTTGACATTTAAGTGAGATTAAATAAACGAAATGCGAGAGTTCTCCATACTCTGTAATATATGTATGTATCGGTGAGGCCATGAATCTCCAGTGAAGGTCCAGGGACGGACCTCTTTATTCTACAGCGCTTGTCTGATGCAGAGGCTGGCATATAAAAAATGTCATGTCATATTTAGATTAGGGAATTGTCAATAATGTAGAATAGATTATTATTGATGGCGTAGTGTTGAAGTACTTTGGAATATTGATGTAAACGTTAAGAGAACTAGAAATATATGATGGTGCAAAGTAAAAAGAATATCATTTCATAACCAACATCATAGAATACCTCCTTCTGCTACATATGCAAATGTGAGGATACGTGACTGTTTATTAGAGACAGTACTGAATAATTGTATGACAGAAGGTATGATTCATGACAATGGTGAGATACGAATACTTATACTTATGACTTTCAGTGCGAAAAATCCTTCTACGAGATAATAGAAGATGAGATGATCGATGAAGTTATTATTAAGCTATTATTTCAATTTGTTATTATTAATGCTAAGAGAGTTTATATAAGTTTACGGTAACATTTCATTTTAATATAATAATGGTTACAGAAAAATCCAATTTCTTGCATGCATTCTCCAAGTCGTGTAGGAATCTAGGCTAAAACGTCATTTACTACGGCGACATTGTTTCAGTATTGCGCACTAACTTACTACGACATTTTTACTGCAAGCCGAAGATAAACTGTATGCAATGAAATTTGTTTAAACGTTTATACAAAACTTGCTAACTATATTGTACCTAGTATGTAATGCTTTTACTTGAGATACAAATTGGATGATTATAGTTTGAAAGACAAGAATTCTTCGAAATCGAGTTCGTTATTATATGGAGTAGTAGTTTTGTATATAGCTGCAAAAATAACTCCTTGGGAGTTTCTTGGCGCTTATTCTCCCGGGTTCACCCATGGTAGGAATTTACTGAAACAACGGCTTTTGTTTCGTATTTTGGTGATATCTCTTATAAGGCCTCCCATTGCATTATGCTAATTACCGTTTTTATGTATATTTATTTTATGAAAACAAAACATTTAAAGAAATGAAATTGTTATACAAAAAAAATATATTTCGGTACATAACATTAGTATTACATTTTTTGTATTTACATAATGAATTGTACCGCTACAAAATGTTTGTAATGTAAGCTCATAAAAGAGACAACAATTCGTAGGCATATGACATTGGTGTTTCAGCACATAATGTAGGTATAAACTCACCGCAGCATTATTGGATGGCTCATTTGAGATCTATATATCTAGGTAATGTATTTACATTACCTAGCGCTTTAGTAAAGTAAATATCTTGCACATCTTATTTTTATCAACCCAACTGATTTAGTCAAGTAAATTGATATGAATACTAGTAGCTACTGTCGGGCCGATCTATGAAAGAGCTTTGGGTCAAAGGAAACGTATTCTAAAGTAGCGTGATTGAATGTCACTTTGATTTCTATTTAATCAAATAAAATATTTTATCTAACTAACAATTTATAAGAAGATTAACTGGCCACGCATAGGATGTTTCGCTTTATAATTGAATATAGAATATAATTTTATAATAAATAATTATAACTTAATTGTTCCGCCTCATTCTGTTTCCTGGTATCATAATAATACCACAGAAAAAATAATAGTACATGACAATACTTCGTTTCCAACAAATGTAGTGCGAGTGGGACACAGCTTTTAGACCTTTATATCTTTAGTGTAGCCAGATTATTATTAGACTTGGTATAAAGGAATACGTCAAGAGCGATGGTTGTTTGGGCGACAATATAGAGCCATTCGAGTCTCCTCCTACAGATACCAAGTAATACCGTGCCGCGGATCACACAACGTTACATACACGTTAACGGTAAATTCTAAGAAATCCAGCATTAGCTCCTCTATTTTCATGCGATTTGAGTCATATTTCAGTTGAAATACGAGTATCTTCGGATTCAACTTTTCATTTTAATGATGCAGATATCATGTTCCAGAGAGAAGTGCGAGTACTCATCGAAGTAAGGCGTTCGGGTGGCGCGATAAAAATTCTCCTCTATGAAATCCCACTTCACGGTCGTGGAATATTTATATAGCGTTTCTTAATAAAAATTCTCTTATTCCAAAGGGAATCTCTTAGAAGGGGAAGGAAATATCTTTAAATAAAATTTTATTGACATAACATAAAAGGTGAATTGCACTGGATTTAATAAAATAATAGTTTAAAAAATGCCCGTGAAATTGCAATAATTTTATTGTTATAAAATACTATAGTAATATCTCGCCTGTGGTGGCGAAAATAATTTATTTTATTACAATAAATTATCTTATCTTAGTGAAAATAAAAGGAAATAGTTTCGAAACCGAACCGAAATCATTGTATCAGTTCCTACATTTAAACGTGGGTGGGTTCAATTCGCTTAAAGTACAAAAAAAAAAGTTTAAATATTTATTTTTTCATTTTGACAAATACAGATTCTTAAATATCATTTACATACCATACACAACACGTAGTTATATAAACACTATATGTATGTATATATTATTATGTATGTGTACATATGTATGTGTATAGGAAAACCTTATAAAAAGTAAGTAATAAAACGCGTATAATATTACGAACGTCCGAGCTTAAATGCTTTGGGTAAGCCTAAGTAATGTTTGCGCTAGACATGGTCGCCGCAGTGTTCCAAACAGATTATCAGGAAAGTAAATGAGATTATTGCACAGAAATAATCTCAGATGGGCAGTTATCACTAAATGGCTGCCCTAAATTCATCGAATATTTTCGATATTTACTAGCGCTCTGGCTGTGGCTTGGCCTGCGCTTTCCAGGACATTAAATACCCTTTTTCTTATTCAAGACCATCCTATGTGTAAAATTTCATCCATCCATACCTACTTGTAAAATTTCATGAAAATCCCTTTTGTAGTTTTTGCGTGAAAGAGTAACTAAAATCCATACAAACTTTCACATTTATATTATAATAGTAGTAGAATTTTAATTCATTAGTATGATCTCATTCATAATCAGTCATTTATTATAATATATAATCCTAGACTTACGGGGAGTGAACTATATAATTGTTCTCCCAGAAGGAGGCGAGATGGGATTTTGTTGTCTATGGCGAAAGTTCTCCATCTCCTCCCGACACCTCGGGAAAAATCTGACATTTCCCATTTTCAAGATGGCGGCTGCGCGGCGATTGTCAACTTTTTTGTTTATGGCCTTTTGCAAAATGTTTTTGAGGGTATTCGTAAAGTTTAGGGAGGGAGTTACGAAAAAATGGGAAAAATTTGAAAAAACAAGATGGCCGCCGAGTTATTTTGGTTTGAATTTTTCCCATTTCAGAGGTGACTTTGCGGGGTCGCATCGGGGAGGTTTTTCAACTTTTTTGCAATATTTTTTTTGTATTTGCTTGGAGGTATCCTCGATTTTGATATTTTGGGGATATTTATTTTTTCGACAAGATGGCGGATGCGGTGGCGGCCATTTTGAAAAATGTACGAAAAATGACATTTTTTGGGTGCATTTTTCTTCTGGTTGGCAACATTTGAGCGGGTCCCTTTGTTCCGGGCGGTTGTGTAACTTGACCCAAAGTGTTGCCAGGTTTCATTTTTTTTATCTTCGTTCACACATTTTTTTGGACTTTCTATTCAAAAACATGAAAAGTAGAAGGAGCAATATTTTTAATCAAAAAATCGCATGGGCAAACGTGTCCTGGTTGTCGTAATGACATTTGACCATTTTCGTCGATTTCATCTGGCAACACTGACTGCTGGAATTTTTTTTTCGTTTTACGAAAACCCGAATTGATCTCCCAGAAGGAGTGGTGGGGGGTAGATACTATGTATGGGGAAATTTTTGGTTCACCCCCGGATCTATGGGAAAACTCCAACTTTTCAAAAATCCAAGATGGCGGCCGAGGTGAAATGATCAACTTTTTTTTTTATTATGCAGCTACCCGAGATCGGTGTCGTTTTCGGCTAATGTTGGGAAAGGTGTTACGAAGAATTTGGAAAAATTTGAAAAAACAAGATGGCCACCGAGATATTTTGATTTAAAATTTTTCAATTTTCGAGGTGACTTTGCGGGGTCGGATTGCGTTGGGTTTTAAACTTTTTTGCGATTTTTTTGGTTTGTTGCCTTGCATCTATCCCCAATTTTGACGTTTGGGGTATATTTTTTTTTTCGCCAAGATGGCGGACCCCGTGGCGGCCATTTTATAAAATGTACGAAAAATAGCATTTTTTGAAGGAAAAAATATTTAGGTTGGCAACATTTGAGGGGTTCACTTTGTATGGGGCGGTTGTGGATCTTGGTCTGAAGTGTTGCCAGGGTACGTTGATTTTTTTTTCGTTCATACATTTTTGTGAACTTTCTATTCAAAAATATGAAAAGTAGAAGGAGAAACATTTTTAATCAAAAAATTTCACCAAAAAATTTTTAGTGGTCGTCGTAATGACATTTGACCATTTTCATCTAAATTAACTGGCAACACTGGGAGCTAGATTTTTTTTTCCCGTTTTTTCACATTTCGAGTAGCCCAGCCGAAAGTATTGGTGGGGGGTTATAATGATGTACTGAAAAGTTGCTTGACTATCTATGATTACTATGGGAAAAATCCGACCGTTCGAAAATTCAAGATGGCGGCCGCTCGGTGATAATCAACTTTTTTTTTCTTTGAGCACCTACCCAATATTGGTGTCATTTTCGAATAATTTTGGGACGACTAATACGACGAAATTAGAAAAAATTTAAAAAACAAGATGGCCGCCGAGATATTTTACTTTAAAATTTTGAAATTTTAGAGGTGACTTTGTGGGCTCGCATCGGGGTGGTTATTCAACTTTTTTCTAATATTCTTCATGTTTTCTCTTAAAAATGTCCTCAATTTTAATATTTTGGAGATAATTTTTTTTTCAACAAGATGGCGGACCCCGTGGTGGCCATTTTGTAAAATGTACGAAAAATTGCATTTTTTGAAGGAAAAAATTAGTAGGTTGGCAACACTTGAGGGGGTTACTTTGTATGGGGCGTTTGTGTAACTTGACCGAAAGTGTTGCCATGTTTGGTTTTTCTTTTCTTCGTTCATACAATTTTTTGGACTTTCCATTCAAAAATATGAAAAGTAGAAGGAAAAATATTTTTAATCAAAATATTTTACCAAAACATTTGAAGTGGTCGTCGTAATGACATTTGACCATTTTCATCTTAATAAACTGGCAACACTGGAGTCCAGAATTTTTTTCACTTTTCGAGTAATTGAGCCTAAACTATAGATCAGGAGTATAAGAAATGTATGGGAGATATTTCTTAATTAAATCATTTGTTTTGGAAAAACTATAAAATTTCAGTGTTGCCATACAAAAAATAATAATTTTCATACAAATTTATTTTTGGATTGAATATTTCGCTACTATAATGTATGGGGCATTTGTAGGTACTGATATTTTGTGAATTTTGGTGAAAAAAATGTCAGTGTTGCCATACAAAAAATAATAATTTTCATACAAATGTTTTCTTTTTTCAAATATTTGAGGCAGTTGTCTTCATTTGATGGCCTTATAATGTATGGGGCGATTGTAGGTATAAATAGTCCGTAAATGATGTTGAAAAAATATTTCAGGGTTGCCATACAAAAAATAAAAGTTTTCATATAAATGTACTTTTTTATGTAATATTTCAGGCTGTTTCATCAATCTTATGTCATTACAATATATCAGGAGGTTGTTGGTACTTATAGATCGTACACATCGGAGGAAAAATATTGCAGTGTTGCCATATAAATATATTAATTTTCATACAAATGTATTTTGTGTCGAATATTTCAGATTGTTTGTCCATTGAATGTCAATACGATGTATGAGGCGTTTATTAGTATTAAGGGTTACTATTAGTTATCAACTAGCTGACCCAGCAAACTTTGTACCGCCTATCAATTTCTCCTTCTCCCCCCTTGCTCTCCCTCTCCCGCTACCTCTCCTCCTCCCTTTCCCTCCCCTCTCCCTACCTCTCCCCCTCTTACCCTTTTCCTAGCCCTTTCCTCCTCCCTCCCTTTCCCACTCCTTCTCCCGCTACCTCTCTGTCTCCCTCTCTCGCTACCTCTCCATCTTCCCCTCCCTCTTCCTCTCTCTCCCTCTCCTTCTCCCTCTTCCTCCCCCTCATCCTTCCTCTCCCTCTCCCTCTCCCGCCCACTCTCTCTAAGTCTACCTCTCCCTTTCCCTCTCCCTCTCCCTCCCCCTCACCCTCCCTCACCCTCTCCCTCTCCCTCACCCTCTCATATTCTGTTAATCATGCCAAAAAAAATAGACAAACCAAAAGTAGTATTTTGAAGCCAAACATTTCGCAAACATACCCCTGAATCGAAAAATAAATTTCAAAGACCAATATTTTTGAAAAAAAAAACTATTTATTTATTTTGTCTTTTGCGAAAGAGAAAGGCACGCGCGCTGCTTTAGCAGCGCGCGCCCCACGCGAAAACCTAGTTATTATATATAATCCTAGACTTACCACTGACTCACCTATACAATTGATCTCCCAGAAGGAGGCGAGATGGGATTTTGTTGTCTATGGGGAAAGTTCTCCATCTCCTCCCGACACCTCGGGAAAAATCTGACATTTCCCATTTTCAAGATGGCGGCTGCGCGGCGATTGTCAACTTTTTTGTTTATGGCCTTTTGCAAAACGTTTTTGAGGGTATTCGTAAAGTTTAAGAAGGTTATTACGAAAAAATGAGAAAAAATTAAAAAAACAAGATGGCCGCCGAGTTATTATGGTTTGAATTTTTTCGATTTTAGAGGTGACTTTGAGGGGTCGCATCGGGGAGGTTTTTCAACTTTTTTGCAATATTTTTTTTGTGTTGTCTTGAAAGTATCCTCAATTTTGATATTTTGGAGATATTTATTTTTTTGACAAGATGGCAAACGCGGTGGCTGCCATTTTGAAAAATGTACGAAAAACGACATTTTTTGGGTGCATTTTTCTTCTGGTTGGCAACATTTGAGCGGGTCCCTTTGTTCCGGGCGGTTGTGTAACTTGACCCAAAGTGTTGCCAGGTTTCATTTTTTTTTTCTTCGTTCATACATTTTTTTGGACTTTCTATTCAAAAATATGAAAAGTAGAAGGAGCAATATTTTTTATCAAAAAATCACACATGCAAATGTGTCGCGGTCGTCGCTATGACATTTGACCATTTTCGTCGATTTCACCTGGCAACACTGACTGCTGGAATTTTTTTTTTCGTTTTACAAAAAGTCGTTTTGATCTCCCAGATGGAGTGGTGGGGGTAGATGTGATGTATGGAATAATTTTTGACTAACCCTCTTGTCTATGGGAAAAATCCGACCTTTCAAAAATCCAAGATGGCGGCCGAGGTGAAATGACCAACTTTTTTTTTTATTATGCAGCTACCCGAGATTGGTGTCGATTTCGGCAAATGTTGGGAAAAGTGTTACGAAGAATTTGGAAAAATTTGAAAAAACAAGATGGCCGCCGAGATATTTTGATTTAAAATTTTTCAATTTTCGAGGTGACTTTGCGGGGTCGGATTGCGTTGGGTTTTAAACTTTTTTGCGATTTTTTTGCTTTGTTGCCTTGCATCTATCCCCAATTTTGACGTTTGGGGTATATTTTTTTTTTCGCCAAGATGGCGGACCCCGTGGCGGCCATTTTGTAAAATGATCGAAAAACTTCATTTTTTGAAGGAAAAAATTTTTAGGTTGGCAACATTTGAGGGGGTCACTTTGTATGGGGCGGTTGTGGGACTTGGTCTGAAGTGTTGCCAGGGTATGTTGATTTTTTTTTCGTTCATACATTTTTGTGAACTTTCTATTCAAAAATATAAAAAGTAGAAGGAGAAACATTTTTAATCAAGAAATTTCACCAAAAAATTTTTAGTGGTTGTCGTAATGACATTTGACCATTTTCATCTAAATTAACTGGCAACACTGGGAGCTAGAATTTTTTTTCCCGTTTTTTCACATTTCGAGTAGCCCAGCCGAAAGTATTGGTGGGGGGTTATAATGATGTATCGAAAAGTTGCTTGACTACTTATGGTCACTATGGGAAAAATCTGACCGTTCGAAAATTCAAGATGGCGGCCGCTCGGCGATTGTCAACTTTTTTATTTATGTGAGCACTTACCAAATATTGGTGTGATTTTCGAATAATTTTGGGACGTCTAATACGGTGAAATTAGAAAAAATTTAAAAAACAAGATGGCCGCCGAGATATTTTTCTTTAAAGTTTTGAAATTTTAGAGGTGAGTTTGTGGAGTCGCATCGGGGTGGTTTTTCAACTTTTTTATAATATTCTTTTTGTTTTTCCTTGAAAGTGTCCTCGATTTTGATATTTTGAGGATAATTTTTTTTTCAACAAGATGGCGGAACCCATGGCGGCCATTTTGTAAAATGTACGAAAAATTGCATTTTTTGAAGGAAAAAATTAGTAGGTTGGCAACATTTGAGGGGGTTACTTTGTATGGGGCGGTTGTGTAACTTGACCGAAAGTGTTGCCATGTTTGGTTTTTCTTTTCTTCGTTCATACAATTTTTTGGACTTTCCATTCAAAAATATGAAAAGTTGAAGGAAAAATATTTTTAATCAAAATATTTTACCAAAACATTTAAAGTGGTCGTCGTAATGACATTTGACCATTTTCATCTTAATAAACTGGCAACACTGGAGTCCAGAATTTTTTTCACTTTTCGAGTAGTTGAGCCTAAACTATAGATCAAGAGTATAAGAAATGTATGGGAGATATTTTTTAATTAAATCATTCGTTTTGGAAAAACAATAAAATTTTAGTGTTGCCATACAAAAAATAATATTTTTCATACAAATTTATTTTTGGATTGAATATTTCGCTACTATAATGTTTGGGGCATTTGTAGGTACTGATATTTTGTGAATTTTGGTGAAAAGAATTTCAGTGTTGCCATACAAAAAATAATAATTTTCATACAAATGTTTTCTTTTTTCAAATATTTGAGGCGGTTGTCTTCATTTGATGGCCTTGTAATGTATGGGGTGATTGTAGTTTTTAATATTCCGTAAATGATGGTTTAAAAATATTTTAGGGTTGCCATACAAAAAATAAAAGTTTTCATACAAAATGTACATTTTTATGTACTATTTCAGGCTATTTCATCAATCTTTTGTCATCACAATATATCAGGAGGTTGTTGGTACTTATTGATCTTACACATCGGAGGAAAAATGTTGCAGTGTTGCCACATAAAAATATTAATTTTCATACAAATGTATTTTGTGTCGAATATTTCAGATTGTTTGTCCATTGAATGTTAATACAATGAGGCGTTTATTAGTATTAAGGGTTACTATTAGTTATCAACTAGCTGACCCAGCAAACTTTGTACCGCCTATCAATTTCTCGTTCTCCCTCTCCATCGCTTTCCTTCCCCTCTACCTCCCCCTTGCCCTCCCTCTCCCTACCTTTCCGCCTCTTACTCTTTCCCTCGCCCTTTCGCCCTCCCTCCCTCTCCCGCTACCTCTCCCCCTCTCCCTCCCTCTCCCTCTCCGTCTCCTTCTCCCTCTCCCTCTCCTTCTCCCTCTCCCTCTCCTACTCCCCCTCCCTTTCCTTCTCCTTCTCCCTCACCCCTTCCCTCTCCCTCTCATATTCTGTTAATCGTTCTAACAAAATAGAAAAAGCAAAAGTAGTAGTTTGAAGCCAAACATTTCGCAAACAGACCCCTGAATCGAAAAATAAATTTCCAAGACCGATGACAATTTTGAAAAAAACTATTTATTTATTTTGTCTTTTGCGAAAGAGAAAGGCACGCGCGCTGCTTTAGCAGCGCGCGCCCCACGCGAAAACCTAGTTATAATATATAATCCTAGACTTACGGGGAGTGAACTATATAATTGTTCTCCCAGAAGGAGGCGAGATGGGATTTTGTTGTCTATGGCGAAAGTTCTCCATCTCCTCCCGACACCTCGGGAAAAATCTGACATTTCCCATTTTCAAGATGGCGGCTGCGCGGCGATTGTCAACTTTTTTGTTTATGGCCTTTTGCAAAATGTTTTTGAGGGTATTCGTAAAGTTTAGGGAGGGAGTTACGAAAAAATGGGAAAAATTTGAAAAAACAAGATGGCCGCCGAGTTATTTTGGTTTGAATTTTTCCCATTTCAGAGGTGACTTTGCGGGGTCGCATCGGGGAGGTTTTTCAACTTTTTTGCAATATTTTTTTTGTATTTGCTTGGAGGTATCCTCGATTTTGATATTTTGGGGATATTTATTTTTTCGACAAGATGGCGGATGCGGTGGCGGCCATTTTGAAAAATGTACGAAAAATGACATTTTTTGGGTGCATTTTTCTTCTGGTTGGCAACATTTGAGCGGGTCCCTTTGTTCCGGGCGGTTGTGTAACTTGACCCAAAGTGTTGCCAGGTTTCATTTTTTTTATCTTCGTTCACACATTTTTTTGGACTTTCTATTCAAAAACATGAAAAGTAGAAGGAGCAATATTTTTAATCAAAAAATCGCATGGGCAAACGTGTCCTGGTTGTCGTAATGACATTTGACCATTTTCGTCGATTTCATCTGGCAACACTGACTGCTGGAATTTTTTTTTCGTTTTACGAAAACCCGAATTGATCTCCCAGAAGGAGTGGTGGGGGGTAGATACTATGTATGGGGAAATTTTTGGTTCACCCCCGGATCTATGGGAAAACTCCAACTTTTCAAAAATCCAAGATGGCGGCCGAGGTGAAATGATCAACTTTTTTTTTTATTATGCAGCTACCCGAGATCGGTGTCGTTTTCGGCTAATGTTGGGAAAGGTGTTACGAAGAATTTGGAAAAATTTGAAAAAACAAGATGGCCACCGAGATATTTTGATTTAAAATTTTTCAATTTTCGAGGTGACTTTGCGGGGTCGGATTGCGTTGGGTTTTAAACTTTTTTGCGATTTTTTTGGTTTGTTGCCTTGCATCTATCCCCAATTTTGACGTTTGGGGTATATTTTTTTTTTCGCCAAGATGGCGGACCCCGTGGCGGCCATTTTATAAAATGTACGAAAAATAGCATTTTTTGAAGGAAAAAATATTTAGGTTGGCAACATTTGAGGGGTTCACTTTGTATGGGGCGGTTGTGGATCTTGGTCTGAAGTGTTGCCAGGGTACGTTGATTTTTTTTTCGTTCATACATTTTTGTGAACTTTCTATTCAAAAATATGAAAAGTAGAAGGAGAAACATTTTTAATCAAAAAATTTCACCAAAAAATTTTTAGTGGTCGTCGTAATGACATTTGACCATTTTCATCTAAATTAACTGGCAACACTGGGAGCTAGATTTTTTTTTCCCGTTTTTTCACATTTCGAGTAGCCCAGCCGAAAGTATTGGTGGGGGGTTATAATGATGTACTGAAAAGTTGCTTGACTATCTATGATTACTATGGGAAAAATCCGACCGTTCGAAAATTCAAGATGGCGGCCGCTCGGTGATAATCAACTTTTTTTTTCTTTGAGCACCTACCCAATATTGGTGTCATTTTCGAATAATTTTGGGACGACTAATACGACGAAATTAGAAAAAATTTAAAAAACAAGATGGCCGCCGAGATATTTTACTTTAAAATTTTGAAATTTTAGAGGTGACTTTGTGGGCTCGCATCGGGGTGGTTATTCAACTTTTTTCTAATATTCTTCATGTTTTCTCTTAAAAATGTCCTCAATTTTAATATTTTGGAGATAATTTTTTTTTCAACAAGATGGCGGACCCCGTGGTGGCCATTTTGTAAAATGTACGAAAAATTGCATTTTTTGAAGGAAAAAATTAGTAGGTTGGCAACACTTGAGGGGGTTACTTTGTATGGGGCGTTTGTGTAACTTGACCGAAAGTGTTGCCATGTTTGGTTTTTCTTTTCTTCGTTCATACAATTTTTTGGACTTTCCATTCAAAAATATGAAAAGTAGAAGGAAAAATATTTTTAATCAAAATATTTTACCAAAACATTTGAAGTGGTCGTCGTAATGACATTTGACCATTTTCATCTTAATAAACTGGCAACACTGGAGTCCAGAATTTTTTTCACTTTTCGAGTAATTGAGCCTAAACTATAGATCAGGAGTATAAGAAATGTATGGGAGATATTTCTTAATTAAATCATTTGTTTTGGAAAAACTATAAAATTTCAGTGTTGCCATACAAAAAATAATAATTTTCATACAAATTTATTTTTGGATTGAATATTTCGCTACTATAATGTATGGGGCATTTGTAGGTACTGATATTTTGTGAATTTTGGTGAAAAAAATGTCAGTGTTGCCATACAAAAAATAATAATTTTCATACAAATGTTTTCTTTTTTCAAATATTTGAGGCAGTTGTCTTCATTTGATGGCCTTATAATGTATGGGGCGATTGTAGGTATAAATAGTCCGTAAATGATGTTGAAAAAATATTTCAGGGTTGCCATACAAAAAATAAAAGTTTTCATATAAATGTACTTTTTTATGTAATATTTCAGGCTGTTTCATCAATCTTATGTCATTACAATATATCAGGAGGTTGTTGGTACTTATAGATCGTACACATCGGAGGAAAAATATTGCAGTGTTGCCAT
Organism: Thymelicus lineola; assembly: GCA_963932265.1. Classification (NCBI taxonomy): domain Eukaryota; kingdom Metazoa; phylum Arthropoda; class Insecta; order Lepidoptera; family Hesperiidae; genus Thymelicus; species Thymelicus lineola. Next base: position 13,105,133 of record OZ010694.1, read on the forward strand.
ATAAATATATTAATTTTCATACAAATGTATTTTGTGTCGAATATTTCAGATTGTTTGTCCATTGAATGTCAATACGATGTATGAGGCGTTTATTAGTATTAAGGGTTACTATTAGTTATCAACTAGCTGACCCAGCAAACTTTGTACCGCCTATCAATTTCTCCTTCTCCCCCCTTGCTCTCCCTCTCCCGCTACCTCTCCTCCTCCCTTTCCCTCCCCTCTCCCTACCTCTCCCCCTCTTACCCTTTTCCTAGCCCTTTCCTCCTCCCTCCCTTTCCCACTCCTTCTCCCGCTACCTCTCTGTCTCCCTCTCTCGCTACCTCTCCATCTTCCCCTCCCTCTTCCTCTCTCTCCCTCTCCTTCTCCCTCTTCCTCCCCCTCATCCTTCCTCTCCCTCTCCCTCTCCCGCCCACTCTCTCTAAGTCTACCTCTCCCTTTCCCTCTCCCTCTCCCTCCCCCTCACCCTCCCTCACCCTCTCCCTCTCCCTCACCCTCTCATATTCTGTTAATCATGCCAAAAAAAATAGACAAACCAAAAGTAGTATTTTGAAGCCAAACATTTCGCAAACATACCCCTGAATCGAAAAATAAATTTCAAAGACCAATATTTTTGAAAAAAAAAACTATTTATTTATTTTGTCTTTTGCGAAAGAGAAAGGCACGCGCGCTGCTTTAGCAGCGCGCGCCCCACGCGAAAACCTAGTTTATAATATATAATCCTAGACTTACCACCTAGTGATCTATATAATTGTTCTCCCAGAAGGAGGCGAGATGGGATTTTGTTGTCTATGGCGAAAGTTCTCCATCCCCTCCCGACACCTCGGGAAAAATCTGACATTTCCCATTTTCAAGATGGCGGCTGCGCGGCGATTGTCAACTTTTTTGTTTATGGCCTTTTGCAAAATTTTTTTGGAGTTATTCGTAAAGTTTAGGGAGAAAGTTACGAAAAAATGAGAAAAAATTGAAAAAACAAGATGGCCGCCGAGTTATTTTGGTTTGAATTTTTTCGATTTTAGAGGTGACTTTGAGGGGTCGCATCGGGGAGGTTTTTCAACTTTTTTGCAATATTTTTTTTGCATTCGCTTGGAAGTATCCTTAATTTTGATATTTTGGGAATATTTATTTTTTCGACAAGATGGCGGACGCGGTGGCGGCCATTTTGAAAAATGTACGAAAAATGACATTTTTTGGGTGCATTTTTCTTCTGGTTGGCAACATTTGAGCGGGTCCCTTTGTTCCGGGCGGTTGTGTAACTTGACCGAAAATGTTGCCAGGTTTTATTTTTTTTATCTTCGTTCACACATTTTTTTGGACTTTCTATTCAAAAACATGAAAAGTAGAAGGAGCAATATTTTTGATACAAATGTCACACAGGAAACCGTGTCGCGGTCGTCGCTATGACATTTGACCATTTTCGTCGATGTCGACTGGCAACACTGACTGCTGGAATTTTTTTTTCGTTTTACGAAAACCCGAATTGATCTCCCAGAAGGAGTAGTGGGGGGTGAGTACTTTGTATGGGAGAATTTTTTGTTCACCCCCGGATCTATGGGAAAAATCCGACTTTTCGAAAATCCAAGATGGCGGCCGAGGTGAAATGATCAACTTTTTTTTTTATTATGCAGCTACCCGAGATTGGTGTCGTTTTCGGCTAATGTTGGGAAAAGTGTTACGAAAAATTTGGAAAAATTTTAAAAAACAAGATGGCCGCCGAGATATTTTGATTTAAAATTTTTCAATTTTCGAGGTGACTTTGCGGGGTCGGATTGCGTTGTGTTTTAAACTTTTTTGCGATTTTTTTGGTTTGTTGCCTTGCATCTATCCCCAATTTTGAGGTTTGGGGTATATTTTTTTTTTCGCCAAGATGGCGGACCCCGTGGCGGCCATTTTATAAAATGTACGAAAAATTGCATTTTTTGAAGGAAAAAATTTTTAGGTTGGCAACATTTGAGGGGGTCACTTTGTATGGGGCGGTTGTGGGTCTTAGTCTGAAGTGTTGCCAGGTTACGTTGATTTTTTTTTGTTCATACACTTTTGTGAACTTTCTATTCAAAAATATAAAAAGTAGAAGGAGAAACATTTTTAATCAAAAAATTTCACCAAAAAATTTTTAGTGGCCGTCGTAATGACATTTGACTATTTTCATCTAAATTAACTGGCAACACTGGGAGCTAGATTTTTTTTTCCCGTTTTTTCACATTTCGAGTAGCCCAGCCGAAAGTATTGGTGAGGGGTTATAATGGTGTATGGAAAAGTTGCTTGACTACGTATGGTCACTATGGGAAAAATCCGACCGTTCGTCAATTCAAGATGGCGGCCGCTCGGCGATTGTCAACTTTTTTATTTATATGAGCACCTGTCCAATATTGGTGTCATTTTCGAATAATTTTGGGACGACTAATACGATGAAATTAGAAAAAAATTAAAAAACAAGATGGCCGCCGAGATATTTTTCTTTGAAATTTTGAAATTTTAGAAGTGACTTTGTGGGGTCGCATCGGGGTGGTTTTTCAACTTTTTTATAACATTTGTTTTGTATTCCCTCGAAAATGTCCTCAATTTTGATATTTTGGGGGTATTTGTTTTTTCGACAAGATGGCGGACTCCGTGGCGGCCATTTTGTAAAATGTACGAAAAATGGCATTTTTTGAAGGAAAAAATTAGTAGGTTGGCAACACTTGAGGGGGTTACTTTGTATGAGGCGGTTGTGTATCTTGACCGAAAGTGTTGCCATATTTGGTTTTTCTTTTCTTCGTTCATACAATTTTTTGGACTTTCCATTCAAAAATATGAAAAGTAGAAGGAAAAATATTTTTAATCAAAATATTTTACCAAAACATTTCAAGTGGTCGTCGTAATGACATTTGATCATTTTCATCTTAATAAACTGGCAACACTGGAGTCCAGAATTTTTTTCACTTTTCGAGTAATTGAGCCTAAACTATAGATCAAGAGTATAAGAAATGTATGGGAGATATTTCTTAATTAAATCATTCGTTTTGGATAAACAATAAAATTTCAGTGTTGCCATACAAAAAATAATAATTTTCATACAAATTTATTTTTGGATTGAATATTTCGCTACTATAATGTATGGGGCATTTGTAGGTACTAATATTTTGTGAATTTTGGTGGAAAAAATTTGAGTGTTGCCATACAAAAAATAATAATTTTCATACAAATGTTTTCTTTTTTCAAATATTTGAGGTGGTTGTCTTCATTTGATGGCCTTATAATGTATGGGGCGATTGTAGGTTCTAATAGTGCGTATATGACGGTGAAAAAATATTTTAGGGTTGCCATACAAAAAATAAAAGTTTTCATATAAATGTACTTTTTTATGTAATATTTCAGGCTATATCATCAATCTTATGTCATTACAATATATCAGGAGGTTGTTGGTACTTATAGATCGTACACATCGGAGGAAAAATGTTGCAGTGTTGCCATATAAAAATATTAATTTTCATTCAAATGTATTTTGTGTCGAATATCTCAGATTGTTTGTCCATTGAATGCCAATACAATATATGAGGCGTTTATTAGTATTAAGGGTTATTATTAGTTATCAACTAGCTGACCCGGCAAACTTTGTAACGCCTATCAATTCCTCCCTCTTCCACTCCATCGCTTTCCTTCCCCTCTCTCTCCCCCACCCGCCCCTCCCTCTCCCACTCCCTCAGTAACTTCCACACGCTCACACTCCGTCTCCCTCTCCCCCTCTTAACCCTTTCACTCGCCCTTTCCCCCTTCCTCCCTCTCCCACTACCTCTCCGTCTCCCCCTCCCTCTTCTTCTCTCTCCCTCTCCTCCTCCCTTTTCCTCCCGCTCACTTCCTCTCTCTATCCCTGCTCTTTCCCTCTTCCTCTTCCCCTCCCTTCACTCTTCCACTACCTCTCCCTCTTCCTACCTCCCCCTCTCCCTCTCGTTTCCCCTCTCCCTCTGCCTCTCTCTTAACTCTCCCGCTACCTCTCCCTGCTTTCCCCTCTTCGTCCCTCTCCCTCTCATTCTTCCACCCTCTCACTCTCCCTCCCTCTCCTACCCACTCTCTCTCCGTCTACCTCTCCCTCTCCCTTTCCTTCTCCCTCTCCCTCACCCCTTCCCTCTCCCTTTCGTATTCTGTTAATCGTGCCAAAAAAAAAGACAAACCAAAAATAGTAGTTTGAAGTCAAATATGTCGCAAACAGACCCCTGAATCGAAAAATAAATTTCCAAGACCGACGACAATTTTGAAAAAAACTATTTATTTATTTTGTCTTTTGCGAAAGAGAAAGGCACGCGCGCTGCTTTAGCAGCGCGCGCCCCACGCGAAAACCTAGTCTATATATATAAAATTGAAAAGAGACACACCGCTGATTAAACAAAAAATCTCAGAAACTACCGAACCGATTATGATTAAATTTGGCAGGGAGATAGTTTGTGTTAAGGAGACGTCAGCTAAGAATGGATTTTTGGAAATTCATCCCCTAAGGGGTAAAAACAGGGATTGAAAGTCATTTTCATACAAACCAACTTCGTTAGTTTTAGAGTTATAATTATGAAAATTTTTATGCAAGTTTATAGTAATAAACAAAAGTTAAATTTAACATATTTTTTTGGAAAATCATCCCTTAAAGGGTTAAAATAAGCGATTGAACGTAGTATGTAACTTCGTCATTTTTGAAGTTAAAAACATGAAAATTTACATATTACCTCAAAATTAGAAACTAAATTTTTAAGTATTACGTTTTTTTAGAAAATCATCCCCTAAAGGGTTAATTAAGGCAGCGCAAGTTAGTATGGGAACTTCGTCAGTTTTGAAGTAAGAAGGGTGAAAATTTGTATTTAAGCTTATAGTTAGACACAAAAAATAACTGTATCACAGTTTTCTCGAAATTCATCCCCTAAAAATAGGGGTTGGTAGTCAACTACATAAAAATCAACCTCACCAGTTTTCGAGGTATAAATATGAAATTTTTTATGTTACTATATAGTAATAAACAAAAGTTAACTTTAACACATTGTTTTGGAAAATCATCCCTTAAAGGGTTAATTTAGAGGATGGAACTCATACGCAACTTCGTCATTTTTTAAGTTAACAACATGAAAATTTACATATTAGCTCAACATTAGAAACAAAATTTTAAAGTTGTGTTTTTTTTTGGAAACCAACCCTTACAGGGTTAAATAAGAGTGTGTAAGTTAGTATGTCAACTTCGTCAGTTTTAAAGTAAGAAGGGTGAAATTTTGTTTAAAACCTTACTATAGTTAGATACAAAAAATAACTGTATCACGGTTTTCTCGAAGAGGAGATGAACAGGAAGCGGGACAGGGACCGGGGGCGGGTGAAGGAGAGGGAGAGGGACAGGAAACGGGAGAGGTAGAGGGAGAGGGCAGGAAACGGGAGAGGAAGAGGGAACGGGAGATGGACCGGGAACGGAACAGGTAGCGGGAGAGGGACCGGGAGCGGGAGAGGGAGAGGGACAGGAAATGGGAGAGGGAGAGGGAAAAGGAGCGAGAGAGGGACCGGGAATGGGACAGGCAGCGGGAGGTGGAGTGGCAGAGGGTGAGGGACAGGAAGCTGGAGAGGGACTAGGAGTGGAAGAGGGAGAGAGAGAGAAAGAGAGAGAGGGATTAATATTGAAATTTTTAACCAATAAATAACACATCAATATCGTGTTAGAGCACCAAAAATTTGTTTTTAAAATTATTATTGTTTTATTAATATTGAAATAAACCTGTTATTAAATTTTCTTCTGTGAGGGGTACAAATATAATTTCATAATAAGCATAATTTCCGCGTGCGAAGCTGCGGGCAACTGCTAGTTACAAATATTTTTTAAAGTAAAATATATCATTACGCTTTATGTTATTATTATGAGTACAGTTGATGAACGTCAATTAAATGGCTGTGTAATAACATATACTATAACATGATTAAATGGGTGTATAATAACGTATACTATGATATGACTTGAAATAACGTTCACACGCTTTATCTTTCATATGCTATAGAAACAAATAACCTGTGTGATTTAATGATTATTTCACTATAATGTTATATTTCATTCATTTGCTCTAATAACATTTAGTGTAAAGTTCGTTTTATATAATTTTTATATAGTATAATGTTCTTTTTATATAATGATCATTTGACCTAATTATCGAATGATCTAATTTTCAAACGTTACACGTCCTTAAGACCTTTCTACAGCATGCGGCAAACAGCAAGAGCCTGTGACAGAAACCATGTCTGCTGCAGCAATGCAGCATGGCTCCAGCGCTGCGGGGCTCTGGCCCACGCAGTCCACGCGATCTTATCGTCGCAGATGCTATTAATGCTTACTACCGCGAAAAGCGTTAAAACCACTTGCTCCTCAGCTCGTGGCCGCCTCGCCCCTCCGCGCTTACGCGGGCTTACATTACACTCTAGGGGTAGGACAGACAAGACTACGTGGAGTCCATTTTGTAGCGACTGGTTTCTGTCACTAACGTTAACGTTGATATTTGGCCAAACGACAATTATTTGGAATTTTCCAAAAATATACAAAGTAGGTTTCTAAATTGCATTAAACGTAACTTATAGATTTTAAATATTATAGTACCTCATATCATACTATATTAGTTCATATGTGCATTATATAAAATGTCCGTTAGACCAAGTAAAAATAGGAAATATGAAAATATATCAATTAGTCGTTATATCATTTGATCGTTATATTAAAAAAAAGTATATCAAGTGGCATTAGGTCAAATCGTTAGTACTTATGTATTCTATCAACTGTTGTGCACTCCAATTAAATTATCATTATCATGTTATACCTTCACGTATATTACCTTTTTTGAGTGTCATACATTATTAGAGATTCTCCTCCAAATCTTGGTATAAGGAGTAAGTAATCCCCTTTATATGCTATAACTAATTGAGTTTGTGTGTATTTTGGTGAACCTGAACTATTTTAGTTTGTAGACTCTAATTTCTACCCAATTATTACGCATACGAATGAATTATTATCACACCTCAAGTGTCAGTGGTAATATAAAAATAACAAAAATGCTGAAACTGATACTGATACTTTATACCAATTCGTAACAGTGAAAATATGTAGAATTTAGAAGATACTTCTATCGTAGTTCCGATACAACCATATTGACAAATACTTTTTACACCGAAATTCACAAGACATGGCAGTGTTCTACATCACAGCACTTTATATTTATTCGCCACCTTATCTTATTTACCACCTGCCTAGATTACTGTGATACAGTAAATTATACCACATACCCATATTATACCACATTTAGTGTCAGCTATGAAGTAGGTATAAGAAATCGGTTGTAGTGTCTGAAAAAATAAGCAGATTCACCGTTCTTGCCTTGGGCCACAACACGTGTCTGAATTCATAGAAGGCATTGACCACATTATCGTCAAATGTCCCTTCTCATTTGACTACTATTAGTATTAGCATAAAAAAGTTGTATGAGAAAAAAGTGCATAGACTATCATATTTCGAGTAGACTTGTGCGGTTGGCATAGTTGGAACAGTTTTGCAAACTCTCGTCCGCCACTTCAGTTATTTCGAACTATGATCGTTACGCCCAAGTGCGGAGTTCGTTCTGTTATTGCTATCTCCACTTGTTATTACTCACTAAGCTTAGTTCCTCTGTAATTTTGCGCTAAGCTCTGCTGCTACATGCTCGTAAAATCTTACGATTTCCTAAATTTCTCGTATGAATACGTGTTAAAGTTGTAGTGGGGCACTGATTCTACTCGTAGTTTATAAATACTTCTTTCATAATATGACAGTTATCATCGTTAGCGTACAATTATAATAATGGTGCCTTTTGCAGACGAAAATTCTGTCATTTTCTTTTCAAATCTTCCCATTACCTACTCATACCCCAATTCGATGAACACCGTCTTCAATTGTTATTTTGTTTGAATATATCAATTCCTTCTTTGTTTGCTTATGGTGAATGACAGATGCGGCCGCATAATTATGTCATCCGCATCGGGCTCTTATATGATTACATATAAATGCGCCGCGTTCGGCGTGTACGGTGCGGATATACTCGTATTATGTGCGTTCACCATTACACTGAATGAATTTCTTACGGCATGGCAGTATACCTACCTACTGGTTAAATAATGTAACGCCAAACATTTTTATTTGGCGTTCACATTAGGCGTTATTAGCGTTTACAAAGCGGAAATGGATAGAAGCGAAGTTTCATTTGAATAATGTACTGCCGATTAAGGCCCCATGTTGCGGCACGACACGGCGGCAACTTTATAAAAATGTCTGAGCGGAAAATATACATAACTAAAGAAATAAACGCGCGGTGGAAAACAGTGGATTGTTCCCTTTTTTATAGCCAGCGTAATAATTTTGAATTTGTTTTATTCGTCCATGATGCTAATTGATAATATCTATAGTTCAGCATTCCTTATGTCTCGTTACATGGTTTGATATTTCCGTTAGATTTTAGTAGTTGGAAAAAATCCCACACTTCCACTCTAGAATTCTATTCTTTGTGTTGTATATATATGGCATGGACAATAGAAATATAAGATAATTTTACAGCCATATCTTATATCTGCCTCGGGAATAGAACCTGTGATTCCTCGCTTCACAAGGTCACAACTACTTTATGAGGTCATCGAAACGATATATAGCCACAAAATTGATAAAAAAATACTGCGTAATATAAACCAAGAATAGTTTGTACTCGTTTCGTTTGAAATACATAATGTCGGTAATAGCAAAAAATATCATAGAAATACACATAATTTTCTCTACAAGTATAAAGTGGCTGCATCACAGACTTCTAAGGCAAATGTTTCTTAAGAAAACATCTTGTACAGTCCGAAATAAAGTGTTTTATTTACGTAGTACTGTCGTAAGTCTTCCAGCCATAATATCAGTAATATGTATAGTAGACTCGATGGAAACTAAATGTCCATACTCGGCTCTGATCTTACGAATTAAGGCTTAAAGGTAACTAAGTGAACCTAATGAGGTCGTTTCATGAAATTATTACCCTGCAATGAGCTTACATTGCTTGCTCTTACGGTCTGAGTGAATTGTATTGTTGGCATATACAACAAGATAATATCTTATTACATGTCGGTGAAAATGTCTTATTGTCATTTGCGTGCATATGTTTTAAAGCCATATCATTGTGTTTTATTATATTATTATGAAGAAAACCTTCCACGCTTTCTTTTTGCGGTATCCTATCTGTATTGTCGAAGATTACGTAAAAAGACAGCTATTGCTAATAACACCGTCTTTGTACTGTACATATCCGTTGTAAGCTAAGGCAATTATCCGTGTGTACAAAAAGAGTATTCTAAGAATAAAATACACTTACTAATATATATCCAGTCTTTTGTTACTAAATAAGGAAGGGGCGGAGAACATGTGCAGTTCTTTTATTGTTATTCGACAGACCCTTCCTTAATCTTCCGAGCTGCGGCCTTCTGCGTCCAACTGCTAATGCCACTAATTTCATTACTACTGGAGCTGCCGTATCTCCGCAAACTACACACGACGTGAGACCGTTTTGTTTTGTTCCCGACATGGCGACATTGTCTTATTTATATTTATTAGCACGCTGTGTGGACTTGGGCGTTAGTTGTAAGAATGAGATTTTCCTGAAGCACATTTAGCAATAAGCAGACATTTATGTGGCAAATATAGGGTCATCTATTGTAATTCAGTTTGAATTTTTAACAAAGGGTAAACATACATTCGTCCGTATCGCAGATGGCATGGACAAACACAATTATCATTAATTATGTATAATCAACTTGGGTGGATGGCTTTCAAGTTTAATATGACCGTAAAATAAATTAAATAATATCGTTCTGCTTTTTGATAATACGTTTTAATGTGACGATACAAGGTTTCGTCGATGACTCAAAACAGCTATGTAGAAAAAATTTTAGAACAAGAATAATTAAAAACGTCATCACTACATAAATTACCTTGCGTGCTTTGTGGCGCTCCCTGTACCCTCGAATACTTACCATTTCGATGCTCGTTACGCGCTAACTGTCGCAGCGGGGACCCTTCCTAAACCGTTACACAGATATTTAGCACAAAAATATGCCATATTTATATTAATGCGCGACAAGTGAATTCATTCCGATGTTTACATCCGCGTACCGTATATCGACTCGTTGTTTACATGTTTACAAATACCGGAATGGTATTGCGATGTTTTCTCATTCCCTTCATGTCAGCCATCCTTATTGAATTTGACATGTTATTATAGCTGACAAGGTTGTTTGCATTTCGGCGCTTTTTGTCATGCTTTGGAAGTTTGCTTAAGCGAATTGTACACAATTCCTAAAAAGAAATAGCTCAGTAGGGACCTAAATCAAAGAAAAGCAACAATATAAACAAGGACAAAATATTGTAAACAGTCGGTATATAAAACAATATGTTATTACCATTAAATTTCTATAAATGTTTGGTAAATGTTATAACCTTTTAGCTACCTATTAGTACGATAGGAGATAGGTCTCTAATCATATTCCAAAAGCTCCGATCTGTGATATAGTACCACGCTTTTCCGAGGAGGTTTGATTGTTGTTCTTATGCCACTTAGGTTCTCCTGTCTTGATTGTTATGTTACCACATTTTGCAAATTGATACAGAAAATACGTCTACGAGCGTTAATTCTTAACAAAATAACAAGCAATACAATAAACTTTATAATTAATACATTTGAAAACAGTTATCTACCCACCTCCTTTAATTTGGTTAGACAAAGCAATATTTTGCTAGATTTTACACACAGAGTTGCACAGCGCAAATGTTTGTTCGCGCGGAGAATTTCCACAGATGCCGGTGTATCGCGGGGAACGTTTCACTGTTGCCAGTAATTAGGCTTTTTGCGGGGCTTGTTAAAACTCCACTTTTATTCGTTACGTTTCTCCTTACCATCCAATTATTTACACATCAACACGTGTGGGCTTAATGAACTACTTTTTGTATCGGGTGGACTCGGCTGGTGTCGGCGAAATTCGGACGGTAATTACTACTGCATTGTTTGGCAATGAATCGTCAAATACAATAAAATAAAACAGTTACCGTTTTAGTTCTTTTTCTTTCTAAGATATTACAACGTTATTCATTTGAATAATAATTTAGTAATGACTTATGTATGTTGAATTAGGGCAGAAAGTTAAAAAAGACAAGATCATGATTGTTTTAATCCTGGCTGGAAATTGGAATCGAAACTCATCTGATTAACACCCTTAATTAACGACCGATAAACGGTTTATCATAAGCCGATAGTGTTATAACCTGGAGTGAGTGTAAATCGATGAGCAAACCATCTAGAATCAAATTGCATCCCGACAAACTGCGTTGATATGACAGAAAGGCTCCTCTTCCCAACGATACTTACAGGTACCCGTCGGGATATTAATAATAATTATAGTCGACTTATTTTATGTGACTCCGAGATTATTTATATCTGAAGACTCTTTTTTGATTGATAATTTCACTATGTGCATAACTTATAAAACAAGAAGACTGATCACTTCATGACAAGATGGCCGAGGAGGTAAGTACATCCGCTTCTCGAAGGATCCTAGGTTCGTGGAAACACTGGGAGTATATTCACTTGAATATAAAATAAGTAGTACCGTTAAAATGTCATAAACTTGCAAAAGTTAATACCAACGTGAAAGATGAGAAGATAGTAAATATGAGTCGCAACTTCTGAAGAAGTGAAGTCAGTACTGAATAAAATATGTTGCGTCAATTCCGAAGAGAATGAAGAATCGACTTGAAGGAGGCAGCACTGCATTAGGTTATAAATTACGTGTAGCGTATGTAGAGCACTCTGAGGTAACACATTCACTGCACCCGTTTTGACAATAAATAAACAAGTGTTATATATAGCCCGCCTTCACACCACTTTGCAATTTTCCCGCTGTTCGTGACTCCCGCAATTACCTTACGTGGTAGGTACGTTGTCTAATAGCTGTGGCCTTCAAAAAAACAGGTTCTCCAACCGTAGTTACACAATGCTTGACATTTATTACGCTGTGAATATTCCCGTGTTTGGTTAAGCAAATCTAATTCGATGTCACAAGCAAATCGCGATGAGCACATACATTTGTCACCTGGGGTGTTAGACATTGTTACATTTTGTTGACGACATTAAAGTTTGAAAGCTTCAACATGTATGGGGTCATATATTTTATGGATTTGTCGATTTTGTCGTTAAAAGCATTAAGTAAAATTGGATGTTTCTTAGGATAAACCTTTTTATCTACTTCTTTCTTGAAGACACATTATCATAATCAATGTCATTATTATGTATACCTACTACTGTAATGTATGTACACTCGACACATTCGATCAATAATATATAAGTTTATATCTTGCTATTCGTTACCATATAATAATGTATGTTTCGATATATTTGGGATAAAAAACTACATTGCTTGGGTGATTTTTTCCATAATTTGGTGGGCGATCGCGCGTGAAATTAAACGACACTTTCAATTATTTCGGGGATCTACCCTGACATCGGCCGCGGGCGCTATTTGAGAAGCTATGAATTTGAGAAGCCGAACTTCCCAATCTGTGTAACTAATGACCTGTGAAAGATTTTACTGAATTGAGTCATTTTTTCTTTACGGCCCTCTTCATTAATACCGTTTTTAATTAGTATCTATATTATTGAATTGTAAGTTATAGAACTTACAAGGCTATGTCTTGTATAATTACTTTGAATATGGATGGTGACGGGGTGAACAAAATCTAACAGTGATTTTTTTTGCTTCAGTATAAAACGTCGATTTGAGACGGAATAAACGTTGCGTTTAAGAATATTTATAATTAACTTATGAATATAACAGTGATTTTTGCACATCACAATTATTCCCCTATCAGCAATTACAATAGCCAAGCCGAAAATAATGTAACTTAGTTATCGTATACGTCAACACTTTTGATATCAGTTCCTAATGCTTCGCTTATTGTATAACTAATTGAACATCATTTAGATCGAAACCACAAACCAAATTTGGTATTAAACGAGTAGTCAAATTTTCAACACCTACGTGTGTTGCACCGTAGTTTCCATTTATAGTTTAATTCCATTAATTCGTAATTATTGTTTAATCGTTGCATCATTCTGTGTGATTTAGTTCACGGTGTGTTTAACTAAGCAGATTTAAGCTGCATTTTATTTTAATTAAATAATTTAATTAATTGGTAGAACTGTGGTATGTGTAATATGATACTGCTACAAATATCAGAGTTTCTTTTAAATTTCAATGGTTTGAAACGCATAAAAGAGCGATTTACTTGTGACAAAAATTCTCTATATTATTTTTATGCTGACTATAGACATCCAGTATGCTGTCACTCTAAATCCAAAAAAATGGTCTATCCTCTGAGGTGCAGTTGATAAAAACAGTGTCAACAGTGAACGCCAATTACATCAGGACAACAGAAGCGGCACATCGTGATGCATCGGCACACGGACCAAAGCGTTGTTTTCTTTTCCCGATGCAGTGATTGTCGGTAGAATGCATCGCATGAAGACCATTGCTATCGCTAACAGGACGGGACCATGCGTGAACACGAACTCACGAACGGAACTAAAGGAAACATGCGAACGGCTGGCGCCAAATACAAAGTCAAAGGATAACCCCTTATGGAGGAAGAAAAGAAGAAAAACTCCCATAATGTTGCCAGCGCGTGTTCCCAAGTATTTTTTTACTAAGCAAAATGTGTTTGAAGATATCTCGTTAGCGGTATCCGTTCCAGCGTAACTCCACATCGGAACGAGTTGTGCGCCGGAATAATGACCGCTGATGTAGCTCGCGGATTACAAATTATTCGATTTGAATATTCGATTTTTATTGTCTGTTTTTTATTCGGGCTTCGATATAAAATTGGCCGACTCGATATAAAACTGACGACTCAGCCGTAAAATGAATAAATGACCACGTAGTACTTTTAACACGCTTTTTAAGTTAAGTTTTAGAGAATGTCATCAGTCTCGCATAAGTATTGATATTAAATTGCGTAACATCTGTATTGTATAAAACACAAAAAAAATGTTTGTAGGGTAGTTCTTTGTAGACTCTGAAATCATCCAACCGATATGCCTCAAAATGGTTTTATTTGAAAGACGATAATCCGGTGGTGGTTTGAGACCACTAAACAATACATTAGGCATATTCAGTCCATTGATAAAGTCGATTTTCCACTATTCCCATACAACAATTTGAAGATAATATGTAAAATATGGCGCATAAACAGACTGTCAACATATAACACTGATCTGTCAACGGGCATTATCATCAGTTTTTTTAGCGTAGTGGAACACGCTGGATATCTACTAGTATAATAGAAGTTTTGTTTAAAGCTATGCTTTATGCTTTATATATGCTTTATTTGATTTATATCTGAAGCAATTTTTGAAGATTGTTTTGCACTTTTTTATGTATATTTTAGTTAAACAGAAAGCAGTGTACTTACCTATATCTAATATCATTATATAAATTGAAAAATATTTCTGAAGTTAGCACTTTCGAAATATTACAAGCCGTAAAGACAAAATGCTGAGATCAAATACTCTTAGAGAAAGTCTTAGTACCTAATCTTCATAAGACGAACTATGTCGTAAACTAGAATAGCGTACCTATAAAGCTCCCTGATAGAAAACAGAAAGAAGCAACCCTAGATCTAGTGTACGATGATATTGCTTCCAAGACAATGAAAATTAATAGCAGCGGACGACGTGTAAATCTCGCACACGGACCATCTAACGCACTGGACGCGAAAATACAAAACAATAAGACATTTCTCAGTATTTACACTAAATCGAACTGGAAGCGAGCGGGGGCAAATTGAAAACAGTCGAGTTGGGCTCGTTATGGAGCCGACTCCACCATTTATCTTCATTCGGTCTTTCAATAGAATTGCCGGCGACGTTTTCCGCAACTCAAACGGTGGAACTACTTATTATTTGGAACAGTTCGAGCTTAGCGATTTGGCCCGTGCGAGCACCTGTCCGACGCTCTGTTTGCAGTTCGCACGCCGCTGCCTTGCAAGCCGCCGACGACCTCAATAGTTTGTTCAGTAAAATATTGTAATATTCATTATATTCCTATAAGTTAATGTTGAGAGAAGCACAGAGTAACCTACAAAATCAATCAATCAATCAATCAATCATTTTATTGTGGACTAGTGTCGTATGCTACAGTAGGTTTTATTCAGTAGTACGACATCATTCGGGTATGTTTTTCTCAGAAACTATTGATTGGAAAGCATTGTTTGTTATATTACACACATAAGTTATTAAATTATATTTACGTATGGCATAAATAGTTCCGGTGCAATACAAATAAAACCGTGCAAGTGCCAAATAGTAAGTTTATTGACTATTACTCACTACTTATGCTAATATAGCCGTGATAGTTTTCCTTGTTAATTCATTAATATAACATATTTTTAAGAATTTTTTCAATTGTTCATCTCCAACCGTTTAGCCGGAAGTGTGTCCCCACACATGTCTCTAACCAAAATTAGAACTTTAAAGCCAAATATTTCACAAACGGATCTCTAAATCCAAAAATGGTATTAGAAGATCCATGATATTTTTGAAAGACTTTACAACGATACCCACCATTATAGGGTATGCGACGAATAAAAAATTAATCCGTTACCTTTAGGGGAGGTACCGTGAAAAAAATGTTTTTCAATATTTTATTTTACGATTTTAGAGTTTTAATAAATATGTATATCCACGACAAATTACAGCTTTCTAGCACTATCTTTCTCGATGCTTTGCTTCGGACAGACGGACGGACGGACGGATGGATATGTTAAGTCCGCCGTTCTAGTCTGCCTGTGAGGTCACTGTGGTCAGCTATTGACTTAACATTTCTCATTGTAGAGTAGACTTACGCCCAGCATCAGAAATAAATTATTTATTTCTCAATTGATGTTTGTGAATATAATATAATATAATATAATAGTACAATAGTACAATATTTTATATTATCTTTAAATCAATTTGATAAAAGTTGCGATTAATGTACGCTGATTCATAAAGTTGTATGAGGCAAAAAAGTTTTATTGCAGTTTTTGCTCCTATTTTCCTGTCAGGAAAAACGGTGCGCCGCCATTATGCAAAGTGGTGGGGGCAGGTGCTAGATATCGCATTAAAAGCGTCGGTGATCGAGCATTCCACACTTTATACAGGTACATTGGACTCGTTTTTATTTCCAATTTAAACATTTCATACATTTTGTTCAGTTTGTGCCGTTTTATAAAGTTTGGAAATTTTGAATATTGCCGTTGTAGTCGTTTCGTTATCTAATTTGTGCTCTGTATTAAAATAGTGGTTTTAAAGCTGCCATATGCTATCGATTGTTGGTTTTCCCACACTCGTAGGTACATTCTTACGTTTTCTTATACCCCTAATAGTGTCCCCTTATGTTCGTGAAATTTGTTCCAATCCATCTACCTGCTACCATTACGGGTTTTAATTATCATGTTTACATCTTACCATGTTTGATAAACTAATGAAAAATCTATCCAGCGCTGACGTATCGGATGCCGGTCCCACAGGATGCGCCTCAATTACGCTAATGCACTAGAAACTGTGCCGTGACAACTCACGGCGAAAACCGTTCGATGCGCCTATCATTTCCCTTCACTACAGATTGTGTGCCGCGAGTGTTGAGCTGTGGCGATTTTATAGTCGTGCTCTAAAGTTGGGGATATTGTTTATAAGTGTAGATTAGGTATTTTGGAAATTATGTAGCACGTAATGTTAATTTAATGTTTATGTATGTATTTCGACGGCGCAGGGTGTACGGTAAAACTCGAGTTTATGTTTACACCAAGTTCATATGTTTACTATGTTACTTTATTGTCAATGAAATAAATAAATAAACCCACTAATTATTGAACATATCATTTGGTGCGATTGTTATAGGTAAATGTAGATTGTAATCAATAACTTTTAAATTATTCAAAATGTTTATAAAGACCATAAAAGCAAACATATAGATTAACAGGAACAAGCTTACAAGAAAATTGTCATAAACTAAACGGGGCAATTATGAATTAAAGAAAAATCAAGTTTGCCCCTATAGTAATCAATTAAAAGGTTTTAAGGTATTGTTTTCTTTGTTTTATTTTGCATTTTCTCATTGTATATATACGTTCTAATTCCCCCGCAAGATGCCATGTTTATTTTGCTGTAGATAATTTCCTTTAGTTTCTTTAATCTTGTAAAAGATAGTCTTTTCTCATGCCAATCGTCCCGCTAATCGTCAGTTCTTTAGTCTGGTTCACAAAGAAGCTTGGCTTTTGTCCCCATCCTTTGTTGGTTACGGATGATCGCACGTGACTGGCGTACCAACAAAGCGTGTTTAGTCTCGGTTTGTCGCTAGGATCTGTGCTTGTTTGCCCCGCGGAGGATTGATTGACAAATGTATTTGGGGAAGGGGCGGAGGGAACCCCGTTGTAAATCGATGCACTCTTGTTTCTTTTGTACAGATTAGGTATTAGAAATGTAGGTAAATGTAGTGTAATGATTGGAATGCATAGCTAGAGGGTTCTGGATTTGTTTAATGAATTGGTGAGCTCAATTTTGTTGCGATTTAATTAGTATTAAAGTAAAGCTTTTAATCGCATTCAAGATTAAATCAGCTTTTTCTTTCATAAAAAAAAATCTTTGAATTTTGATTGAAGGACCTCAAAATATTAATGTGGACAAAAAGCTGTACTAAACTTTCGGGTATTCCAAAATAAGAGTCGAGAAGCACTATGTAAAGTACATACTTTAAATACATAATTTATCGGTACAATGCATTATACTTAAAACTTACTGTAATTAAAGTTATGTATTATCATTTAAAAACGAGAAGCTCGGACAAAGCGTTCTGATAAATTTATCTCGCTCACGAAAAATATTCCAGACTTCAAGAGACAGCCCCGGGAAGTGTAATTACATAGATTAAGTATTAAAAAGACAGGCGAGATTTAAAAAATTGTCTCGAAATTGGATACTACTTGCCTTTAAAAGTAAAACTTTAATGAGAAGTCTGCACTTTATAGGATAGGAAAGAGATTTTAATACAAAAACTCCATCTGAAAACAGTGTCGACGGTAAAAACTCTTCTATTTCCCGGTTTAATCAGTGTTCGCGTGAAATAGCGACATTAGAAAAATTGCCGACTCGACTGAGTTTTTTGCCGACATACCGACGGTAAGCAACATTCATTTACTGCGCTTCCGAAATGAAGGAATACGAATGTTGCAATTAGTGGATTGGGTTTTAACAAACTTTCATGGCTTAGCAGTTAGCACACCAAATACGCTACCAGCTACTGTACAGCGACGGAGACAGTCATGGTTAAAGATATCGCAAAACACTGACGGCACGTTCTTAAAATATCTGTCAATACAAATGTGTTTCAATCTTTGTTTATTGAACCATTAAAATGTAGTTACAGCTACTATATAATCTTTTAACCAGGGGAATATGTTATAGAAATAGGAATAGCTTAAACAGCAGAAATTGCCTGCAGATTCGTAGCCTATAACGCAAGCAATGTAAATAAGTTCGATAGCGTTATAGATGCCATACACGATCAAGTGTACTTGTCAAGTCTGCAGTTTGACTTGTCGCGCCATCCAGTGTGCATGAGATAACTATAGGCCAAATAACTTACCGTGGCCATACACGATCAAGTACGTATATACTGGATGCCGCGTCAAGTCCGTGTGTGGCCTCCATTATTCAGATGAGTTTGAAGTTGAGTTTGAACTGAAGAGGCTATTGAATAGCTCGTTTATGTTCATACTTGTCACCTTTGTATATCCTTGCTACACAACACAACAGACAAGCGAACATCTATACAGCCGCATGTTATTTGACCCTTTTGTGGGCGCCGCAACCCATTTTCATCGCGGTTTTCATTCCCATTACTGAACTAGCCTTCGCTTTGCGGTCGCACGTAGGTGAATTATTAAATTTGCTACCAAATTCATTCAAACTTTCCTTTAATCCCGTTTCGCGAATATCTCTGGCTACACGGAATGTTTTAAATAACTTTGCCCACTAAAATGGCGCGCCTGTTTGTCTCACACCTGTGGTAAAATTATCTTTGTTATTGTATGTATTTGGACCGAGTTTAGGTAACGGATAAAAGTTGCTATTATACGCGTTTGTTATCATTAGCCGACGATTCAATTTGGTTAATTAAATATTTATTTACATTTTATGCAAATGACTACAGATGTAGGTTTACTAATATTAAAACAATGTACTTACGTATATAAATCCAGGTTTGCCAGTTAAAGTTTAAATGCCGTATTTACAGAAATAATGTTGTTGATCAAATCATTAAATTTTATTGAAATCGTTATTTATTTGAAAAGAAAACGCGTCCAATTTAATAAATAAGTTATCAATATGGTTTTCGTTCATAAATTGCACCCTTGATGGGTTTTCAGGGACTCTTCAGACTTTAATCTAGATTAAACAAAGTTGGCTTTAAACAACCAACCATAAAACAAATTACATAAATCATTAATAAGTTATTCAAAGGATGCGTTTGTATAAAGCGCGCTTAATTTTCCATAGGTCCGCAGACCATCAAAAGTTTCGTCAGGCGGTCCCCGCCGTCACTCCGTAACAATTAAAATGATCTGAAATCCTTTTGAATATTTAATACCCATCGGCCTAATCATCCAGTAGATTAGTGGAGAAAGTTGTGAGTTTAGAGAATAAGCGCGCATCTGGCCGAAACGAGGCACGTACGAAGTTAAACGATCCCTCGGTGCTATTTTTAGCAGCGTGCCAGTTAACAAGAAAGGATGCCCATTCGAATCGCCATCGGAAGTCCGTATCGTGCCACTTATCTTCAATTAAGTGAGGAAGTACGGCTACAGGCGCGGCACGAGATAAGCTGGACGCGTTTGGACAAAACGCTCGATTTGCTCGTTTTTATTAGTGCTCTGCTCTGTCAGATAATGTTTTGGAGAATACTATTGAACGGAAATAAATGCAGTTAAATCGAGCAGAGTTCCGCGTGGATCGTAAGCGTTTGCTTGTGTGTTTCAGCGTGGGAATTTAATTCTAATTTGGCATTTTAGAAGTTCAAGTATCAAACACTGCATCTTCTGCTATTGAAAAATGAAAAATTATATTACATTACATCTTCTTCTACATTATCAGAAGCTAGTGAATAGGTAAAACAATATTTCCTGCATTTCAATGGTAGGGTTCTCTCATAATGCTAGTCTAATGTAAAGGTAAGGAAGGGTCGGGTTTAGATATCTGTTTCGCTTTTATTGGCCCAACTTGATAGCTGTTTGGAGTCAGAGTTCGATACATCCGTCATTATTCTTAAATGAATGGTAAATGGATAAGGAATCAGTCTTGCTTATTGGTTGTGATAAGGAATGGTATATTTTTATTTTTACCTGTCCAAATAGCTACTGTAAAATGATCTGATCAAACGTCAGAGTAGCAAAATGGAAGAGACAGTTAACAAGAGGGTGCTAAAATTACAACGGATTTCAATAGAAAGAAACTATATCTTACGATCAGGACCAAACTTAATAGAAAGATAACAAAGGAAAATAATAAACCGAACAAAATAATAATAAGAAAAAAATAAGACCCGTGCCGGTCCCTGCGTCTTTTTTATTGGCCAATGCTGGTGCTTTTTTATATCTAACTGAAGTCCATGATGACCATTTACCGTTAGGTACATGCTAGTTCGTAGACTATTTACGTCAAAAGAAGCTTAGTGGAGCAAATAGAAGAAAAATTTCAAATAATGCGTAAAAAAATGTGTAAATAATTTAATATTTTTCTTTGCTCTTTATTAATATTTATTTAATTGGTTTATCTACTATAATTGTACGCACTAAGTTTGCATCTTTTGTTCACCTCTCCACTAACGGGCCTTCTGGAAGACATTTCAATTAGGAATAAGAAGTGCCCTTGTACAATTTTTTTTAATCTTTTCCTATGTATTTATGTGTGTACAAAATAAAAAATAAATAAAATAATAATAAAATAAAATAATGTAGTCATTTAGTCTATATCTTCGTCGCTGATTTACGCTTAGTTCGTGTTGTCCAACGAAGAGCTCTGTAATATTTGATTTGATACAAACACGGCCGCTTCACTACCTGGAGATTATATTCATTAGGGGGTAATGGCGCTTATAGTCCGGCAGCTTGTGTCGATCATGTGATCGATCGGGTTAAGCTACTGCACCTGCGGTCGGTCGCAGGATAGGTGACTGTAAGAGCCTGCACACGGCGCATTTTTACGGCGCCGATAACACGATCGTACGAGGAAACGCCTCGTCCGCCTTCCCAGCGCGGAAAACACGCAGATTCCGCGGGTTTTTGTCGGATGCGCTTCAAAAACGCACCGCGTGTAAAGGCTCTAACGCTTTAAGTCAAAATCGCTAACGGTTATTAACGGTTAATCACCATACAAATTCTGTACTGAGGAGCTATTTAAGTAACCGCTAGTGACTCTGAGTTGGGGCGTAAGTGTTCAAATTTCTTGAGCGCTTCGTTACTTCGGAGGACATACAATAATTATAATTATCACAAGTCATTGGTAATTTCCACTTTCTTGATGAAGTTATATGTTTAAAAATGAAAGTCCTTTTATCTGAATTATCCTTTATGTTAACGAAGGTTTTGTTACGCTGTTTTCCTTTAACTAATAAATTTGATACGCAGGTAACTTATAGCTGAATAAATTAGATTACCTCTGCACTCCAATCCAAGATCCGAGGTTGCTGGCAACTATAGATCGTAACAGACTAAGCTTTTGTATTGAGAAACTGTTACGTTGTTATATAACAACGGCCGGTAGTGGATCCGTGGGCCGAATTTCGATTGGTAGTTGCATCGTGGCTATGTATGTCTCGGCCGCCGCACCGGTTGTTGCAAATTCATGTTGCATAGGATCATGTGGGTGAGCGGTACGTAGCCGGTTGAATTGTTTATCATTGGCTCCAAGGCGTCTTGAGATAGCTGTTGATGTATTACGTTAATGTGTTTATGCAAATCGGATCATCAGAATAAAGAGTAGTTAAATTATTCATGATGTTATTGATTCATTCCAATGGTAGGTCTTAGTATATGAATATCAATGAAATTTGCTCTGATAGAACAAGATAACTTTAGTTAGTTTAGTGTAGTTCACATTCAAATATTTTTATTCTAAATTGGTTCGGTTTACAAACGCTTTTTGAAAGTCATGCAAGCTAGTGGTTTAGTTATAAAACAAACTAGCTTTTTTTAGTCTATCATAATAATAGCTATGCAGGTACATCAGTACTTAAAAGTTAAATTTCAGATTTACTTGAATAGGTACCCGCATAGTAAGAGAAATTTCGTACCTATACCCAATTCCTGAGATGTGCATATAAGCAACAATCCGTTTTATCCGCCAGTACCTAATGTATTATCGGGCAAACGTCACCCGGCGGGTTTGTGTACGCAGGCTAATTACTTCGGCTTGTCCCAGCGCCTCCGAAGAGTTTGATAATGGTCTATCTTCCTTCTGTGGAATAATTAACACGGAATTATGAACCGCGCCCAACTGTTACTGTTGGCTTTCTTAATGTAGTCCGGAATGGCGCTGAGTTTGATCGTTAGCTGGTGGCTTTGATTACGGAAAGGGAATGGATTGCTTGCCATTTAAAAGGTTGGCGGGAAAAGGTAGATAATGTTCTTTAATTGATTTGGGGTTCTTTTGCGTGTGTGTGTAGACTATAGACTTACACAGTGTGGGTTGTGATTTTACCTAACGACGATAGTGTGGCAGGCTCTTTTATGAGATGCTACAATATTTCAGTTAGATATCAGTTCTTTCACTTGAGGCAACTTAAATAGTTATAGTTAATTTATAATTATGTATGTATACATTTCATTGTTATTATTAATATGTTTTACTATAGCATAGCATCCCGTTCAATTAATTATTGTTACCGCCTACCACACCTTCTCACCTACACCATGGGTTGACTGGGAGAGAATGCCCCATGGCATTAAGTCCGCCCTTTGTAAGCCTAGCTTGTAGGTTTTACAATAAAGATTATAAATAAATAAATAAATAGTTACTTATAGTTATCGAAATAGTAAGATTTACACATAAATGCAAACTTATAATAATAAACACTTTTATTTATCCAAAAATTCATAACGGTGATAATACTTGTTAATCTCACTTTATTACCCTTATTGGTAGGTACGTCACACTCTTCTCTCTTTCTTGTCCAGAAACGCATTAGTGATGCCTTTGATGTTGCTGATGTCCATGGGCGACGATAGCCACTTACCATCAGGTGGATCGTCAGCTCGTTTGTCGGCTATTTTCATAAAAATATACATAAAACATATTATCTGTTTAAAATTATTTATTTTATAACTCTTCCGAACTGAAAATGTCAATAAAACGCTCGGTTCCCCGAGTTTTGCCCCATACCTACAGTTTATTATAATATACTTGTATGTCACTGCATATAGTGACATCGGCATTAGACATAGGTTTGTGAAATGCAGCGATCACGTATCGTGTTCGCCGTACTTCCAAATCAATGAAAAGCAAATCGATGTCTTGCTAGTCGTATATACGTACAAGATTCGTACAAGATTTACAATGAGAAACCTCGTGATGCTTGACGGTATTGCGTCTTCTGAAGTGAAGATAAATCAAGAACTAAATTCGACACTCAAGACAGGACTTGTTTGACGTAGTGGAATTCTGTAATGTTCTTTAAAAATATTAATATTTGGATTTGATATTTTCATTGCCAATATTAGTCTATAACAAAAATCAATAATTATTTGAGTGTTATTTTTTCGGAATTGACGATTTTTTTTTTGTAATATTAATGACTTAACTCTTAATCTTATTCTTTAGCTCGCTTAGGTCGCTCTAGAATCTCTAGATGATTAATAAGTGGGTGATAGATTTGGTGTAACAGATTCCATGGGAGGCGACTACTTTGAATAATTGGCATGTCAACTCGCTGTCATGCTTACAAGGCCATATACTATAAATAAACATACGTACAATGCCAATTGTCGAAGCTCTCTGGGGACACAGTAAAGTTATATAGAGAGAGAAAACTAAGAGCTTTTCGATAAAAAATATACTGTAGACCTCGCCTTGAGAAATGGGGATAAGTAACTATCGCCGCGGTGCTTGCTATAAAATGAACAGAAGATTTCAAAGTGTGGTCCGGCTCTGTTTATTCACTTTGGTAAGAGAATATCTGGGTCTCGTTAAAATATGAAAATGCATTACTTTATATTGAAGTTTTTTCCCCATCGAGCCTTCGCTTATTTTACCGGTTTTAACTTTTGTACTTAATGGGTTTTATGCTTTAAGCTTTATGAGTTGTGCAATTTATGGCTATTAACCTTCCCGGAGCTTCACTTACATGTTTCATGCAATATGCAACCTCGGACGTTATACATTTTAATATTTTAAATTAAATCACACTGGCAACCCTGCGATAAGATTCTCCGTGCGATGGAATGGACGACACAAATGAGACATTCCAAATATACACGACATGCGAACAAATATTTATCTGTCTTATAAATGTGTGTCCAGTTATGATATTTAAATTCAAATAGAAAAATTTTAACAAATTTAAACATCAAATTAATAGTTGCTTAGTTTATTAAACTTAATTTGTAAATTGACTTAGAAAGCAGAGTAATTTTATAAATGATTATTATTTTGTTCCTCTAGACAAATTTATATAAAATGGAAGATGAATATTTGTTGATGAATAATGAATATTAGTACCTACCAGTGCGTGGTTGCATATATTCATGTCAGCTGTAACACAAAGAAACCAAGTATTGAGTGTCTCAGGTCTACCTGAAAAAGCTCATTTATGGATCCAAGTTATATTTTTTTTCTCTTTATAACTTGGTATTCTGGACGGCTATAATGCCTAATGGCAACGGTTATTGTTAAAATAAAGTTTTCTTTTCAAAGCTGCCGATTCACTTAGAACTTTCCGCAGTGTTTTTTCTTTCGCTTCCTAAAATCTAAGCGAAATAGGAAATTTTTTGTAGGTTGCAAGGTCGGAAATAAATCATTCATCCTAAACCATACTCTTAATTCCGCCTACGGGAATCAGCAGGGGCCTTGTTCGTGGCAGTAATTAGGCGGGTTGGCAACAAGTAGGCGCCGTGTAGTCTGCGCTAAGAGGGTCTAATCTTTGCGTTCGGGAGCGCTCGTGTTTAGGAGTTTCGAAAGGTTTCTTGATTTACTTTAGGGCTCGAGCATTCGATTCAGTAAGGCGTTTTTAGAAAGGTTTTTATAATAATAACTTCAAAACAAAGAGATTCCCAATTTGGGTATTCTATATATTTTTATTGCTTTTTATTTGGATACTTCAAAGATTGGATCCATATTTTTAAATCCAGTTCTGATGATGAGATCCAAGAGGAATTGCGAGGAAAAATAAAATATTGTAGTCTTCGGAGTGTTCCTTTTTGTAAAATTTTGATTTTTTTAAGATTTCGATTCCAGTGTTGAAGGGTATTGAGCGGTATCTCGCGTGTTGGTTGGTAGCCCGTTGGTGATGCCGTGTTTTGAGTCACTGAGGTTCATTAGAGGCAGTCACTTCTGAACATTAAGTTACATGGCTTCTTCTTTGTTGGCTTTTAAAAAATAACCGTAACTGAAACATATATGGATCAAGAATGTATGTAAAATTATAATACACTATCAGGCACAATGTGTCGACGCATGTACAGCCTATTGTATGTGTTCTACATCATATATCCTATCGAATAAGGTGGAAACACTCTCGGGGTAGTGTAATTGGTATGGAGCAGCCGCCTTAGCCTTGTTTACATAATGGCGTGTAAGCAGGTCAGGGGGTGAATACGCGTGAAAGAATATATAAGGCGACGTGGTTTTAATGAGGCGGCTTGCGCCTCGACTCAGGTTTTACCACCTCCTGTATTTTAATGAACTAATAGTATATAATTTGTACGGTAATGAATTGGAACGAGCATCTTAATTTAAAGTACAACGCGTGTCACTACTAGTGCATACATAGTCGGTCTGGTTTGGAATTGTAATTAGATTAGAATACGGTAAATGTGTTTTATGTGAAGTGAAGGAAAATAATTTTAATTAACAATGAACAATACAATATAGCGATGGATAATCTTGGATGGGCCTCAACCTCTCCACTAGTCCGTATTTATTCGAGCAGCGTGGTGGAGTATGGGTTAGGCAACCTCAGTTATTGAAATGTACTTATACTCTCCGTGCCTCCGTGCTCTATCCATGGGTTCAAAAGCATGAATTAATGAATTGTGATTAATGATTTTGTTTCAATGGAGGTAAATATTTATTGTCTTTCTTGTTATGTAAACCTTAGAAATATCCCTAGTCAAAAGACAGTCATAGCCACTTAGCGATAAGACATTCTCCTAATACCTACTCGCAAACAAATTGTAATTAACTTTAATACGGTATTATTATTAAGTATTATTCTGATAAGTTTTAGAGAAAGCACGAATGTAATAAAGCGGTAACATTATCCACGCGCCTCGTAAAACTTTACGTCTTATGTAGACAATATCAGGGCGCCGCCGCACCGTGGTAAATTGTGTGTTTTTAATCTACATGATGCTATGAACATTACAAGTTATGTTTCAAAGATCATTATAGATAGGTACGTCCCTATAGTACAATATATAGCTACTCATTTGAGTTTTTGTTGTTTAATTTTAGTGCAGTATAATTCATCGTTGCTTTATATGTACAAACAATGTTCACATCAAAATAATTATTTTTGTGACATACGTAATAAGTAATATAAGATATATAGCAATCTAGTTAGCTTGGCCTTTCAAGGCAAGAAATGATTCAAAAAATGACAATGATTAGGCAAAAACTACCTAACTCTTGCAACTTTTGATCACACCCTGAGTTGCTCAGCATACATAACTTCATAATATATTTATAGTAATTATTTATTTTATCGCAACCGCAATCGATATAGCTGCAATGACCAGGTATTTGATATTAACAATGGTTACCAACTATAAAGGTTTATGCCCATTCACCAGTGATAACCACACTCGGGACAATAAAACTGCTATTGACGTTTTTTTTATAACAACATGTTATAGAATCACTTGTGTTTAGATTAGTTTTCAATTTAAATAAAACAAACGATTCATGTACAGCATAGCATATTAAAGTAAGTATTATTACTTTACTATTAAAAAGCACTGTAAATAAATCTCGGTATGTGATAAGTAGCTATTTGGTATGTACTACGAGTACGTACATTTGAAACATTTAAACTTCAAAGTAGCACCTTAGGAATAATTTATTTGAAACATTGTACACCTGTGTCATAAAACGCTTGGTTAGAAATCTTTTTGTTTCAAAGATTTTAATTTTATATTCAGACGTGACCACGATCTATACAACTGCTTAAACTGCATCGACGTACACACTGAGGTAAAGTGTGTACACTAACAATAGTGTACACACACACAATACACATGAGACATAATAAAATAAAATAATCTGTTCAGTTATATTGTAGGTAGCTGAATTTAATCCCAGTTATGACACACTGTAAGACAGCATGCCACCGTACCTGCACCCTACCGTACAAAACGACCAACCATCTGCTAGGTTCTCACGGTGACGCGGCGTTACCTCACACGCGAGGTCTCGGCTACGCACGATCAACGCATTGATGCCGCTAGTGAATTCTGTCCAATCTATCCTTCATCCAAGTGATAAAAGTTGATTATGACACTTAACATTATTAGAGACAACCGACAAACCGAAAAAGAAAGGAAATTACTTTAGAATCAGTTTATGTACCCGATATTTATTTTATTATTTTAGATACGTAGAATTTTTTACTATTTTTTTTAAATTTTGAATTAACAAGTTAACAGTTAATATCAAAGGAAAATTTTTATTTATGGTGTGTATACCGTATAATTTTACAAGATCTGCAAAAAAAAATCACAAAATTATGGTAAAAAATAAATAAACTTTCATGTAAATTAAATATTAAAAGTGGACATATCTACGTATGTATGTGTCGCAATTAGCAAATATTATGCCGACGATATGTTATTGCCGTGTCTGATCTTTCCCTAATCTTCAATGGCAGGTCACCACAACTAAACCTATTACATTTAGCGCGGTTGCCTTGTGTCCTGTGTTCAGAAATGTGTAGGCTTTACAGTAGTGTACACATTTTGAATGCGGTTACTTAGAACAAGAAACCTCGTAACTGAACATATGAATATTCAGCTTCGCCTGAGTCGGAGATGACGTATGTGGTCGGTTGGTTGCATAAATCGGATGGGAGGATGCGGGTAATTCGCGTCACCACAATTTGCACGTACCTATATTGTCGTCGCAACCGTTTAGGGTGGAAGTGTAGCATTCTTAAGTTTATGTCCGAGTGAGAACCTGTTGAACGAATGACAAAGACGCCAGTTCCTTCTTGTTAGTGATTGCTGAGCTCTTTCTGTATCGTTTATTCCACACGTCTTCCAAAATGGTTGTAAAGATTTTATCTACTGACTAATTAGCTTATGCCCCAGAATCTACATTTTTGTCAGAAAGAAACTTGTGCATAATTAGAAATCAGTCACTTTATCGTGAATATTATACTGTGTTATATTATAACAGTACGACGACGCACACTCCTTGTGTAACGGGATTATCATTATCACGAAGCCATGGTTACTGATTTCGTATTTGGGTCAATTAATAAGTAAACAATGTACAACTAATGAATACAACCACATCCAATGTATCTCACGTCGGCACCCAAGAGGAACCTTGTTAAAGGCCTCAACAAAGCCCGTAACATTTCCTGTGGTTGCCTCACATCATCTGTAGCGAAGATTCGCCTCACAGGGAATAGCAAAGTAAGCCGCTTTGCCTTTTTAATGAGGTTTAGCGTGACTGCCGAGCCGGGTGCAAATGAGATTACGCGAATATCGCTCCGTGTGTTGTACGCTTTAATCGATACACGTAAGATGTGATGCCAACCTTGTAAGTAATATCTTTTACTTTTTTATATGTTTTCCAGTCATTTGTAAGAAGAATAACAATGAAAATTCGTGTCGCAAGTACAAAGCGGGGACGCCCCTCAACAAATGCCTGTCGAATGCAACAGAAAACATAAAGTTGTTCAAACGCTTTCATTTCAAACACGCACCCCAGTATTATTCCCCCATGAGCAAGATTTTCCTACTTGTTGGGTCAAGGACAAACATCAAAAAGAACGAAACCTTGCCTACCTATAAACATGTACCGTCGATTGCCTCGAGCAGCAATTGTAACACACACAATTGTACCACATTTAACTAAAAACTTTTTTGAATTCATAATTTCAGATAACACTTTTATAGTACACTAGTAAGTAGTAGTCGCTTTGCTTCGAATTTCGTATAGAAACCTCAATTTTTTAAATATAAAATATAGCTTGTTTTACACAAAAAGAAAAGAGCCTTGTATTAGTCGAAGAATTTTTGAAATCGGTCCAGTAGTTTTTCAGTTTATCTATTGCAAACAAAAAAAAAACTTTCGTCTTTATAATATTAGTATAGATGAATAGTAACTGTGCAGTGTAACCTAGCAGTGGCCGGCACTTGGTACACGCAAGCTATATAAAAATCCATCCATCAACAAACTAACAGCGGGTATACTCGTACGTTGCCGTTTCTGTCCCGCTCGGGTCTAACATCGGCCTAACATCGACTGCGTACGTAGCTAACCCTTCATTAGCAGTGGGTTCTTTTTACCCCGGCGTATTTGAAAGAGTCGTTCTTGAGACGATCTAATTTGGTTCTTTTCAAGCACGGCCTCGTTTCGTCCCGAGCTGATTGCGTCGGTACATTTTTCACTCATCTCGATGTATCGTCGTCTCTGTAATTTGTTTGGCCACATTCAGTTTGGTTTCGATGGGAATATTACTTTTTCTACGAACTCCGGATAGAGCTTACATTAAATAATCTGGCTCAATGTATTGTATTTGTCGATATTCGGATTTATATGCTTTGATGACATAAATTGTTTGATGAGTTCACGGAATTTTATCAGTTTTTATTGTTACTGTTTCAATTCGTTTAGATACTACGAGTATTATTAAATATTGATTTTAATGATTTCTATATTTTCATCCCCAAAGATTTTGTTGCTATCCCTTCGTCTATAATCTCGTCCATTTGCTATTTTAGACTGATAAATAAATACGTAAATGGAGGTGTATTGCATATCTTTAAGCTATTTGTAATACATTTTATTTCCTATAAATATACTCTAGTTAACACGTAACTAAAATTTTGGGAATAATGCTTACATTATCATTTTAATTAAAATTCTGCGAATTGTAATGAGAAACTTTGGATTAGAATCTTAATTGAAACATTTCAGAACCAATTGCCCTTGAAAAGGGTTATCATGATAACTTGTATCCATAAATTATCGAGTGTTCTAATAACCAACATTAATAATGCGGGGTGTTCGGTAGACCCTCTTTACTACTAAGGTATTAGTTTTAGTAACAAACTTCAAGTTAATTAATAAAAGGCCTAACTTTTTGCTCTCGGCTGGCATTATTGGAGCGACCCGTTCTAAAACATCGAGCCTATTTCGATTAACAAAAATAAACTACACGAAATCGCCGCCCGCTGGCTTCTACTGAAATAGAGTAAAATAAGTCGTATGTGGGGTAACGATCGGTGTACAGGATTGTGTTTATGTGGGGTCATGTACGGTGATGTCCGTACACTGTGACATTGTGTTTAGAGGTTAAAACTAGACTGTTCGACTGCAGAAACCACAACTTGGTGACAGATTTTGATCGGAAGCTTTGGCGTTTTGGGTTTTGAAAGTGTTAGGAAATTTCACACGATTTAATAGGCACAAATACTTGCACAATAAGTAATGACTTAATAAGGTTTAAGAGAGGCCTGTCAGACTACGAGTATATATGCTCTATGATCAAAACTAAAGAGCCTCAAAAAAGACCTTTAATCAATCCATCATCAACACAAGAATTTTAATTTAGTAAAAAACAATACATGATCGAAAAATTTCTTGAGCACTTATGTATGTGCTTTGAAGCGCACGTAATGCCCCGATCGGTCCCGGTTGTTATCGAAATAATTATAATAGTCGTTGAGCCATGTTGGAGGCCTTCGAGCGGCATGAAAACTTCCGACACTTGGGTTAGCCACTATCCACACATTCACAGTGGAACAGCGGGCTCAGTAGTGGACCATTAATGAACTGAAGCCAGCCATTGGCACCAATATCATATAATTCTATTAGTATCCTTACGAATAGCAATTAATCAGCCTGATTGATAAAAGGCCACCTCGGAAACTTCGCAAAAGTTTCCGGCCTTTGAGGAGAAGTGACGAACATTTAATATTTTGATCCTTCAGGCTTGATTCCACCAGTGTGCTGAACTGTGCGGCACTGTAATGCACGACACAAATTTTCACGCTGGTCGAGTCACTCGGGCATACAGTAACAAATTGTGCGCGAACATTTAACATTGTTCACGCACATCTGTATACTTTTGTGCGCGCACACATGTACGCAGTGGACTCGCGTCGACGCGTACACGCTTGTTGTTCACGAACTCAGTCTTGCTTTTATTCTTCGTTTCTTTTTAAGCAAACTAAATAATAAAACACAAGCTGCAGCACAAAGCACTACGTTTTCCTGCCCGTCCATATTTAACATCTGAAGACAGAAAACTCTTCTCAGTGAACATGTTTGTGCACAAGTGTGCCACACTGTGCGTTTACAAAAGTTACGCACAGCCTTGCCGGTGGAGACAGCAGCTAAACGCGATACTAGCTTAAAGTGCAATGCTGGAGTTTTGCACAAAATATTTGTAAACAAATGTGCTGCACACTATTTTGGTTGAATCGTACCCTTCCGTTCACGATGTCACTCGAATAGATGAACGTATATTGACATTTCTTGCTAGGCGACATGAGAATTTCGAAAATTATAGTTTTTTTTCATTACGTTTATTCTTACAAAATTGTGCTAATATAAGATACATTATTTTTAATCTTAAAAATATCCTCCAACCGACGTGAAAATCAAGCTTTCAGAAAGTTCACTAAATTTACCTCGGCGGAACCGTAAAGAGCTTTATCTGGCTAAAAGCTCTGAGCGAACAATCAGCTTTCTCGCCGGCCGGACACACGCCAGTGTCCTATTAAGATAAATTGTTGTCCTACAAGTTACAAATAGATGGTGGCTGGTGTGCGTTACTTCAACAAGCTTTAGCTTTAGTGGTGCACCTACTCTTAATTTATTTGTAACTGTTTAAGGGAGCATTAATGACTTATTTTTTTTAATCTTTCTTATCTATTCTTTCTGTTTTAGGGGAACAAGAACTAGCATTTAACGATTTTGCTTACCAAAGAATCTGATACTTAGTTTCATATTTTGTCAAAAGAAATTGGTAAATATTCTTAGAAACTTTTGTATAATATTATTTTTTATCAACATATTCTGAGCATATTTGTTTTAGTTATTTCAACTTATATCCCGCCACCTTGCCAAATTTGCGACTAAACAGAGGAAAACTGAGAGGAAAACAGAGAATTTATTCAACGGAAACCTCCACTGAAACTTTTATCCAGGCTCCTTTCCGAACTAGTACACAACTCGCACACTTAATGGTGCAAAGTGGTGAAATCTGCGGATAATAGAGCGACGATTCCAATACGAATATTTCGTACCAAGCCCGGGCTGGATGTATCGAGTCGTGAAATCTCTTACGTAGCGGTCGTGGCGCCTCGCCGATAAATACGGCGGTATTATAGGTATCGGAAACTCATTCTGCCATCAAATTATTCTAGCAAAAATCAATATTCGACTGAGTGATAATGGACTGTGATGATCATTTCCTATATATTTTTTAAATTATGAAATAAATATCAAAAATTAAAATGTCGTTTTTAATATTTGTACTAAACATTAAGTATATTATGTATTGGTTAATTGTTTATGTAGATGTTATACATTATCACAAAGGTTAACTTGTGAATTGTTCGTTATCGTAGTTATACGGTCCTAGATGTTTTAGGCTGTCCGGTATACCGCACAACGATAACGTTCAGAGCGATTGAATGAGTTCGAAGGGGAACTTACGAATAGTCGGTTTGTGAATCAGTGTGTCGACTAATGCGATGTTTCCACCAACCACGTTATCCTGTATGTTGCACGAATAGGGTGACTGAATGGCTAAAGAGGATCAATTAGAATTGACTTTTGGGGGTTTAAACAGATTAATATAATAATAATGTACAGATTAATATACTTGCAGTTTAATTGAGTGGGTTGTTGTTCTTTTATTTTCTTCTACATTTTTTATACCTTTGGTAAGTAATAATGTAATGAGTCTTTGTGTGTTTCTTTTATAATCGCCCTATAAGTAATGGCTATAGTCACATAGTATGAATATTATGAAATAATGTTACTAAAGTTTATGAACAGCAGGCGTTAAAAACAAGTTCGTAGTTTTTTTAGACGGCGGTTAGATTTTTATATGACGAAATAAAAATTACATGTTTCCGGGATGTAAGTGGCTCTCTCCTGGAGTACAAGCCAACTTCCTCGTACATTGTGGTAAGGTAAGATTTATGAGATTTTTCAGTGGGGTTTTGAGATCGAATCCTGCACGCACCCCCAGTTTTCAAAAGATACTAGTATGTGCTTATTACAAGTTAATTATTATCTGCTTTGGTCGGTTAAATATTATTATTCGGTCAAGCCTTTGATGTTACGTGCTTCTAAAGGCAGCAATGACCATACCATCAAGTGGTCTACTTATCAGCAGTTAAACAGTACACCTGAACAAAAGTAGGTGTTCGACAAATTCCCTATGTATGAGGGTGTACTTAATTATATTTAATGGTACAGATAACGACCTATAATAAATATTGTAGTTACAAATAGAACAGTTTCGACCATTCTAATGGTACTTCATACTTTTTACTTTGTTTTTAATTACGCTTAATAACTGTAAGTACTAGTGATAATGTTCATAGATTGTTAATGGCTGAATTTAATTTGTTTTGATGGTAGTTAAATACACACCTTCACGTTGAATGCAATTGTTTGTGCCGTGTATGGTATCAAGGTAAAATTCAGAGTAATGATTAATGTTATTATTTTTGTATTAGTGACCGGTGTGGTGACCGGTGAATACGTAAAAAAATCTTTGACCTCGTTTGTATTTTTTCAATCTTGAATTACTTAAGTGTTTCACTGTTCTGATCGTCTTCTTTAAAAAAAAACGTGCACCCAATAAATATTATTGCTACAACTTCTAAATGGAAATATTTATTCATTTTTGTTTAATACAACGTTGAAGTGGATATGTTTATTTATATTTATTTGATATTGGAAAAATATTCACGCTGTTTCAATCGGACAAAACTTTTTATAAATTCTCTTATTGAATATTGAAATTGCATTCATGTTCAAACAAGTTCCCGTTTCATAAATCACTTTAAACTCTTTTCACATAATGAGATTTCAAAACAAATATGACTATTAGCGCCTTGTTATAACGGTTTTATTTTCAAAATGGCGCCGAAGCGTCGTGTCCAAAGTGAAAAGCTTTGATTGGCTATTCAATTGCCTGGCCGCTGACAACTTTTAAATTTATTCGAGGCGCTCCCTCCAAACCGCTTGCCCTCGTTTTTGTGCTCCCGACGTCCTTGAGATGCGAAACTTTGAAGTTTGTTAACAATGCTCTTGGGGATATTGTTTATACTGATATTGAAGTTTTTGAGGAGTGAAATTTTTACAAGAACTCGTGTAGAGAAGCTCTGCGGGAATCTGTTGCAGGTACACAATTGTGAAGTACCAGATCGCACGACGGTGTCGCAAGACCACTGTAAAGAATTCCATTCTTATTTCTCTGGTTTAGGCTCA
This sequence comes from Thymelicus lineola, assembly GCA_963932265.1. Lineage (NCBI taxonomy): Eukaryota > Metazoa > Arthropoda > Insecta > Lepidoptera > Hesperiidae > Thymelicus > Thymelicus lineola. The sequence goes on from OZ010694.1 coordinate 13,140,151, forward strand.
GGCTGTGCATTTTCTGTAAGTCAGTGATAGTTAGTTTTATTATCTACCCAGTTAGCATAAGTAGTTAATGAGTAATAGTCGATAAATTTACTACCTCGGAACCCTACGTTGCGCGTGGCCTGACACGCACTTACCCGGTTGTTTTTTTATATGGCGTACGGAGCTCAGAACAATGAGGCGAAGCAGTAGCCGCAGGCAATCGTGGGTTTCGTTCCGTACGATTCTGTTTATTGCAGCAACCGCCTTGACCGGAACAAACAGTGGCGCATTGGAGATTGCGCTAGGAAATATCGAGAATAACACTAAAGTAAGAAAATGACTTTGTTGGGGAGTTTTATTAAAATGAATATAAGTTGATAATTCTGACATTGGAATTTTCCTATAATTTTCGACTGGACAAAAATGTGAAATTTTCATTTAATATATTGGCGTAAAATTTTGTAGGTTGTAACATGTAGACTGGTAATTAATAGTATATGATGTAAACAATACACAGACTAGTTTCCTGTCGTCACAGAATATTTAGTAGTACCTATTGGTACACAACAGTTACTCCGCAAAATCATTTAAATAAATAGCGACTCCTACTCCAACACAATAAAGTGTAATTCAGGTCACACTGCGCTAATCGTCAATAGACGTTGACACATAGACGTTGTCTATCTTTCTAATCATAATTCTTATTCTTTCTGACAACGTCAGGGTTGTCTTCTTTTTTGTGTTGACATTACGAATGTATGGTATGACGGCGCTTGACAGCCCTTTTAAATTGGCCCGACATGTCGAATGGGGCACGTACTTGTAACTGATCGGCATACTATGATATAAATGTCTCCGTGAGACATGTAGGTACATGTATTCGTAGGTACCTAAGTATGAATGTGTTGGCATACTTTAGCTGCTACACTTTCGATAAAGTAAAGTGCTCTACTTTACTTTTTAGTGGTCTGTAAGTTTGGTTTATTATATTATAATTTTCATATTAACTTGTATTACCGCCTCGAAAACATCGCCGAGCGTAACTTTATTCTTAACCAACTTCACCATCTCGGTGTTGGGAACAAATTTTTCATGTTTTCATTTTAATATTTCAACCAGCGTGGCTGATATGAAACTTATTGAGTAAAAACTAGAATATAAAGCAGAACACTTTTGTCTCTCATAGATTTTCCTTTATTGTTTATTGCGAAGTCGAGAAACTGGAATGTAATAACTTTATACACTTCACGGAGAAGTTTCACCGTTGCGCTTCTTGTGAAAAATTGGTTTATATTATGTTTTTTGAGGATAGTTGTAAGTGAAGTAATTCTCGCGGGAAATTTGTAAATTCATGGGTAGAGCTTGGCCTGATAAAGATACGTGTCATAAAATTATTTAGTATAATGCTACGACAATGAGATAATCTTTATTCTTCCGTGATTTGAATAATAATTTTCTCTTTTATTTAACATCGGTCTCACAAATATTTATAAAGGATAGGTTCTTTAGTTTTAGAAAAGTAATAACAAACTTACAGTAAAAATATTATAAAAGTCAGGTAAAGATAAAGTAACAGGATATTTTGATGCACTGACTAAAATATGTTGTAGAACGCCTTCTTCTGGGTCAGCTAGTTTAATTATATTTATGTTTCTTGGCAAGATTTGATATGTAACACAAATAAAAAAATACGAGTGTTCGTATTATGCGTTATTGCTATGTAATTGTCTTGTTGCTGCAAATAATATTCAAAATAATATATAGGTATTAACTGCATTTCTACTCTTAACGTGCAATTATACTACGCGATGCAGAAAAATGCGTTCATACAGAGAGAAGTGGAAGATTGCATCAAGATCTTGAAATTCTATTTCATAAAGTCTTGCGGTTTCAACGTTAACAATGGACAATGGCTTTTAAACCGCTTTTGTCATAACCTGGTCTGCGTATTTGTCTTAATCCAATATCTCTATAGTGCCCGATTCCATTCGTCTTTTGAATGGGTGCTCAACTTTACTAGCAATTTAATATCGAATACGGTTTATGAGGAAAGAATTTTCAAAGACCGGCTCAGCAAAAACAACAATTTCACTGTTTCATAATTTCAAATTGAGAGACCATAGCACTCACGGACATAATTTATATTAGATTCGTTAGATAAATTCACAAAGGCGAGCTGGGAGAATATAACTATGAATAAAAAATGGGCTCCGATTAAAGATTTTTTATACATGGTTCCGAATGTTTATTGATGAATTTGAAGATATTTGTCATGAATTTAAATTTACTACATTTAAATTTTCCATATGTTATATTATGTATAATAGTATTTTTTTACTTTCTATGTATTGTTGTTGTAATTTAAGTTAAGTGGACCGATCAGTAGGGCAGCGGGCAAATTGAAGGGGGTTCGAGAGCGAGAGATTGTTTACATTACTCTTTTGTGGGCCGGCAGTGTATGATGATCGATGGTGTTTTGAAAATGAACCTATCGGTTATTTGTACCATGATTAATTTGGTATGATTTCGGGAATTTCTAATACATGTATGATAAGAAAATTCAAATTAAATGCATTAATTTCAAATGAAATTGAAATTGTATGATGTACTATGTGAATAAGAAAAATATGCCTATGTATAGCTGTTTTCTCGCCTAAAGTTACTCAACAAAACGTGCTCGTCTGTCATCGTGTTATATCTACCTTCGTAACAAAACTGAGTGTTTGCCCTCCAGTGATTTGTTCCTGTCTTTGGCAGTGTATATTCTGTCCCAAAAAATACAAACACTTCGTATAATCTGTGACCTTTTCGAGTTAGTAAGTGGCGGGTTGGACCCCATGTTTACCTCTTTTGTCCGTTGACGTATCAATGGGGCACCAGCCTTTTGTAGCGAACCGCCCCGCTAAAGATTACCTGGGTAAAGGATTTGTCTTTGTATTTTTATTTATGACGAAGAGCCCGACCCGATTTTGTCAGGATATAATTTAGTTTATATCGATACAGTGTTAAATAAAGCGGAATATGGTAATCTTTACCCCTTTTAAGTCTCGCTGGAGTTATTGGTTACACTATTGTGTATTTTTTTGTAATTGCTTTTATGGTAAAGAATTATTATCATGCCATTTGATGCCAGCTGGGACTAGGAGTGCCAGGTGGCAAGACATGATGAAATATCTGGACAAAACTTCAAAAAGTCGGGGTTTGTCGGGACATTTTGTATTTTGTCGGGACTTGTCTGGAAATCATGTGAAATTTCAGGACAATCCAGACGGATCCCGACCATCTGGCCACCCTAGTTGGGTCTGACATTTATGCCATTATATTATGTGAGAGATATAATGTAATATCTCGGGCCGTGCTTATTTTTACAACCATCGTAATACCAGTAAGCATCGTTTATTTTCATTAATTCATATATTGCGTAATAGGTATAGGATTAAACTATAGGATTTTAGAGAAATTTGTTTTGATGTATATTGAATAAGGCTGTTATTGTTTATTATATAGATTTTTTTAAATACAAACTACATCAAATGATCAATTCGTTAACTAACGGCTTTGACGCGACGGCAGGGAGGAAAATATTAAGAAAGAGCTTATTTATTCATCGTGTAGCTCGTACAAAGGAACACAAATAGGCCGTTTCGTCTGAATTCACACACACAAATGGCTAATATAATTCATCCGCTCGCGCCGCCAGAAAAAATGACCCAATAGCTAAAGTAACTCCTTGCAAAGCCTTAGCAAAAACACGATGGATGGACAAATTTGCGCTTAGCTTAGTGACTTATTTATCACTCGGGTTTCCTTAATTAACGAATTTTCTGCTTTCTAGAGAAACAACCGCAGATTTCTTTCCAAATATTTTTTTTCTTCGTTGAATTCCTAAAGTACAAGTCTGTTCTAATATTCATTAGCATCGTGACAGGCGAGATATTCTCCCTAATTCCCTATTCATCGGCCCGTCGGTAAAACGGCAGCCGCTTCGGCTCTTAAATGGAGAAGAAAATGAAAAAGTTTCGAACATAACAAGTGAAGCTTGTCAGGCCCGTGAGCTATTCATGAGTGACTTAAACTTGTAGGAAGTTTTTGAGGGCTATTTTGATTGCTGAGGCCGCTCGTTCGGTGCAGCGTTAACTATAGGAATGGGCTAGTCGAAAATTTCTATTAGGGCATCGAGCCGGGCTCGATGCTTTATGTATTTGTATGGATATTATTCTGTATAAGAAAGTAAAAAATAAAAGATTATGCAACTAATGTTATTACACTGTAAGTTGGAAAAGTTTTTGAAGTTACCAAATTCAGTAATTAGCTTTAGTAATTATTTGGTGTTAGCGAATTGTAACAAGTTGCTTGGTTGGTCAGACTGTTCATAACTTTGCCGGCGCATCTATTCGCAGCCACTGGAGTTTTCAGCGAATCCGTGCTATTTCAGTCAACTTTGCAAAGTTTCTTAACAGCTTCTTTGAGAGCGGATGTGCTCGTCGGAATCAAGTAAAACCGAGTTATTTTCATCGCAAAGTGTATTAGTGTCTAGTTAGTCTAAACGCTGAGTTCGTAACTTAAAACTTGGTTAAAGACACACTTGCACACCTCCTGCTACGAGTATAGCGAATGACGTCTGGCGAGACAACAATATCGTACATGCACAAAATAATGATGTAATATCATTAAAGTATTATTACTAGCGTATAGAACCGACACCGCAAACATGATGTATGTCCCGATGAATTGGCGCTAATGGGCTTCAATCTTCAATGGAGTCGTTCGATTTTGAAGGAGAACGGGCGCTCAGTTTTGAAAATTGTACCTCCCGACGGGACACACGTGTTGTTCGAGATGTCTGTTCTATGACATTATACTTCAATGTGTAATACAAAAGAATTCATCTCGTTTTTCCCTGCAACACATTGGCACCAAGCTTTGGATAGTAATGTCCATGAGCGACTGTGATAAATTACCCTAACTACCAATAATAAACAACATGGGTGGTCAGATTGTCTGTCGGCAATTTTTCTATTTCAATTTTTGCCTTGGCTAGTAAGGACTTACGCAAACCTTAACTTTAACACTAAGAGATTATGTAGAGAATAAACAATAAGTTGAAAAATGATACATAAATTTTTGAAACTAGATTTTGAAGCTCGTTTAAAAGCACTTCTGGTGATAACATGATAACTTAATTCTTTATGCCTTTAAGTGGGAGAGGCTTTTAAAATTGTATCGTGTAGCAACTAATTAATTAGTTGGGCGAAGTTTCACGAGGAAGTGTTAACGATGATCTAGCAATATCCGAGTTGCGAACTCCACGGAGGAGCACAGTATGCGGCGCACCGTGATTTGATCCTTCAACTTAAATATAATTAACCTTATAGTTAACATGTAATCCCAAACTGCCAAAGTAGAAGCGACTTTAGCCATATCCATGTTGATGAGTCTCTTTGTTCTCGATGTTTTATATGTATTTAAAATCAAAATTTGCATTTTTGCTAATTTTAGCCGATAAGGGTGCTATGCAGCTATGCTGCGAAGATATGAAATCCAATAAATATGATTGATTCAATAAGTTGATTGATTTCCACCAATGAATATGATTGGTGGATATCAAACGCTTCCATAGCAACGTAACATAGCACTTCTCTGGTGGAAAAGCATCCTAAAGCTTGCTAATTATAGATATATGTTCTAGCGTATTCGTGTCGCCATTAAAATACAAAGATAAAATGGCGCAAAATATGTACCAGGAAATATATTGTTATTCTTAAGTAATATCGCAGTAAAAATTTTTAAACACTTTTATTTAGCTTGACGCTGAACATGGCTTTGTTTTAAAGCGTGAAAGCTTTTTCAACTTCTTTTTTTCACTAAATTAAATGAAACAGCACATTCATTGATATAGATTTCATCTTTTGGTATTTATCTCCGTAGTCTGGACTCATATTGTTAGCATTAAACTAATTTTGTGTGCATATTGCTTGGTATTTCTATCAATTGCAGGATATTAATATCGACTGAAAAAGTTTACAAATACAAAATGTCACTATAGTAATACGAGTACCAGTTGGCTGATGGTAAAATTTCGTGACCACTTTTGTGCTTCTCTACAGTAAACGGTGGAATCGAACGTGGACATTATTTTTTTAAATTTTGTAGTACGTAGGATACGTTAGCAGTTTTTGAGATTGTCACGTATATACAGACAAAAAGACAGGTAGAGACATTATTTCAATGCAAATTTTAACAAAAATATGTACATATGTATTGTTAACTCTTCAAAGGCTGGTTCTTACTTCTAACGTCGAAGTTTTTGCGATGTAACCGTTTTCTCTCCCGTACGACGTAGTATGGGGCTCTGGGGTGATAATTAATACAAGTCGGACTTCAGTTCAGATTACTTGGGCAAAGTTAGATTAAACGTTGCATCGACGCGTAGTAAGCGCGCGGTATACGACTGTTGTTGGTTAACGACGCATTGTATTGCAAATTAGTTTTGGTTTAATATATTTCCAAGTATTGTGAATAATTAAAGAAGTTTAGTTTATAGGATCTAATCTAATGCTGTCAGCAATTGACTAATAAAAGACAAATACGTAAACAAATCTGTTACTCTATTTTGCAATCTATGTAGAAATAGGAACAATATAAAAATTCCAGTGCATCTTGTGCCTATATTTTCACTGTCATAGAAATACAATATTCTTAACAGAAAAATCTTCAGGCATTACGTAAAGATTTCTCCTTTCCTCAACTGAGCTGGAACTTTATTTTGTAATAAAAAGTTCGGCCCATGAGATTCATATCTGCGGTAAATTAACAAAGTTCTACACAGCAACAGAACTGAACTCACAGAAATCAGACCTCGGGGAATGGTAATTAGTGTCATTGGACGTTCTAATATTGAAGAGGGTTTCGCTGCTCGTATTTTGATTATCTGCGTTTTAAAGACTTAACATATTAAGTACATTGGGTAGATAGTAGAACCTACGTTGGGAATTTATGCCTTTATTATATTGGATTTAGATGGATTACTTTAGTTTGGATTTTATCTACGTTTTCTTGAATATAAAAGCAGTTAAACAAGTTCAAAGCATAGAAGATATAATAGTGTTCAAAGTTAAATTAGTAACTGTCAGTAGAATACTGTTTGCCACTGATACATGCCTGGTACTCTCAACCAAAATAAAACAAGGTGCTGTCACTGGATTAGAATTCTTTGAACGTTATTCAAACACTATTCCGATAAAGGATCTTAACCCAGTTCCTGCTCCTAGTGCCCAATTTAGATGAGTAAAAACCGCGTGTAGTCCTATTCAGTGAAGGAATAAATTGGAGTAGTCCTCTTTTATTAGCATGCAGTATTCAATCCTGCATGTTTCTCTAGTATTGAGTTTTTGGCGGTTTGATAACGTTCAAATAGCGCCATAGTCGTACCTCGCGTGTGTTTAGAATCACATGTCACAACATGGCAACAACTTCTTATGTATACTTATGTTGTGTACTAGCGCTTTGCTGCAGCTTTAACCACTTTTCCGGGATAATGAGTACCCTATATCTTATTCCAGATTACTGTCTATCTATGTGCTTAATTACATGAAAATCCGTTTAGTAGATTTTTTGTGAAAGACTAACAGACATCTTCACAAACTTTTACATTCATAATATTAGTAGGACACGTAAACTTCCATGTGTGCATGTGAGTGGTGTGCAGTTCAAAGCTGCTGCCAAAAGAGTATATGTTACAGTACTTGGTAATGTTTTAAAACAGATTATAACTGTAGTCGGGCAATAATACTTCAATTATAAATCTGTGTCGTTGTCGTATCGTTCAATGAACTAGCCCTATCGGCGTGCGTTAATACTGAATAGTCAGAATATTCGTGTTCTGTTGGATTCTTTGATCGCGCTCCCAGTAAAAGTGGCTGTCGGGTTTCTCTGTCGTTTATTTGTTTGTTCTTGTTTTATTAGTGTTTAGCTGTTGCTTCTAACTTGGCTTTTCCATACGAGACTTAACACTTCTTTTTATCCAGTTTGCGGTTCAGTTAACATAAGTCAGCAGACGCCTATGAGAGAGTTGGTTTTTGAAATGTTTTTGTCGTTTTTAGTTTTCAATTTTTCTTGGATTAATTATTGTCTGTTTGTTCCTATAGCTCAACCTATTATCGTTATAATAATTATATTACTAGTATTAATGTAGCTAGGCAAAATCAATTCGTTAGAAACCGATTTTAGTTTGCTTTTCTTTCTTTTAAAATTAAGAGGAATTTTACAAGTAGCTTTTTTCGACCTGATTATGATTAAAGTTTTAAAATAAAAAATAAGCAATGTTATTTAATTATATTATTTTACTGATGGCTATTTTAAATTTGTTATTACTGGTTCTATGTTAATTTTGTTATTATTTCAGTTTATCTTCTATTCTCTAATATAGTGACGCAGAAAGGCTTTCCCACTCAATGACTCATTATATTATATGTAGTTAGGGGCTACAATGTCTGACTTCCATATCTTGGTCTTATCCAGTTTGTGTGCACAAAATATTTATATAAATAGTTTACAGTGACGGTAATAGTCGAAACGAAGACTAGGTACTTAGCACGACTGCATTCCGAAATAACGTTATTTTCAATTTTTATATCTTGCATTAGATTAAAACTCAGCTTAATATAAAATTAATCTTGTGTAAATGTTCTTTCCATTTATAAAATAATCTTCAATCAAATTTAAGTCGACACTCAACGAAAATTGGGACAAAAATGAACGTAATTAACGTTTCAAATGTTTCTTTTTCATTTCGTTTGCCCTCGGAATTTTTTCGTCTCATAACATGCTGCGATTTTTTTATTTGATGCTTCTCATTTTCATGTTAATACAAAAGCAAATTTTAGTAGTTAGTGTTGTCGAGAACAGCTTAACTTTTCTTGCAGGATATTGCTACAAATGATTATCATCAGACGTTCGGACGATAAGCTAGTTCTTATTTTGTACTTTAGATTAAATATTATCATTAAATATGATCTCATCATCAAGTCATCGACTCGATGTTTTAATGTCAATAAAATACTTGAAATAATAATTCCAACATTTAGCCTTAAACTCTTTCTGTTGTATACCTATAGCTAATAAATAATATCCGACTCTGAGCTCAAAGATAATTTTGGTTCAGTATTTGGAATTTACAGTCCTAAATCGAGACGATTTGTAAATTCCGACATGGTTTCGAATATGAGTAAAAAACTGTTTCAAATAACCAAAAAGGAGTTTCTTATATAATTTTCCATGTTTTATATTTCATAGCAATATCAATCAAGTCACTTATACTGCTTTACATTCAGAATTATTGTACCTATTGTTGGAAGGAACGTTTTGAATTAACTAAGTTCATTTGGCTGGATTCACTTCCTAATGTAATGCGCGGAAATCTCGTATAGCAGAGAATGTTTAACGTTACAAGGCAAATATGTATCAACACGTCAGTGCCATAAGACAAACAAGAGCTCGAGTGGAACGTTGTTGTCGCATTTCAGCGATTTCTGACTTACAGGAAGTACGCGCTACATTCTGATGACGTTTTGAACAGTATAACATATTTTGGATAGGTCTATCCTGTACCTACTGAATTGAAAACAAAATCATAACAAAGTCAAACTGAATGTTCACCTGTGATATTCCTTGTAGCTATAGAATGCAGTTTACTAAATTTATTTTGATTTTATAGTAGTGAGTTAATCGAATGATGAACATTTATTAAATTTTCCTTTTGTAAAGTAGCATAAAAAATTTATGACTATGTTATTTATAATTATGCTAACGAAAGATTAAAATGCACCTCGATTTCTGACGACTCAAGCTGAAATCAATACAAGTGGAGAGCATTATCAATTATAGAAGCATCGGTATATGAACCGGTGCCAAATGGTTCACCAGTTTTAAATTGTATTACAGGTCGACTCATATTTTATTTGGCGCGCCGCATTTCGGACGTAATCTGATTTTGTGGGCGAACATTTTATGTACTCCTGCAAACTTTGATGTGGTTATTATGCTATCCGTGTAAGCTATTTGCCTACCTGGCAGCCGAAATGGTTGTAAATTAAAATTTATTGCCAGGGATCCTTCTATATTAAATTAAAATAATAGTTTGCTCGTATACAGAGAGACGGAAACTTATGCGGTTTCAGAGAATTTTTGGTGATTATTTACTTGGAGCATTTTTATTTTATTTTCTGGCTTTATTCATGTTCTCAATTTTTTTATTTTACTTTGTATTTTTGGTAAACAGGTCCTATGTATATTTTTATGTGGCTTAAAATGTTTGGCTAGAGCTAAATATAGTATACAATATAATTTATACCTACCACTTATTGATACCAGTTCTATACAATAGCCATTTATAGCAGCTCATTAGAATCATTTGGATGATTGATCTTATTCAGTTCAATGCTCATTACAGTGGTAGTATCTTTAATTAGTAAATCAGTGTATTGGGGTGTAATGATATAGACTAATGGGACCAATAAGAGGAATGTGTAAAGCCACAAATAAATAACTATAATTACAACATAGTGACAATTTCAAAGCAGAATATATTATTACTAGCTTTTGCCCCCGGCTTCGCACGCGGTAGAGATCGATTTTGTAGGAATCGCATGGGAAAATGAATTTTTCCGGAATAAAAAGTAGCCTATATGTTAATCCAGGGTATAGGCTATCTCTATCTCGAATTTTAGCCAAATCGGTTAAGTAGTTGTGGCGTGATTGAGGAACAAACATTAAAATATCCAAACATCTTCAAAACTTTCACATTTATAATATTAAAAAAATAGGATAATTAACGTACCAATTGGAATTTTTATGATTGTTTTCTGTAATATTATCGTCTTTTTGATGAAATTGAAACATAACTTATGGAGTTTAAAAAGTCAGTGCGATTCAGGCGCCAGGCGGCTTGTCTCCGCCAATTTAATCAATTCCGTCAATTTAATTAGAGTGTGCCGGACGACTAAACGAAGTTTGACGCAAGCCACAATCGCCGGCGAGTGTACGATACGACGGACACTGGTAGATACATTTTAGTCTTGGAGGAGAGTGGGTGCGGCCACTCTAAAATCGACCTTGTCTTTGCTGCGTTTGGATTCAAATCAAATCAAATGATGATGGTGCTAAAAATAGGTTTTATTAAAAAAAATATAATGCTAAATTTTTGTAATAAATTGCCAGAAGTTTCAACTTTAGCAGAATAGCCCGATATATAATCCGGATTTAAAGTATTTCGCGAGACAGTACTCAGTCTCTCCTTTCAAATGTTACTATTTCTTGACATTATTCAGAAATAAAAAACGACTATCTATTTATTATCTCGCTAATCTCGCTTTGCCAAAAATATGACAACGTTGGCTTTAATATGTACTAGTAGATGGTTATCAATAACAATAGTCAACAGTAATCTAATCCTATATTTTATTATTTGCAATTGCAAATCATTTCTTATTTCGTTCTTTCATTTGTCAGGTTAGAGAGTGAATTGAATTACAATCTGTCATCTTTAGAATTGTTATTTGTAATCACGTTTTGACATTCTGAAAATGTTGTGATTCTTTTAACAATTCTTATTATATTTTTTATGAAAGGCTCGTTTTTGGTCATTAATTACAATATACGTCTTGTATTGTGTTACTATATCTTCCTTTGAACCATAAAAGTACGCATTTTACTTGAATACTACATACTTTCATACCGCGAATAGCTTTTTCCTTTTGAGTTAGGTTTGCTCTTCATTTTCGGATATTGTAAATGCATTCCTGAAACTTTACATAATTTATGTAAATACGCTTAACATGATTTTTACGCAGTTAACACGAATTGAGTGATACGCTAAGTATTTAATTACATTTCGTAGTCCAATCACCATCACGGTGGATGAAAAGCGGTCACCCTAGATGGATGTCATTAATCTAATACCGACTTGGCATTAACAAGTTTAATTATTCAGGGCCGAAAAGCTTTCTCAAAGCCCACGAAGTTTCATTTTATTAATTTTCATATCATAAACTTTTCCGCCAGTTAGTGTAGGTAGGTACTTATATAATATTTTGGAGTTATGTTTCTGTGGGTTGCAGTTAATTTGTACAGTTCTGTGTCGTTAGTTTAGGAATTAATTGTAGTTACGTAATTTAGTTAAGAAAACGCTTCCAGCTTAGTAAAACTTTAACATCTATTTCTATTCTTTTTTATATCTTGAAGGGTACATACTAATGATCTCCAAGCAAAACAATATGACAAAATGAGTTTTCTTGTGATAGTTTTGTGTGAACCATGACCTCACGGCCCACTGTATGGAACTATGGACCCACCGACCGGAGGCAGAGTTATTCATGTTGCATTTTCAATGGAATTCCCCATTCGGCGAGGCGGAAGAGCGCGACGTAATGATTGCGCACGACGCTACAAGCGCTACGGTGTAATGAATGAATAGTTTCCACTCGCATTTTCCGCTACATTACAAGAGCTTAAGCTGTGCGCATGTGACTTTCATTTTCCGTTACAATTAATTTAGGTTCTTGACAAAGGAGAAATTACCATTTTCTTCTACAGGTTGCCTGAGAATTGGGCTGATCGCAAATACGTGTAATTAATTTTGTTTCAATATAAGTATATATAATATACATACAAAAGCAAAAACATATTTTAATAAGGGACAACATGAACCAGCTGTGAAAACTGATAGGTACTCAATCAGTGCGCATGTTTTGCAATCTCTTGTAACAAACAATACCCAAAAAAGTATAAAAATAAAAAGTGTCGAACCGTAGGTTAGGTACGTACTATTATATTAAAAAATATGGTGCCATACTGTGTTGTGTCTAGAAACATTTTTAAGATATTTTAAGTACCTACATTGATTGAGTACTGTGATTTTAGGATCAGTAATATCGAAGGAAAAAATAGTATCCATAACTAATTAATATTTTATTATTTTTCAATTACGGTATATTTTGAACATGGAAAATATCTAACAAAATTTAGACATCCCTTACAAAGTAAACATAATATGAATTAAGTTTAGATACTCGAACGTAATTGCATATTCTGTGTAGCGAACGTATCGCTAAACAGCATACGCAGTTAAGGTGCTTTAAGACTATATTAATATTGTACGCGAACAAATATAAACATGTTTCGATCGTAAACAGACCACATGTCGCTAGACGCTAAATGCATTAGTGAGATTAGCTTGGGACGTGACGGGACGCTATTCAAACAATGCTCCCGCCGACATCTGTGACTATACCCTATTTGACTAAGTTTTATTGTAGTCCAGCTGAGTGAGCTCCAGTTCTATTATTATTAAGCGCGTGAACGGTTCATCGAAGGCTGGTGCACAGGAATAAAAGAAGAGAAAAGAAAAAGAATACAATTGTAGAGTTATTGTGTAGTTATTTACAATCTTTTACTAAACCGCCTTCGCTTACAAATGTTTCCCTCCTCTGAAAAAGCTAGTCTAAAAGCTGAAAATATATTTAGCACCTTGCATATCATACTTACATACATTATTGATTGTATAAAATACTGTGATACAAATTATTTAGATGCCATATACGTTTATGATTCAACTAGGTCGAAATATCGGTGTAACTAAACACATTCGAAGCGTGGGGTCACACATTAGTTACTGCAAATCACATCTAAAATATAATTTCATGTGTGTTAGTGGTCGCACTCCTACGAAACGGCTCGACCGATTTTTATGAAATTTTTTATGTATATTTGGTAGATAATGAGAATAGGTCGTAAAGTGTATTTCATACCCCTAGGTGATTAGGGTTCCCAGGAGACCATGGCTTACGCAGGAAATGATCCCACGCAAACGAAGTCGCAGGCACAGTGTGTATAAATATAAACATTCAGAGTGGACCCCACGCTTCTTATTTGGCCGGCAACATATTGCTGATGCCTTCGGTGTTAGTGATGTTTATGGGGGACGGTAATCATTTACCATCAAATGGCTCGTCGGCTCACAAAATACTTAAAATGTTTATTGTATGTCAATAAACAACAACCTCGTGCACATAATGGGGTTGTTTATTTAATTTGTTTGGAGGTTCGTTTGAATTTATTAATGAATATTCACAGTAGGCCCAAAATAAATTAAACATTTCACGGACTTATTTTAATTCGCTATTTAAATGTATCCATAACAATTAATGAAGCTTTTCCCGGGCTTCACGAGTTCTGACGAGTTTTAATTATAAAAGCATCCTAATATTATAATAGCAATGCGGGAGTTAATAATATTGCGGATAGTTGGACGAATCAACTGACCCATTGAACGGGATTTAGTTAAATAAGAGATTTAGCTCATTTAGAGTAAACATTTTGGTACAAACCCAGGTGTTGTTTGAGTCCAGTGTGACAACTGTTGTAATCTATCGAGCGGTTAATTGCCAGTCCGATATCTATGTAAGAAATAAATGACGGTTTAATCATCAGTAACATATTATAGCAATCAATATTAAGAATTAATTCTTATGAAGAATTTAGACCCCATAACACAAAACCCTAGTCTAACCTAGAGTCAAAAATTATTGTTACTGGTTGCAAGTCTTTGCATTATTTAATTATATTATAAAAAAACTATGTCCATTGAAAACAGTGGCCATCATTGATAAAAGGAAAAATGTATATCTAATCTTTTTTGCGGTTTGCAATGCGAACAGCGTATTATACGACTTTCTATCAGTTTGCTATAAAAAATCTGCCCTTACCGACCGTATTTTTCTTCACATGTCGAGGCACTTACAAAAGGATAACAGCAAATCAATAAGCATTAAAGGAATATTATATTTTGGAAATGTGAGCCGTACGGATAATCGGTTCCAGATGTGTATAAAAGTGATCTCACAAAGAAAGCTTAGCGAGAAGCGAGGATATGGCGATAGAAATATCAGAAATAATATTAATTGTAGAAGTGATTTTGAGCTGCCATTTAACAATGTTTTTGTGAATTTTGTTTTTTGTTAATAGCCAAAGATTAATTTTTTATTGGTAGGTACTACTTGCAATTATTGTATTTCAAGTTATAAAATATGACCATGACAATCACCTAAAAAAGTGGCTTAATAGACTGGCTATGTAGATTGCAATATATTATTTAAATTACATATATTATTATGTAATTGACTGATAAAATAGGTAATATAGTAATAATAATATTGATAATATAACTAATGTGTACTTGTGTAAAAAAAAGAAAGTAGAAACTTCATCTCTTATATCACGTATTCGCTCATCGCCTGCCGTTTAATCGTACGCTGGTCGGTAAATTGGCCAATAATCTTCAGGCTTATTGATTATATGTTCACATATTCCTTCATACCCGTATGTCTCTCGGAATGGATCCTGCAGTTAATGTACACAAGATGGCGGCTATATCTCTGTTATGAAGGAGCGCCACCGTGAGGGTATTCTCCAATGATATTAATCATTGATATTCTCACTGAATGTTATCGTATTTGCTGTGAACTGGTTTTGTCTTTTTTAATAAATTCTTTAGGTAGTTTTATATAAATACTTGAATACATTAGCGGATACCCGGTGTGTGCTAAAAAATAATGAGCTCAATGCATTTTTTAGTGGTCTCAAATCATCTTAGCATTGTAGCCTTTCAAATTAAACTAGTTTGAGCCCTGTTTGGATGGTTTCAAAGAGTTTAATGTATATTGCCACAAACATTTGAATGCATGCAGTGTGTACGAGTGCGGTGATTTTATTAAAGTGGAAAACGTCCGCTCGTATGTTAATTATATGTTAATCTAAGCTCTTATACTAAGAGAATGACAACTATAATTACTATTTAGCGACCATACATTTGTATATTATATTATTGTTGTAAATAAGCAAAACTTGTTTTTAGTTACCTTGGCATTCTATAATATAAATAACATCACAGTCATATCATTCACCTTTCTCACGTATTGTATTATATATTATTGTTAATGTTGTAAATAAATACTTTGAGCATATTTTGAGTCCGGTTTATTAGTACATATATGTATAAATTAACAACATGCATCCCATAACTAAAATCGTCGTTCAAAGCTACATAATATCTGTGTAGCCTCAGATTGAATTCGCACAACTTTGCTATGCTTCAAAGTTAGCAAATATAGCTTCAAAGTTAGAACAGATCATACAACTTCCTATGCTGATATTATACAAATGACCCCCTGTAATGTTTTACCGAATCTTGTTCAAAACAAAAAGGTTCTGCGTATCTATTTAACACCACCTTAACCTAAAGTTTATTATACCTATCTATAGAAATACTTTTGAATCCGCGTAATAGGGATGTTGACTAATTTTAGGATTCAATTTTATTTCATAGATAACCCCATAGAAGAATATTTCATAGAAGAATATTCACGGAAAAAATATTATAAAAGTAATAATGATCAATTTAAAAACAAAAATAAATAAATAAAAATCATTATCTTTCCCACCAAAAACGTCACATGACGTCACTAACCGATATTTCATACTACCGGTCTATTAAAATTTTTTGAACTTTTACAATACGAACTATGACGTCATATGCACAAAATGGTATTTTAAATTAATTTTATTTAATTAATTGTGCTTGATTTCGGCAAAGTAATAATACATATTTTAGTTATTTCAATGTTACCATTAATACTTCAAACATAAATTTATATTAATTGATTATACTTCTAGTGTCAACATCCCTATTCAGTTGGCAGTGCGTATTTTATCAGGAACGTTGCTGAGGAAATTATTTCGTGTATTGCGTACAGGTTCTACTGTTGACGAGAAGCTTCAACTCGTTAATATACCATTATGTAGTATGGGTTCTTGACGAGGCCTAGAGCATACTCCACCACGCTACGATAGTGCGGATTGGTGGAGGCATTTTTACAAGTATTGCTATGGCTTTCTTACAATAAACATGAACAATATTATGAATAAGATAACAAAGAAAATTTAGACATATTGTATTTAAGTTTTTGAAATCATTTAATTTTCATACAAAAGGAAATATCCCGCATATACCTAAGACAAAGATTGTGTCATCGGTCAATTGATTATTCGAAGCAGAATATTTAATTATTAAACAAAAAAATATAGGATGTCAGAAATATGTAAGTGATAGCAACGAAGGATTACGAATGTGTATTAATGGTTTTTTTTCTATATAAACACATAAAATGTTAACCCTATCTTCTTAACATAGTATAAAGCAGTCTGTTCCCACGTCTGGACGCTTAGATCTTATAAAATATACCTACAGTAGATTTGAATGCAGTTTTAATTATTATTTAGGTAATCGCTTCCGTATGGCTTATAAGTATAGTACATGCCAATTATACAAACAGAAAAAATAAAAAATTCCATATTTCGTTACAAAATTGAATTTAACTAAACATTAGTTGCTTCAGAGGTACTTGGTACCTGAAGCGAAGCGAGGACGTGTTACTAGTGGTATATAATTTTTCAGTTCATAAAAGTTTACGTTAAATGTAATAGGTATAAATAGTCACATTAGGTAAGCAATCATCGCTCAAACATCGGTTACCTTTAATCGTTGTTAGTGAGACAAGTATTATAGCTCAGGTAGGCTGCTCCGAGTTTGGATGGCTCGTGGATTTATAGAGGCTATCCGAAGAGCTCCAAATCTATATTTTTTCCCTAGCAGATGATCTACTGTTTTTGTTCCCGTAATTTGAATTTCAAATGCCCCCGTCGACGTGTTTAACTTTTGAAGTATTCCGTAGGGCTAAGTGCAAGACGCACTTAAGGTTCGGAAGTTTTTTTGTCTATTTTTTATGGTAATGGCTATATTGTAATTTTGCTTGCTGACTAATAGCTTTGTCTTGTGTATGTAGAGCAATTCATTTAATTTCTATTTTAATATTATCATAAGAATGTAATAAGAATAAGATCTTAATCTATTCAGTAGTTTGATGATGTCTTAACAAAGAAAAACGTAAGTAATTTTAAATACACCTCTACCAACAAATGTGTCTATACAATCGAACGTCATTAATAAATAGTATTGTTATTGGTAGATACGAATCTACATTATCGCTACACTACGAGAAACGCACAGGGCGTTTAGCAGCATAACACTAATCTTGTGGTTACCCACAGAACAGATTAAGGAGTAATGATTGTTACACTATTAACCCTATGGTAAACAACACAGCTTGTATAAAAGGAATAATTTAGTAAATACATAATTATAATATATCTAGCTGAAGGAACCCTTGCACGGTTGAGTGAGCCCAAGTCTTTACTTACCTCGCTTTTATTGTTATGAAGTGTTTTACTGTACAGTGACTGAGGTCGACTTCCCTTGGGGTTTTACTGGAGGGCTGTTGCTTCGTAAATTCTTTAGCGCAAACTTATATTTACAACGAATTATGATCAAAATAAAGAGTGAAAATCTTGGAAACCACAATTTACGAATGTCTAACGTTATTATAAATTTCTAGAACTGCGTTTCGGTAGTAGTTAGTGTATAATCCATTCCACGAGACGAGCTTCCAAGGAAAACCGTCCATGTGCGCCCATTGGTTAATTGCGCGTGACCTTCATTAGCCACTGTATTTCTTATGATTGTCTTACATGTCGTATTCTTCTCAGTACTTTCATTTCATAGCTCTGGGAGTAATCGGACGTAACAAAATATTAAAGATGTTTGAAAGTGAAAACTTTGAAGTGAGAAAACATAAATGACGCCCTTTTTCGTCAACAGAGTAACTAGTAATTTATAATACGTATTTTACATACAATGCATATCAAGTTTTTATTAATATCATGTTTGAAAATGTTTAATTTAATTTTAGATTTAAGTATTATTAATATCTAATTTTATTTTAGAATGAATTATAATAAATAATAGGTATAATAATATAAATAAGTCACTCTGTCACTAAAAAATTGTTTTTTGATAAAAAATAATGCATAGTATGGTGACTTGCCGCATGTAAACCTTTCCTTTAAAGCGGACGTATCGCTTATTGTTTCGCTTTTCTCTAGCCGCGCGCATTGACCAATGAGCTGTAAGTATTTTTTCCCTTGGAATTCGACTCGTGGAATGGAATATAGTTGTAAAGTTTGTAAACGAACGAGTAGGTATGTTCAATTGTTCAATATCTTTCTTTACACTTACCAGTTGGTGTAATTATTGTCAAGCGTTAAGAGAAAAATTTTTGTCCTCAAAAGAGTTTATAATCTACTACTTGTAAACAAATAGAAGAAGTGGAATATTTTTCTTTATTATGTCTATTTGTAGTTCTTCAACGCCTCAAATATATCAGTAATAAACAAAGTTGCCAAGTTCCAATGGTACTTGATATTGAATTTGATTTGCCCAAAAGTTAGGAAATCAGATTTCAAATGTATTCAGATGTGTATTGCGGTAGAGTTATGAATAAGTTAGACCGAATATGGCAAGTACTTAAACTTTTCGGTCTTCCATTTAATTTAATTTGTTTTTTCATATAACTTGAAGAGTCATTGAATACGGAAATGATTTCAGCCACGAGAATTCTAATCGTCGTATTTTTATTTTAGCAATTTTTTTAACTTGTACCTATTAGGTTTGTTTAGAACTGGGATAAGTCCTTCCGAATATTCTTATCCTCAATTTTAACGTTATCAAATATCTCATTTTACGCTGATTTCCTGCAAGACATAGCATTTCTCCTTCTCAGCGAATCACTTCCAGTGGAGTAGTAGTATAGTAGGATTTGACATGCTTTTCAAAAATGTGTATGTAGTTGACCTCCGATGGTCAGCCACACAAAAATTCTAACAACTTTAATATTTCAACTGTTAATGTCATATGTTTCTAGTACCAGCTGTGTAGTTAGATTTCAAGATTTGTAAACTGCTCGCTTCAGCATTTAGTGTTTTGTCAGACGTCTCTTCTATATCTTCACATCTATCTTCTGTGATAAGACAAACGGAACAGTTCTCTGTTTTTCATTTGCATAGCCTATTCGGCTGATACATTTGCGTTTAGTATAAATCACCAATGATATCGAATGACCACACAAACAAAAACATTAAAAGTAAAATACCTATATTATTACCACAGTGGCGCGCATTACCGAGAACGTATTTCGTGAGATAGCATTATCCGAAGTTGGCATACGGGTTTATTTGAGCAAATAATCGGTAAGTGTCAGCTCCGCCGTTAAACCTTGGCTCGATTCCATCGCCATCTGTAATGAGCACCTGCGAGGATTGCTAGTGGGGAATTCCGGTAACTTTACTATAATAGAGAGTAGACCAGTTTTTGATTCAACCGGTCTTTACTTGAAGCGTTTTCTTTCTGCATTATGAAGTCCATTAGCAAAAGGTGAATATTCTTCAGAACTTTTTGCTGCACCCGAGATAGCTTTCTTGTAGCATTAGATACTTTAGGCGCTTTAGGTCATAACAGAAGTGGTTTTACTTCGTTTGCGGATAACTTTTTACAAAACTAAATAAAAACTTCAGTTATGGCAAAATTACTATCACCTATAAATTCCATAAAAGCATTTTCTAGCAAACTTTTAGCAACCTCATTCTATGGGTTTGTCTTATTGTGGATCCGTAATGATTGAATTTGCGGTTCAGTTTAACGTTAATTCTATAAGTGCCCGTAGATTACATTTACCACTTAACAGCAAGTGGACCGCATGCCAGTTTTATACGTCTACAATAGTATTATAATTCAAGTTTATTTTATAAATCTCTATGATAAAACACGCGAACTGGCTCGCACTTTATTTCAGCAAAAACTACAAAAAACTCCAGCAGCTACAAACCGAATAAAAATACTGGGTTTATTATTTAAAAATGCCTCGCCACACTAACAGTATCAGGGCACTAAATCAGCGACACATTTGTTTATGAACGGTATTACGAATTAAATCTCAACGCGGCAGCGTTTTTTGCCAAAACTTGGAGCGAACAAGCGAACGCCATCTGTATGTAAATTCGCTAACTAGGTAAGTTCTTAAATGGGGGAATGTTAATCAGTAAACACAATGATTAATGAAAGCCTGCAGTAGACGTTATCATTGTTATTTTAATTAG
Source organism: Thymelicus lineola (assembly GCA_963932265.1). Classification (NCBI taxonomy): domain Eukaryota; kingdom Metazoa; phylum Arthropoda; class Insecta; order Lepidoptera; family Hesperiidae; genus Thymelicus; species Thymelicus lineola. Next base: position 13,161,232 of record OZ010694.1, read on the forward strand.
TAGCTGGTATTCATATTCAAACATCTCGGTGAGCGCGGTGATTCGGAGTGGCGCAAGGCGGTTGGCAACGCGCGAGTCGCGACGTCAGTCTTAATACACTGTTTATAGACGTGCTCTTTATACAGATAAACATTGCTTGTCTGTGGATGGAGAAGGCAACTGTAACTAGGCGTCACCCGTTTTATTTAGATGCAGTCTCTGTGTGTGCAAGTTATAATAATATTATAAAATGCATTTATTCTGTCACGTGGCCATTGCATCACATTTCTTTTTATGTCAAGATAAATGACAGCTTATTATCTACATGTCGGGCAAAAGTGTGACAGAAGTATGGTTTATAAAATAATTCTTAAAATTACCGGCTTCAAAATTAGGGATAACTCAAAAACTACTCAACAAGACAAGCACCACCTCTCGATTAAAAAAGAATCATCAAAATCGGTGCATTCAGTCGAAAGTACTGAGGTAACAAACATAAAAAATACAGTCGAATTGAATAGAGTCCTTTTTTGAAATCGGTTAGTACTTACACATGTACCTAGTAATTTATTTGTTTATCTCCTAAACTATTATTAATAATTGAATATAAAAGAAATTCAGTGGGTTTTTATGGTTCATATATGAAATTCAGGAAGCCTGAAGCGTGCTCACAATGTCTTAATGTAATATTTTGAAAGTAGTCTGTTTAGAAAAGTTTAGTGTGACTTAGTAAGAACTTAGGCCTTCTCAACCCTGGGAAGAAATGCAATAGGAAAAAATATTCCGTTTACCCTAAGTTTTAACGCATGAACGCCCCAACTCAGAGTCAGTAACGGTTACTTAAGCCGCTCTTTAGCACATTTGTGAGGCGATACTTTACTAAGAAGCGATTTAAGTAATCGCTAGTGACTATAAGTTGGGGCGTAAGACAAGTAGGTAAACGTAATAAGCTTAAAACATTGCAGTTCACAAACATCAGATCAGATGAGACACAGGTAAATCTTTTCATTGAAATATTTTTAGAATTGTATTTCTTGTAAATTATTTTAACGTCGTTGTTGAAAGAAGCTAGTTGTATAAAATATTTTGCCCATGTTTTCCACTAGAGCACTCTTAGAATTTCCACATAAAAAGGCTAAGAGCCTCCGCTACCAACTTTAACTTTTAATGAAGCTAAAATCCAGATTTGATTTAATACCTAGTGTTCTAATAAACTTTCATTTTCATTTAATTCTGAGACGAGTTTTTTTCGTAATTATTGTCTACTTCTACTAAATTCAGGGAATTATTATCGAGATAAACTTTTTGCGTAGGCGGTAAATTTAATGCTGAAACTCGAGGTTTTATTTATTTATTGAATCATTTATCATTATCATAATTATCTAACTCCAACTCTCCGTCTATTATAATAATCTTATTGCATCACGAGTATTAATTACTTAAATAGCATTACGCAAATAGAGTAGTTTTGTATGTGTATTATATACTCGTATTACTCGTTTAATGGTATTATATTGTTTGCTGTACATTATTTGTTTGTTGTATTCAAATGCGCTATGTATATGAATAAATGACTAGACTAGAGATTTAAATAATGTTATATCAAACTATTGGCTAATAATATGCGTGAAAAGCCTTAGGATTATGATTGTTCCTGGCGCAACTGGTAGTAAACGTAAAAAATACGTACCTATTAATTTTTTGACATATTTCACTATCTAGTCTTAGTATAGCTATGTAATATACTATGTCTTCTATGGTATAGCGTTTGTATCGCTTCAGAAGGACCTACAAGGAAATACAATAAAAAAAACAAGTACTAATATTCCTTTTGCTAACCCATTATGTTAAATTGTATGTAAACTGTAAGTGTTATAATATCGAGATCATCATTGAATCAATTATCCTAAAAATATTTGAGGACGGTGATAACAATCGGAGCGATAACGAGTCAAATATTTGCACATTCAAAACACGGATGATCCACAGGTGACAATAACTGGTACCAACACAACAACACAATAATGTTAGCATTATATCATTAATTACTGCTAATAGCCTGGTACACGACACGTGACCGATTCGAAGTTGTTTAAAGTTTTTTTTGGATATCATTTTCCTCTTGAAAGGTTGTTAATGATACACGTATTTACGATATTACTCGTAAAAATGTAATGTGCCGTACCTATTGAGGTGGCTTAGAATATTAACCCCAATCCCACGCCGGATGGGTGACGTAGGAGACGAATAAATCCGGCGCGCTGGTGGTAGGGCCCCTCGGCGGGATTATATTGGTAATATTGAGTTTAATTGCTAATTAATACCATTATTACTATTATTATTTCTCTATGATGTCCACCTGGATAGCTACAACGCTCACTCATGCAAGACATGTGTCAGCCGCCAAACGACTCGTCGTGTTCCGGCTGGGGGCTTGAGACCCAGTGCTTTCTTTATTTTTCTTCTCTCTTTCTTGACCGGCAACGCATCAGTGATGCCTTTAGTGTCGCTGATGTTCATGAAGAAAGAGAAATATAGGTAGGTATTCCACCACATAAGCTCATAAAGTCAACCAAGCATTACGACTGATTTATATTTTACTCTAAAGTAGATACGCGGTATCGTATGGAGTTCACATCTGCACGGGCGTCGCCCGCGGTATAGTGTGAACTTCGTCAATTAGTTGAACTTGGGCTGCCTGTGTTGCGAGACGTACTATTAGCAAAGATAGTAGATATTTGCTGGAACTAGGCAACTTTCTTGATGTCTAATGTATTGTACTTTGAGTGTTTGGAAGCATTTGAGAATTGCTACAATGCTACAATAAAATACAATATAAAACGCTACAATATTCTGCCTACTAATAAAGTGTCGAAGGAAATGCTTTAAATATGATTAAATGATTTCCCTAGTAAAAACATAAAAAAAATTCTTCTTATAGCCAAATTGCCAACTCGGTATTCGTTTGATCAAATAGAAATGAACTATTTTGCAAACATTGTCATATTGTTTATATACCCAATTAGAAATCGTCCTTTGAAAACAAGTTTATCCCATAGTAAAGTCTAGTTCTAAGCATACAATTTGATAGACCATGCCCCCATGCCCTAAGTTTTATTGCAGCGCTCAATGTTCCACATAATACGAATGGTTGGTTCCCTTTACGTCGAGTCTGAGAGCTGTTCTTCAAAAAGTATACACAGGATTAAAAAGTAATAGTCAGTATCAATAAAATATTGTATATTTATTTGTTGTAAAACACTTACGCCCCAACTCAGTGTTTTGTTTTTGTGGAATTAGCCGGCAAACGAGCTGACTATCCACTGACGGTAAGTGACTATTGTCGCCCATGGACATCAATATCAAAGGCACGCATTAATTCCTACAAAATTGAACATACCACCTTTGCACATAAATCAAAACTGGCGCGATCGTTACGACGGTACGTGCCTCGCCAGGCGACGCCGGCTGATTTACTGTCACTAGTTGCTACGTGTGCTTGTTAATTCGGTATCAGATTTGAACAAACAAGGATTAGTTACTTTACTTAGTAACTACGAGTATGACTAGAGTAGGGTAGAAGTACGTATTCCCGGTAAGGTCCGAGTAACCGGTAACTAGTCAGTTTTTCTATCATTACACCATTCTACCAATATTACCTTAAAGTTTGTTATTGGCAACATATTCTTGGTAATATTTTGCACAAATGCTAATGCAACAATGACTAAAAAGTGCAATGGTCTCGAAACTGTTTAACATTAAAAGTGGCATAAAGGAATTTATTACAAAAGTGCTAAGTTCTGTCACTGAACTAGGACGTCACCGCGTCATACTGTTGAGCTTTCCATGCTGCTGCGAATAACAATACGATAGGAGGATTACATTATTTAAATATTTGAATAAATTATCTAGCGATATAACCTGCAACTTTAAATGAATTTAATTGGAATGTTAATATTTTAACGTTTTACATCTATTGGTACTCATAAATCCCTACTGGACCTAGTACCCGGCAAAATCGTACATTTTCTGTCGGATATTGGTTCGCGCATCAAACTTGTACCATAACCCGTTAAAGTATCGTTATTGAACCTTATTGCCTTCACATAAGTCTCATTTTAGCTTGAAACTGTACACTTTTCTGCCGGATACTGGTACGTGCATTAACACTTGCCCCTAAACCTGTCATGGTCCTTATTGCCTTGAGTTAAAGTCTCACATTCCTTGGAATTAATAATATGTACCAACCAAGTTTATTTTGGTTGCTTTTTCGTTTTTTTGTAGTAATTCTATATTATTGCTAGAAGATTAAGATGGATATTAAGGCATGTGGCATAACTTGCAAGAGATGTTTAATTTTTAAATTCCAGCCAATCATTACTGAGAAGCAGAAGGCCATATTAAAGGCCATGGAGGCAGTCGAAAAAGGGGCCTTAATTTCAGCTGCTACCAGGCAGTACGGTATCCCACGTTCAACGTTGTTTATATCTAGTTCTTTCAGTAAGCCTGATTGTATTCAAATGTAAAGTTTGTTAAAATGAAGCCATAAGTTGATATGAAGCCATAAGTTAAAGCATAGTTACCTTATTTTGAATACTAGACAGATAGCAAGTTCAATTTCTTCTATTTTGTACGGGTACTTAAGCGTTTTCTATCTGATATACTGATTCATGTAAGGTTAGTGGTATACATATTTGTTACTAATGACCCAAGTGGTGTCCGGGTTCACTTTGTAGAATAGCACCACTCCCGTTTTTCCTGGGATGTTGTAAAAGGCGACTAATAGGATTAAAATCCAATAGATGAACAAATACCGGTCATATTACCTGCGGTCATCACCTATGGCATACACGGAAAAACCACGGCCCCCAGTCCCCGGCAGTCCCACTATTCCTGACTACGGTAGCGGTCACGGTAACGGTGGGGCAGGGGATGCGAAGATTCGCCAGAAGAGATCGGGTTACCACCACAAGCAACAACGACCTCTGCACTTGGCAACATTCAATACCAGGACAATGAAGACCGATGATAAGATATACCTACGAGCTGGAAGCTAAGATGAACAGGTTGAACTGGAGCATATTGGTATTATCCAAAGTCCGAAGACAGTGGGAGGACATGATAATACTCAAATCCGGCAACCTTTCTATCACCGGGAGGGCGAACAACTGTCCCAAGGTGGTGTCGGGTTTCTTATCCACAAGTCCCTCATCAACAACGTAATACAAGTTCGGAGCGTGTCGACCAGGGTAGCGTATTACACTCACAATATCCAAACGGTATTCATTGAAGGTCGTACTACGATCCGACTTCGACACATTCTGACGCTGAGGTGGAGGTTAAGTGAGGATATTATTATAGTAGAGCCATGAATACCTCTAAATCTCATTTCACAGTTGTGATGGAGGACTTCAACGCTCGAATAGGCATGCGAAATGGCGACGAAAAAAAGGTGAGGCCTTTTGGCATTGGATGTCGGAACCAACGAGGCCACTTGCTGGCTAACTTTCTGGAAAAAGAAAACCTCTATATGATGAACTCCTTCTTCAAGAAGAAGCCTCAGCGCAAGTAGACTTGGATTAGCCCTGGCGGTTCCACAAAGAGTGAAATAGATTACATTCTAGCCAGAATGAAAACTATCTTTGTCAGCCGACAAACGGCACATATTTAATGATGATCTCAGTGATTAGTAGGTTTAAAACCGGGAGAGATCACCAAATGGTACGAGGCACATTAAATATCAACGTCAAGCTCACCTAATGAAATGAACTCTCCGCCCAACAGCTGTCCAAATCCAAGGCTCCGACAACTTTCAGTTGGAGTTGCAGAATCGATTCGCGTGCTTATATTATTGTGATACAGTTGACTAGTACAATAACAGGATGGTAGCAACAGTCCACGAGGCAGGGTTAAAGTTCTATAAAACCCGCCTCCGTGGTAGTTCTCGGATTCTCTCAGAACATACACTCGGTCTTATGAGGGATAGACGAGAACTGTGTGTGCAGTCTCCAGCCTCTATGGCAGAGTACAGGTGCTTCAGTAAGCAGATCTCGCAGGATCGCAGGCTAGGCTAACGACAAGCGAGCTAAGTTGACCCGACACTATACCGAAGATACCACGGACGTCAGTCTGTATGAAATTGGAAGGGCCCTGAAGCAGCTTAAGAACAACAAGCCACCGGGCGATGACGGAATCATAACTGAGCTGTTAAAAGCTGGAGGAAAGTCTCTCTTACTAATGCTTCAGAAGTTGTTTGATTCCGTTATCAGTAGTTTTGAAGAACTATAGGCCCATTGCACTTCTAAGCCACGTTTACAAGCAGTTTTCAAGGGTACTCTCTAATCGCATAGCACGCAGACTTAACGACTTCCAACCTCCCGAACAATCCGGATTCCGAAAAAGCTATAGCACCATGGACCACATACATTCACTCAGGCAGGTGATACAGAAGACCGAAGAGTATAACCTGCCGCTCTGTGTAGCTTATGTGGATTACGAAAAAGCCTTCGACTCTATCGAGACCTGGGCGGTGCTGGAGTCTCTTCAGCGGTGCCAGACATCGATATATCGAGGTGTTGAAATGTATATTTATACAAATCAGCCACCATGTCAGTCCGATTACACAATAGAATCACGAACCCCATCCAATTGCAGAGGGGTGTCAGGCAAGGGGACGTTATTTCCTGGAAACTGTTCACCGCTGCTTTGGAAGACATTTTCATGCTAATGGAGTGTAAAGGGCTCCGCATTAACATCAATGGTGGACACCTCACACATCTTCGATTTGCTGACGATACAGTAATCCTATGTTAGGACTATGCTAGGGGACCTCACAGTACCTCACAACGGGTGAGTCTTAAAATGAACATGGACAAGACAAAAATCATGTCTAATGTCCATGTCACACCCGTACCGATAGTTGTTGACGGCACTGCTCACGTAGTTGTCGACGAGTACATTTACCTGGGACAAATGATCCAGATGGGTAAGTCCAACATCGAATTCGAACAACTCGAACGAACGAATAACTCGAAGTATCCAACTCGGCTAGGCAGCGTTCGGGAAATTACGACATATATTTTCATCCAAAATTCCTCAGTGCCTGAAGTCGAAAGTGTTTGAGCAATGTATGTTACCAGTGTAAACTTATGGACCCAAGACGTGGTCTTTTGGCGTTGGTCTCATTCAAAGGCTCTAAGTCACGCAGCCCGCTATGAAACGAGCTACGTTAGGTATTTCACTACGAGATAAGATTCGTAACGATGAAGTCCGTAGGCAAACAAAAGTTACCGACGTAGCTCACAGTGTTAGCCGACTGAAGTGGCAATTGGCAGGCCACATCGTTCGAAGGACCGATAACCGATGGGGTCACAAAGTCCTCAAATTGTAGCCACGTCTCGGTAAATCACTGGTCGTCCAGACAACCTAAACGTCGACCAGATGACCTAAAGAAGACAGCGGGAAGCCGCTAGATTTAGAAGACCCAGGACCGGTTGGTGTGGCGTTAATTAGCAAAGGCCTATGTCCAGCAGTGGACTTTAAGAGCCTGTTAGATAGATATTTGTTACCAAAGTTATAATAAAATAGGTCTTTTTTACCTATGAAATTGGACAGATGACCTAAAGAAGACAGCGGGAAGCCGCTAGATTTAGAAGACCCAGGACCGGTTGGTGTGGCGTTAATTAGGAAAGGCCTATGTCCAGCAGTGGACTTTTCTACCTATGAGGTCTTTTTTACCTATGAAATTGGACATTTTATAACCAGCATTTTCAGATTTACTTATCTGTGTATTGGTGAGCAATTCGAAATTCAAATAAATTTTATTTCAAAGCCGTGTTATTTTAATTTCAAATTCAGTCATCTGGTTTTTAGATAGTGATTTTTTTTGTGAAATTGTGGTAGTTTTTGGCGCCATGGATAAATTGAAGATTCGTACAATTTTCGAATATGAGTTCTTACGTGGAAGTACCGCTGCACAAACAACACGAAACATTAATGACATGTCCCGTACATGCCGTCCGTAACACTGCTTGCATAAACATGGTCCATTATTGATTCAATCGTTTTAAATCTGGAAATTTTAAGTTGAAGAACGAGTCTCACGGTCGACTTGTAACCATTGTCGACAACGACGAATTGAAGGCGATAGTGGATCTAACTCAATCCATGGCTGAGCTTGCTGCGAGCTTTGGAGTTAGTTTCAAACAATATTGAAGCACTTACGTCAAATCGGAAAGATAAATAAGCTAGATAAGTGGGTGCCACACGCATTAAGCGACCAACAGCGAGACTTGCGCGTCAAAGCATGCATAGCACTATTAAATCATCATAGAAACGAGGGAATTCTAAATGGAACTGTTACCTGCGATGAAAAGTGGATCTTGTACGACAACCCTAAGTCTTCGTCTCAGTGGGTGGACCCGGGTACAGCACCTAATCAGTGCGCTAAAAAACATTACTCCTAGGAAGGTGATGGTAACTGTCTGGTGGACCAGTGCCGGACTTGTACATCACAGCTTCTTACCGAATGGCACAATAGTAACGTTAGATGTCTATTGCTACGAATTGTAAACAAAGATGGAGAATCTCGCAATTCAAGAACCAAGACTGGCCAATCGTTCTTCACCATTGCTTTTCCACGACAAACCGCGAGCTCACACTTCACAACAGACCATCGCAAAGCTACAAGAGTTACAGCTGCTCTTGCTCTCCGTCACCTGCCGTACTCACCGAACCTTGCCAAAACAGATTTCTACTTTTTTCAAAATTTGGACATTTTTTTAAGTGGGAAAAAGTTCAACACCCGAGAGGTAGTTCAAAACGCTTTCGCGGACTTCATCGCGTCCCGTCCGGCAGACTTCTACAGTAAAAGGATAAACAAACTGCCATCAAAATGGCAAAATTATTTATATAAATTCATATAAATCTCCAATTTCATAGGTAAAGACCTAATACTTACAATTTCACAAATAATTGCAGTAAGTAGTACTTAAAATAATGTGATTCATATATATGTATAATTTGTCTTAAATATATTTTGTATATTTTATTAAAATTAACGTGTATTCATTGGTATAAAACCTGTTTTAAGACAAAAATGCAATATTTCTGTGAACTTTAATGTCAAGCAATAGAGTTTAAATTCGCGGTAAAATTTACCGGATTCCAGGACAATTTACCGAATACTAGTACAAATCTAACGGATACTGGGACAAATGACCTATTTTTAGTTTTTTTGAAATTATTGTGCATAAATCTTTGTTTTAATATAAAACGATACAATAATCTGAGAACTAGAATAAATTACCTACCAAGTCATGTATATCTCGTTTTAATAAGATTATTAGTTTTTAAATAACAGACCTGCAAAGTCAGCGAATATCAAAATTTCACGGATATTGGGCCGTTTACCCTATGTTGTTAAACGTGACATAATATGGCTTTGTTATTAGGTATAGACTTGGAAAGCTTGGATGAATTGAAAAGAAACATTATACTTTAATGAATAACTTTTATTTTTTTCATCCATCCATCCATCCATCAGCCCTTGGAGGTCCACTGCTGGACATAGGCCTCCCCTAACTTGCGCCACTCTGACCTGTCCGAGCCTTCTGAATCCAGCGGATGCCCGCTGTCTTCTTCAGGTCGTCAGTCCACCTGGTCGGGGGGCGTCCTATACTCCGTTTTCCGAGACTTGGGCGCCATCCGAAGACCTTTCTTCCCCAGCGGTTATCAGTCCTTCGCACTATGTGGCCAGCCCACTGCCACTTCAGCCGGCTAATTCTTTGAACTATGTCGGTTACCCTTGTTCGTCTACGGATCTCCTCGTTTCTGATGCTCTCCATAGCCCGCTGTGCTACTCTGAGATTTTTTTCATCACTTGGCACAATTGGCAAAACAAGTTGAAAGTCAAATGTGTTAAGTGAAATCTAATTTATTAATTTCAAAACAGCCATGTCAATAAACCGAACATAAAACCCATTATACATTATAAAGTCGCATCAAAAAGTTCACAATCAATTTGATTTGTTGTTTTTCATAACACACGCTGATAGCAAAAAGCATTTAGTACAATCGCGGGAATAAACGATCGTCCCTTAGTCAGCAAAAAGTTGCACGGGCGATACAAATGGAGCTCAGCTGACTGTAATTGAATTACAGGTAGTATAAGTTTTTGTCCCCCACACTACCCAGTTCCTAATTTATTATAGACCAGCGCGGCGTGTGTCTAACCTAACTGATTGACCGAGTTGAGCAACTTTACACTTTAGTTGGATGGGCTAGTAGAGATTCCCTACTTTGGAAGGCATGTTAAGCCGTCGATTTATATCGTTAGATAAAAGTTGTCATACAGAGGCTTTTGAACCGTATAAGATTCTAATTCGATTCAGGTTGTGCAGTGAAATGCGGAAAAGTTTTATTGACGCAAAGTCAGTACTCATAGTAAAATGCAAAGAGCAATTATAATTTAGTGCTTATTATTCTTATAGTCACTCAAGGCGTATAATATACAACATAATATACTTATATGTATACCTTTTAACTCTGATGGTTACGTGGTAGCCATTATACATTGATACCGGAATGTTCTGTGTATTAGCAGAAATACCTGTGTTGAATTGAATCTATGACATTTGTATTTCTGGGAAAATGATTTTCAGAGAAAATACATTTTGACCATCTTACTATGACCAAGCGTCCTATGCTTTGTGAAAAACTTGGAATATATGCTAGAGTTACTTAGGCACACACACACATAGTATGTGTGTGCGTGGATTGTTCGATAGTAAATGTAACGTTTCTCATGTAAGTTTTATTTGAGTTGTATGCCTGTAAATCGATTCCTTGTGCCAGCCGTCCGTAACTCGAGCCAGTCGGGGTCAGTAGATTGGAGCGCCAGCATGATGGGGTTAGCTCCACTTAATTATAATTTTATTGTTAGCCCGCCACTACGAATTTCAATGGATTTATTGTGGCCATAACATTCGCGTTGGGGTTTGGCTTAAAAGTATAATAATGTAATTTAGTGTCGTAACTTTTGACTGCTGCTCGCATAAATTAAATGTTATAGCGCTTGTAATGTTTCGGTGAATGCCACTGTTCTTTAATGATTCATTGCAGTCTTGTATTGAGATTTTAATCGCACTAATCATTAGTTTAAGGGTAACTATGTGTAATAATGTTGTCAAGATGATTAGTGTAGCCTTTTAAAATGTGTAAGACATACGTCAACACTATAAAGCTAACATCAATGGGAATAACCAAAAATATATGATCACACGAACTTCTCAAATGAAGTTCGATCAATATAATATGAGTGGTTTCATTTGAAGATATAAATATATGCCCTATTTACATTTAAGTGATTAATAGATACAATGAGTTGACGATAAACGAGCTAACGATTCACCCGATGTGGCTATGCTCATCAATGGCCGTAAGCGACACCAAAGGCATGATGCGGTACTTATGCGTTGCGAAAGAAAAAGCAAAAGAAATGAAAAAAAAACTGGCTCTCAGGTCTCGAGTCGTTTGGCGAATCTACGGCTTTCAGCCAATAAGACCTGTGCTGTATAAGCATTCAACCAAAATAAATAAATAAGAGGGAAGCTCGTATTGTCGCAAATATCTGGAATCATTTAGCCTCATGTTTCGCTGCATTTCCCCTCCTCCCGGCGGATATTGAATTTTCATACAGATCGTTTGTTATTGCGAGACCGTTTTTATTTATCGGACGTTTTAACCGGAGCGTTTGTTGACAGGAAATTAATGCATCTACCGATTCAATTTGTATTAACGAGCCGAGAGGCACATCTATTTGCCTCGACTTTATTTTGTTGCTGGGTTTATGCTTAAAGTGGGTTGTTGCTATCAAGGTTATATGCAAATTATATTTTTATAGGCAGTTCAATTTGAGTTAAAATACTAAAGTTAAAAGAGTCGTTAGAAGTACAAATCAACTTAGGTTCTCGAACGAATCTATCTAATACCTTTAAACGAGCAATTCTTGTATATATATATATAATTGGAATCTCGGAATCGGCTCCAACGATTTTGATGAAATTTAGTATATAGGGGGTTTCGGGGGCGATAAATCTATCTAGCTAGGATTCATTTTTAGAAAATGTAGTTTTATCGGTATTTTCAGACAATGATAAACTTCTACAATATACTCTTCCTGACATCTATTGGCAAGTAGCAATACTAAAGCTACTTCAGTAAATGGCGTTGTTAAGCAACAACCGAGCAAAGCTCGGTCATCCGGGTACTTAATATAAAGGTACTTGTTATTTAAATCGATTCAGATGTTGTTTCCTTTCGATTAGTAATTTGATGCGTATCGATAAAAAATATTATCCTACCAATATGGTAACAATATACGAATTTTGTAAAATAATATTTGTTGCGCGCTACAACGCTACAAATATTATTTTAGGATTTATTCATATAAAGGAACATTTACCTTTCATATTTGGAACACAACGGCGTAACATAAATTAGCCCGTCGTACTTGTGAAATATTTCACACAGAATGCCGTTTGAAACATTAATCAAAGTAATCATGGCAATGTTCATCGCAGCACGTGACGCGGTAACGCATCAGAGTCTAAAATGTGTGTTTGTACAACGCTAACCTCCACGTCGCACACCGTCTCAGCGTTAAGCGGTTTCTCGTTTATTTTATTGCGTTAAAACATGATTTTTTGTGGCGTATTGTGTGATTTGTATATAAGTGTACCACGTCAATGCGCCAGTAATGAATGGGGAACGGAACAAAAGTCTTAAGGCATAGCAATAGAACAATATTGTTTATCCGAAGTCGGTCACAGATGTCTATCGATTGCAGTGGACTAGATGAACTAGATCGCCCGGTTGCCAACACAGTTGCTGATTATAGACAATAGTAGGTAACCTAATGGCAGATAAAGTATGGAAATTTTGATTGCTATGACCTGTTACGAGTAGTCCTAGAGCCAGGCGCAAATTTAGTCAATTATTTCCTCCAAGACGCTTCTGAGTGTTGTATCATGAAGCCTAGACAACGTAACGTGAACGAACAGTGAATGTCACATGAAAATTTAAAAATATTAAATGTGGCTTTTTTGCACTTTCAATCAACTGGTAGGTAATTTTTAACCTAAAAAAAGTCATCATCGAATTCTCTACAAAATCTATTATTACACTTTATTTTCCTAAGAATCACTGGCATTTCTAAGAAATAATTAATTTAAATTGAAAAGTTACGTTCTTCAACTTCAATACATAATATATATAAAGAAGAGATATCTTAAATCAATAAATTAAATCAATTAAACTGCTATTATTAACCCCTGTCTTAATACAAATAAGACAAAGTAACATCATGTCCGATGGATTACTTCAATAAAAATAAACCGCGTATTTTGTAACGAGCTTGTCATTTTCAGTAAATCGAACAATCCCGATAAAACCGACACTTGACGCGTGTCATCGCTTATTTCCCGCGCGCTAACGCAAATCTCCGGATTATCGCCGACAGTGATATTTGTAGCGCCGTCGTATTACGTGCGCCGTCTGTCAATATGCCATGTACTTGTAGTGATGGATAGACGGGTGAAACGGGTGACTGCGGGCTTTGGACTTAGGCTCCTAATAATAAACCGATTATAAGATCTCCGCGGTCTCAAGATTTGATTTGAGATGCCGAAATATATCAGGTCGTATGTAAAAGTGACGTTTGCAAGTTCTGAGATCGCGCTCTTGAGTTATCGCGCTATGTACCAGCCTAGTGGCCGAGTGCAGGACAAGGTTAAGAAATCATAGAGTGCTCCAGTGTAGGGACTTTTGTGATTTATGTGCGACTGCCGAATGACTGAGGCTTACTACACCCATAGTACCGGCCTATCCAACTCTCGATCGCATTTCTTTACGCTGTCCCTTAATTACTATGAACGCTTGTTTAATGAATTTATCTTCTAAAAATTATTCATCATCATTAACTACGCATTGATAATGCCATAATTCTGAGTTCTCATAAAGATTAAGAAATCACCACTAAAACCCATTAATTTATCAAATCATTTATGCATCATACAACTCTATCATATACGAGGTTAATGCCGATCGGCTTATGATAGATACAACGCGAAAAATTCCCCAAATTCTAATCCAATAACTTAAACCGCAATACACCCCGGTGCCGCGGTGGGACGTACAACGTATTATCCAAAATGCCATTACACTTAAAAATAGAGCCCTAGGGACGTTGGCGTCGGCGTCGGCGCGAGTTCGCAAATAAGGTCGTTAGTTAGTTAATTAAGATCGAGACGTGATTAAACGTTTCCGAGTGCGCCATGATAGATGACTAACTGCTCACGTCTCTTGCTTCGACTCTCTCCCTCTCGCTCTAAACAGCGCTGGCGGTAACGACGATTAAAGAAAAATAAAAACAAACGCTTACACTCAAGTTTAGGGCTCGCACAATAAGCGAGTAGATAAAAAACCTTTGGTACCTTCATGTATGGATATCGCCAAATGATACGGGACAGGACATAGTAACCTCAAACAATACCATAACCTCGTCCTTGAGACGCAAGACGCGTGCAGGGGATTGTGGCCTAAAGATGGATGGAACTCTTTATCTTAGCCTTAGACTATAATTATACCGAGTCCAGCTATGAGTAATGCCTGAGTGGCCTGTAGTGTACTTTTGAGGTAATCATAATTTATATATAGTTTATATTAAGTGATTTCCCAAGCGTCATGGATGTCAACACGAGGACACAAATAACGACGTTAGAGACTTAATTAAGATCAAGGCGTGATTATCTGATTAATATACTGGGACAGCCTGTACGGACGATTCATATTGCAGTATAGTAGTAGCTATGGACTAGGTTTTGGTTGTACACTGTACGTATATACTTATTTAGTTTTCAATAATTTGGCTTACTATCCACGGACTCCACAAGTCATACGCACGCTACCATCAATTGACGCTTGCTCGCATCTTATCCAGTAAAAGTTTGAAATCTTCGGAACCACGTAGCGGCATTGGCGCGTTTTCCTATAGTCTCATGCAGCTTGCATACGTTCGACAAATGAAGTGCATCCATGTTCGACCATTTACCAAAATGTATCCTAAAATTTTATAAATTTTCTGTAACAATTTAGTGACGGGTCATTTAATAATTTTCATTGTATTTTTAAAAAATGCTTATTGTATCCGCAGTCCTTTTAAATGCGTTAATTTTATTCTCTTCTCTTTTAATCTTTTCAATAAAATGTGACCTTGTTTCACTCTGTAATCATTCGTGCAGGATACATTTTCTTGAGTATCACCAAACAGTGTCTAATTTCTGAAGCAGAATTAATAGAGTCAATAGTCTAAGATTAACAATGCGAATGTTTATCTCCCGCGACCTCGCATTTCCTCTTTGCGATGGTGCTGAATAATTGGCAACCGCCTTCGGAGATATAATAGAGAGGAACTCGGAGCGCATTTCAACTACGCTCTATGCAAATAGCAAGCTGCCGGCCACACCTGGTCCGTCTTATTGGAAGTTATAAGTCGCACAAACTGTCCGCTCGCTATCTCACTTTCTCGTGAGATATTATATGGCATTAAAGTTACTCTGTCTCTTTCAGAAATGATTGTCTGGATGTGGATCGGTGATTTCATTCATTCTTATTACTATTGATCTAAGGTTATTCGGAATTGAGTTGATTCATTTTTGTTCACCTGATACATTTATTTCAAGTATAAATTATTAGGTAATCTTGTTTTTTGTAACTTGAGACAAAAGTGACTATTTCTTCTATACAAGACATTTTTTCTTGCTCTACTTGTCAAAAAGGCAGGGCAAAAGGGAAGGTGTTTCTTTTTATGGACAATTTTGTTACATTTTATTAAGAATCTTAATCTTACGTGGGTAGTTCTGACCATTCATTTGCCATAACCATTACACACACATAATCAACCAGTTACTGACGACCCTTAGTGCCCATTTACTATCAAATAAGTTGTCTATTGTCTATAGGCTTTTAAAGAAACATTAATTTTATTGATATATTTAAATAAATAAATAAAAACCCCTCTCATGTAACTTTCCGACGAACAAAATATTATCGTACCAATATCAACTAATTTAATTCAGTCTTTAATGCACGCTCCGTAGACGGCGGTTTCAAACAAGAAAGTACGATTACTGGCGTCTATACGGCAGCCGTCAAACTTTCCCTGCCGCTTGAAGCGTGTTCGACAATTTCTTTTTCGAATGGATAGTTGCTGTTGGCCCTAGTGGCCTTTACAGGTTCACGTGGACACGTGGGCGAGCTTGGAGAGGCTCAGCCGAGAAGAGGTGCGAGGTGGGAGTGATACCTCCACACCTCGAGAAGTAGGGGCATGTGACGTCCTAAGGGCACCCCCTGTGGGGTTCGAACCTCGGCTTAGGACTTCGCCTGTTTGAATAGTGTACGACTAACATGCTATCGATTTCGATCGAACTCCTTCGTACGGTTCTGCTCGCGTATTTAATTAGTGATAGTTATTAAGTCAGTTTATAGATGTCGCTGATATATAATACTATGGCAAAATGCCTTGTTGACTGAGATATTTATTATCAAGGCAATATGTTTGTTGATGACATCATTACATCAATTAACAGGTATTATGTATTATCCAGAATAATCCTGATAACTACAAAGAAAAATATGAATATGAACCCAAATAGTATTATTTTAATCCTATTACACCGGTCAGTGTAAAGATTTGCCGTCATAGACCCACGCTGGACGTTAAGACGATCGAATCATAGTATATTTATTATTTATTTATTTAAGCTTTATTGAACCATACAAAATGTATTAGTACAAAAGGCGGACTTAATGCTAAAAGCATTCTCTGCCAGTCAACCTTAGGGCAGTTGGACAGCAATGAAGGCGGTTGCAAAGAAAAAATTATTAAAAATGCATAAACTTATAGCGGCGACTAAAAGAATAATATACTTATTTGTAAGTATTAATTATGTTGAAGACAAGAAAGACATCGGTCTAATAGTTCAGCTGTTACTCGTTTTAAGATATGAATGATGAAACATAATAATTTGTTAAAATAGTCATTATTATTTTTAATCTGAATTTTTCAAAATTATTTCAACAATATGCAATCAATCATAATGTTGGATTGGAAAAACGGTGAATTGATACTCTGTTCTAGTTATGCCTCTTATACAACGATCTTCTAACCAATTAAGTTTTCTTTCGATCGGAAAATCAAATTGCCTTCGTATATTTCGAGATAGATGGTATTATACTTTACCTTTATAATTAATACCAGTCTCTTATTTTTATGTCAAAATTTACTTCAAATTATTATTGACATACCTTTAATTTGTTAGTTTTGTCCAATGTGAACGTTTCTCACAGAATAGATGTATCGTGACAAAAAAGACATACTTATAAATTATTTTGCTGGCGGATCCAGTATCATCGTAATGCGCATTCCACCTCCGATCCCGTAATGTTGTATAACAGCAGCTGTGCTGGTATATAACATTGGTATTGTTATTGCAGGTGTGAAAGGAGAGAAAAAGACATATGGTTCCAGCTGCAATCGACAAAAAATGAGTTTGACCGACAGAAGTCTTGGTGACAGTGACATAGGACGAACGTGCCAGTGCTCTGTGTCGAAAGAAACGAGTTGAGGACAGTGAAACTCTCAACAATGGAATATGGTTGACTTGAGCCCGTCAGACTGTTATGCCGCCAAAATGGACACTGAGCGCGCGTATTAGATACGAACAAACGAAACGAAACGAACCCGATTGTAGACGAATCTAGCGAAAATTATTGTACATAATATAATATTATAATCGATTCAATCGTAATCGTTGTCCTTTTTCGAATTTTTTTGGCATCATCGAAGCGGTTGTCGTATTTTTTGTGATAATTATTACTATTACTACTACTAGGTTAGTTTTATTAAGTGGCAAAACTGGGTTGTGATGTGTATAGTTAAGGCGTATAGTAAGTATAGTCGGCGTAAGTACCAGGGGTGCATATCGTCGGAGGAGTCGGTCGCGGTGTTCCCGCGGTCTGATGTGGAGTCCGGTGGGTTGTGACGTGGTTTTTGGCGCAGGCGCTGCCCGGCGCCGATAAGATGCGAGAGCGGCGACGCGCGCACCACCGCACCGCCGCTCTTCTCATCGTGTGCCTACTGTTCCTCAACTCTCAAGTCGACGCCGCTGGTGAGTTCATTGCTTTATTTGGTTTTCGAATGCACTCTCATTTGTTTTTAGTAAATTGCGATTCGTAAGGCACTTGCACGAACAGTGTCAAAGTAATATTCCGTTGGACTATATTATGTAGCACAATGTCTCACTTAATGTCTTACCTATTTATTGCTCTCCAAAATTTATAAGACATTTTCTGATTTGCCATAAATATCGTTTTTCTAAGAAAGATAAATCATATGCGGTTTGCGACTTCAAGATTTCTTGCCTAGACCAGATAAAGGAGCAATTTGAAGATTTTTCAAAGAATTGTCGCTTTCTTAAATTACTGAAAATGACTGAAATATCTGAACACGAATAGTGACCAATCAGAAACTACAGGCTGCTTGCTCCTTCGCTCCTGTCATTAATAATGCTACCGAATGAAATTATGTAAATCTAAATCATTGCATGTAAACCATTCAAATGGCAATTAATTATGTTTACTCGTACAAGACATTGTCATTAATGCTAGTGAGGGGGGACCCTGAATACCGTGGAGTAACTAAATAAGTACGATTGGTTGAACTATACATTTTAAACAAAGTTCATCTTTATGAACAAAAAGCGATATACCGGTAAAGTGTGTCCATCACAGTCCATCACGTACATATGTTGCAAAATTTATGTTTGACAGTAAACCAAACAAATGAGGGTGCAAAATGCATGTTACATGTAAACTAGGTTAAAACAATTGTAATAGAAATGACGATATAACGGCTTTACTAGTAAATTAATTATGTTTAATAGAAATAACTATATTGTATATAACACGTCCTGCCTAATAACTAGTTCCGAGGAAATTTCGTGGGAACTGTGACATTTGATTCGATGTTGTTTCGTTTTTACTGTATACGTTTGTAGGAATATTTTTACAATTGTGAATGTCATTGTTATTGACAAACTAGAGTTTCAGTTTCAGAAAAATTGTTATTCCGAATTTGACTTTGTAATTATAGAAACAAAATATATTCTTGATCAAAATATTGCATCAAAAATGTTCCAACTAAAACTACCATATGTAACTACAATTTGTTGTACAAAAGCGATATGTACGGATTAAAAACATATTGTTCTGAATGCAAAACGTCAATAGAGGAAACAAAGCATTTGGATACTAACGTCGATTACTGTTTCTCTCGTTTTTTGTTAATCTAACACAAAAAAGAGAACAAAAAAGATTTTTTGTTTTATCGAGCCTAAAACTGGTGGGATACTGCATACAGCGGACTGTATTTAAAGAGCTTAAAACTGTTACGATTCTAATTCGGGTAATTTGTACAGTCACAAAAATAACGCTACTCACTTATAGCCCACACTAGCACACACACATAGCCCTGTGTCTCGGGTGCCATGGACAACACACAAAGACAAAAGTACACACACCCGGATTGAGAACAGAAATTCAAACTCATCATTCAAATTTCCGCATCTGTGTGGAATTTTGAAATATTGTCTTTTCCGTTTAGAAATTCCTGTCATACTTTGGATTAAACCCAACAGCATTTATTATTTACGATCGCGCACATTACATAGTGACAACACTTACGTATATTTGCACACATTCACAGAATATGTGCGTATAAAACATCGTCATATTTTTGTTAGGACAAAATGATGTTTTGAAAAGAATCGTTTGAAATGTTGTGTTATTTGTTTCGTATTATCCTAAGTAAAGGGAAGCCGAGGCCTCCCAGAGCGTCGCACCATAGGCCTGCGTGTCCGTATGTTTAACCTAGTTGTTCATATTTTATTTATCCGACGTTACCAGTTTCCACGAACCCTTTTATTTTCAGCTTTCACCCATCAAATAAACACAACAACGAGAACTTTACTCCGTGGCAAGGGATTTACGACAGAAAATATTAAATAATATAAACCGGAGGAAGACGCATTTTACGAGTTTGGTTATTGTGATCATTAAGTTATGTAGTTATAAGCTGCACAGTTATAAGTTGTACAGTTATAGAGCTAACGCAATGAGTGCCCTTACACTGAAAGTTCGCTTATTAGCCCGTAAATATTTTATTTTTTTGGCTTCCCGGAAATTAAAGTGGAATTTTGTAAACACCCCGTTTAAAAGAAGATTTATGAAAGCATATGAGAGTTATACATGGTCTTTAATAAATTGTACCGCGGCTAATCTTGTGTAGTAGTTTATGCACCGGCAGTGTACCGAGCGTGTATTTAATTTGTTTATTTATTAAGGTCTGCCTATAGTTAAATAATGAAATATATTTTTTTAACTGAATTACTTATACGAGTTCATACAGACGTCTCTTTTTATCACTGTAGGCAACTTTGAGACAGCAAAAACACGAACAAATATTAATCCAAGAATAAATTTTAATAATAAGGGGTAGGTATTATATTATTGTTATTGAATATTTACATCATCTAAATTGGTAGGTAGCAACCATTAGTGAAAATTTAATAATATCCATTAATTTTGTAATTGAAGGTATACCTACTACGTTACTTGAAATCAAAAATTTTCTTGCACGTAATTGTTGATTTTCTTTTTGGGATTGATTTTCGTTTAAGGACACATGTACATTTCAAGTATGTCATTATTGTATCTAAGCGACACACAGTGATTCAACAGGGGAGCTGCAAACTCAATACTCATTCGGCATGAATACTGTTATATTTTATCATTAGAATAGGGTAAGGTGCATATTAACATAAAACGCCAGCACCCGCGTAGGGTCCAAACGCCCTGCATAATTATGTTCCCCACTTTATTAAAACAAAATCGTTGGTACCTATAACGTGTCAAAGTGAATATTACATTTCAATTTATTGATATTTATCTAAATTGAATACTGGTATTAAACTGAATTATACAGAACCGTGACTTTGAACCATAGACTCATTCGTTGCTTTGGACTCAGCACTTTAATCTTCAAAATTTATAACATTTAGTATACATCTCCAAATAGACGCCCCAAAGATGCAGCTGCTTTAGTATTTATTGTTGCCTTACTTCTTAAATTATATTATTATAATGCCATCGTTACGTACAGGCGGCGTGTATCATTTGCATAAGCGAGCGGATTCAGCCGCGGCTGCGTCGGCGATAAAACGGCCGACGGCGAACTTATGTTGGCAATTAATGAACGTAAATGATACAACCACGAAAACCGAGTCGGCAAAATTACCGAAACACACCGCCACTGTACGGAGGACGCCCGCGCGAGACCGCTCTCCGCACCCTGATCTCACCATTAATTTTCGATTAAGAATTTTATTGCGCGCGTAAACGCCGACAAAAAATGTTTTATGCGTGCACATATTGGAACGAGTAAAAAAGATTTCGTGTTAGATCTTTACGACATCCGACGAAAATATATTACAAACGTGACTACGGTCGGCGTGGTGTAGGTGGGTGCGATCGACTCGTCGGAAAAAATTACGCCACCAAACCGCTGCTTCCATTTGCATTTTAATATGCACAAGGGGATAGCGTCTGAGCCTGTCATGCTGGTGCCACGCGATAAAGGCCCGATCAATGGGAGTGATGACTGAAACTAATTTGCACCGCAGATATGCATAACCAATAAGCTCGTCTTTGCGTTCATGCAAAGACTGACCGGGGCGGTATTTTTTGTCAGTTCCTCTGTAGCATGTATCTATTAACGTCTGTACCTCCTTTTCTGTTCTCCTTTTATCAAATACAATTATAATACTTACAAAGTTTGTTAAACTTCATTGGATTTTGGACATTTCTCTCGTATATTCTTCTTCAAGTTTGAAGAAAATGCCGTAACTTTAATATTCGGAAAACACAGTCCTTTGGTTACTGAATTAGTATAATATAAAAAAACATAAACTTGTACTTATGTACGCGCGTGAGAAGTTATACTTCTTTGGCATGAAAAAAAATAAAAAAAACTATATTGAAAAAACATTGTTCAAAATACAATATTCAAATACAGCAATATTAAAAATAAAAAATAATTAATATTTTGAAATAATTTAATTTACGTTAGCCAAACTATATGTGTTAAGCGCCATCTGTGATTAATTTTGTATCTACATACTTGTAAAACACCATCTATGTTCTATTACGAGAACTATTACGATACCATGCCACCTAGAACTAACTTCACGATGTAGAATTTAGCTAACTTCACGATGTAGAATATAGGTGTCGACTATATGTATGGAGAATATAGGTACGACACCAAGAAATCAATTTTCAACCTCGTATATAAATAAATATATGACAGTTTAAACCGTCGTAAACGGTCAATAACAGAAGTGGGGTGGTATATAAAACTTTATACAACTCAATTATCGCCGTGAAATTCCCATTCGTAAACACTCGGCGGGCCCGAACATACTCGTGGCTCACGAAGCAACCACAGTCAATGTGTCTCCAACATAATCTAAATGCTAATATTTTCACGTCGAGTAGCGACAAGGATTTCGCACACTCACACATCCATTGACGCGGGCACAAGACACGTTTGTGCTGGAATCTGTGTATCATGCACAGATGTAACACTATTTCTATCATTAGAAAACCTTGAGGCCTACTGTCCACGACGCTTCATTTGACGATTGCATGCAAGCTGCATAATGAAACACTGGGAATAGGCAAATACGACGATGCCACTCCGACGACAGATTTCGTAACAAGATGCAAAAAACTTGCAAGTAAGCGACAATTGACGATTGCGTATAATTTGCGTCTACGTGGACAGTAGGCCTCACTCAGGTGTTTTATGTTTGACTAGCTGACCCGGCGAACTTCGTTTTGCGTTTTTTTTTCAATATTTTTTCTAAAATAAAAGTAGCCTAAGTTGCTCCTTGTTACATCAGCTATCTGGTAGTGAAAGTCCCGACAATATCGGTCCAGCCATTTCAGAGATTAGCCGAAACAAACAGACAGACAGACAAATGAAAATTGTAAAAATTTTGCTTTGGTATACATATACCAAACGTGTATACATCCAAATGCAATTAGTAAAAAGCGGTTATTTTTATATTACAAACAGACACTCCAATTTTATTTATTTGTATAGAGAATAGATTGTGGGAAAATGAACCGTTGAGTATATAGCAAGGTTACTTCTTTTAAGTATGCTGAAGAAAGAAATAGTTAAAATTTGATTGTGATTATTGCTAAATAAATTTAGGGTTTGTTATTTCTAAGGACTGAACTCTAACTTCTCATTTCTTCATTTCTTCTCATTTCAAGATTTGATTGTTTGTTTGCATTGAATGGGCTCCGAAACTACTGAACCGATTTGAAAAATTCTTTCACTGTTGGGAAGCTACACTATCCCCGGGTGACATAGGCTATATTATATTTTTTTTACTATTTTCCCGAAGCGAAGCGAGCGCGATTTCTTAGTAAAGAATAATCACGAATCGACTTACAATTTATTTAAATAATGTTAGTCGAAATGTGAAATGAAATATTAAACTTTCTGAATTCATGTAAAATCAAGTAGGAAAATTCGTCTATCGTATACAGTATGTGTCAGTCAGACGATACACAACAGAGACTTAATCTAAATGCTAATATTTCTACGTCAAGCTCCGATAAGGATTTCGAACACATGCGGGCCACACTCGCACTTTGAGATCCATTGACTTGAGAATAAGACTTTTATGTACGTTAAATTGAATTTCGCTCTATTTTTAAAACCGTCGCGCAGTATAAAATATTTCAATTATTTTGTCTATTTGCGGTGATTTTTTTTTTATTTAGAGTGAATTAATATTGATTTGATACTGAATGTAAGAAATTGCTGGAAAATTTTACATTGTTAGGGCGGCCTAGAAAATTTACCCCAATCTCATGCCACGATGGTAGAGGTCCACGTAATAATTTTATTTCCAGTGTTTTTAGTAATTCATTAATATTAGCTATTACTAGTATTATTACCTTATCGTAAAGCCTGTCTGGCTAGTTACCACCCTCTCATTTGAGTCAATCGTCAATCAAACAGTTTTGAAGTCTATTATGAACAAACATTTTTGCAACCAATTACACAATACATATAGATTACAAATTAGGCCCGTTAAAAATACTCATCATGAAAACGTTCCCTCCTTTAAGGACCTACAGAAAATACATATTCAAATTCCACTTTGAAATTAATTTTCCAAGTGATTTGTTTGATTCCGAGCTTTCCATTGAAAACGTTTGCATTGTACTCAGGGTTCAAAATTAAATTTTAATTTGAAGTCTGCGCCGCAATTTCTGCGGTAATGATTATCCTACAACAATCTGTAGTGGATGTCAGTTAATGTGCGTTTTGCATGGGTTTTATAAAACATATTGCTGTTAATGGTACATAATTAATAATAATCACATAATAACATACGTAATATAATACCCCTGTCGAATTGGGGTTTCCTGTAATGACAGAGTTGGGAGTTATAAAAATAAATAAATAAAATAATGTATTTGTTAATTATGCGGCTAAATAAACACTTTGCTATAGCTAATTTTGTTTTAAAACATGGTAACCACATATTGGGCCTCTTCAAGAGGGGACTCCCGTGCTCAGTAGTAGCGCCATTGATGGGTTGAAGACAACCACATAATTAATTTCACGTATTTATTTAGTAAGTAAAAATGAAATATTTCTTTTTGTTGTAATGTAATCATCCTGTAGCGAGTTCACAATATATATTTTTTTGCTGTGACACGACATAGGTATTCAAATAACTCTAATTTCATCGCTCTATGTTTGTAAAAGTTTCCAGTAATTTTAATTGTGTTCCAGTAATAAATACCAGTAAATTGTTAAGGTCAATCGATTGTTATCGAGCCTACAAAAGACGTGTAATAGACTAATATTGACTTTATATCAAAAGAACTATTCAAATCGTTTGAATTTTAACAAGCAGTTGAAACTTATTTTGTGTTATTGTTTGAAAGGTGTCTTCCCACACAGAAGCGTCCGTTACGTTTATCTTTAGGTCTGTCAAAAGTAAATTTCATCCCACGTCTAGTCTGTACGAAGCAGAATGCGGCAATCCTAACTTTTGATCCTTCGAAAACATTCAAATACTAATTTAAATAATGAAAACAGTAACCGCACGACATCTTCTCATCCACAGTAAAAATTCTTCACATTTTATTAGGTAGCATGGAATCGTAATGAGTCCTCTCCTAAAACATAACACATGCCGTTGGGCTTCATCGTGGGAAACGCCCGAAGCACTACATTTGCGTCTTATGAATATGAATATTATGATAATTTCAGTCCTCAGATACCAGATAACTGTTATTTTGAATATAACTGCCACATTGAGTAGGTACGTCGTTAGCTACGTATCTGGCCACGTCTGGAAGTTGGGTTTAATATTGCGTAAATGTCGTCTAATTGTCCAGTATTAGGTACTCTATTTTTATTGATAAATTTTTAATGAAAATCTTTAATGGGAGTTAACTCAAATCTCAACACCATGATTTTACATAGTAAATATTTACTTATTTAACAAAATAATCACACACATATACATGCCTACAATGACCTATATGTCGTGTACTATGTACTTATCGTCAGTACTTAATTCAAAATCTTAATTATGAAGCTGCAAGGGATTTACAATACTGCAGATCATTTACAATCCCCTTTGTAGGTGTTCAATATCTTCCTTATTTCAGTTCGGTACACGATCTTCGATAGATACTCTAGTTACCTAATGAAAAACAGGAAGATTCCACAAGACACAAAGGAATTATCGAATAAAAATCCCATCTATAGAACCCTGATGTATCAGCCGATAGATATTAATCTCAGACCAATAAACGCTCGTGATAAGAGATTTTCTTTCTATCCCCTCGTAATAGAAAATTTCTGCATGAATTCACGCTGATATTTCAGTTTAATAACGTTTAAAAGATATGCGGGTCATCGATGGAATATGAGCACGTCGTTTGAATTATATTTTATGTTTGGTGACTTCTTTACGAGTAATATTGGAAAGCAATTCAGTTAAAATAAATTTTAAAATAGACTTCTAAGCCGTAGGTACGTAATTGATTTTGGTTACTTAGTTACTGCTTTAAATTATAATCTTTCCATTTCTTTATTCATCATATCATCTCTTTTAATAGCAGACGTAATTTGAGCGGCGATATTGACTGCCAACATTCAAGGGTTATTGGAACCAGTAAAAGCTATGTTAATGTACACTTGTTTCTCATCTACCGTACCTGTCAGTTTTAGAACCTACTCAGTGTAGTGTCTTGCCTTAATCTATGGAGTTTTATCTTTCTTTCATGACGGCTTGCTTCGATTTATGCTATCTACATAATATGTTACTCTATCAGCGCTGCGTTAACGAATTAAACAATGTTACTAACCACTAGGTACTAGTGGTTTGTATTATTTATAGAAATTATTCTTCTGTCATTTTTATTATTATGCGTCTGTTTAACATCATAAAACAACTCTACTCCACTACTTTTACCTATCGGAAAATAATTTCGCGGATATATCGTGAGATTGAATGGTAGTTTTTACAGCTTTTTATTTTATTATTCTCTTACATATTGTTTTTGGAATTTATGTCATTTCTTGGACCTCAATAAAGTGTTCTGCGTAATAATTTCTGATGAAGTTATAAATTTTTTTGTCAGAAAGTATCTAAAAACTTATTTGCAACTCTCATAACAGAACTCTCGTAAATTTTATTACCCTTCCGCTATCCGGGATACCATGTATTCTAGTGGATCCTTATTATAAATTGATCCGTAATAAACCGTATCAAACTACTAAAACCGCAATCCAACCAAAAATGTTAAATCTAAAATAGATACGTGTAACAAAGTTCAAAAGGATTCTTTATGTTCATTATAAAACAATTTTAACATCAAAAGATCCTCCTTTATCACAAAGTCCGCCGACAGTATCTCGCGTTGCGTCCATAATTACCAACTAACGCTGCAAAAATTGGCATGCACCGTGGTCTCTTTAGCCGGGTAGAGAGCAAACAGAGGGAGATAAGCTACATTCACGGGGAAATTGTGAAAGCGTCGGGCCCCAACAAAGAACCTTATTAAACCACCAAGTAATAGATGAGCGTACCAGGCTAAGTGGCGTTGTTGAATTGCCATTGGGTATCCATGTAGTAAATGATCAGATCTAGTCTGGTTAATAAAACGCTTACGATGACAATTTGACAGGCAAGGTAATGCTTAGTCGGAACCAGTGTCTATCAGCATAAAATTTTGGATACGGGTTCGTTAAAAAGTCATCTCCTAAAGGACTAAAATGGGGGTAAAAGTTTGTATGAATATAAAAATCTATTTCGTGATTTCGTCAAAGGTATTAGAAATTCATAAAATAAGTATTGGAGGGATTTTTTAAATGCATACTTTAAAGAGTTAAAATATAAAGTATATGAATAGTTTTAAAAGACAATAGAATATCTCATTGAATAACAAATCCTTCCATAAGTTAATCATTTTTCGACAGGCGTAATAGAGTTCTCAAAGACTGTAAGAATTTAAAAAGGTTGCAAGGGGCTTACTGACGATACGACCACCATGAATGGACCATCGGCGTCGTGACCTTTATAATGGTACTAATACGAGACGCTGTAATTTGCGTCGGAACCTCTATTGACCGTAATATAATGTGTTCCGGTTTAATTGTATCCGGTTTTTCGTGGCGTGCTAGTAATTTGTTGCGGTCGATGCCTTTTGGATGTTGCGAATTCGTTTCAGACAGATTTATTTTTGATGTTATTTTAGAAATCTACTTGTTAGTCCAACTGACTTCGCATAGAAATAATAAGAAGTAGGAATTAAATACGAATCACTTAAATAAATATACAATTCGTATCACATGTGTAAAACTCATGTAAACGATGTATTCAGTTTTTGTCTTATTGGTAGACTTTATTCTAAAAATTAACATGGGGGTGCATTATATTATTATTACACTGGTAACTACCCGTACCCTATTTCTTAGTGTATTATGATGACATTGGATATATTCATAAGCATGTTTTTTATTCCGGAAAGGCTACAGCACCATAGACCACATACACACACTGCGGCAGATTATACAGAAGACCGAGGAGTATAATCTGCCGTTATGTGTCGCCTATGTGGACTATGAGAAAGCCGGCAGCGGTGCCGGATCGACTACCGGTATATCGAGGTGTTGAAGTATTTATACTCATCAGCCACCATGTCCGTCAAAGTACACGACACAGCCACGAACCCCATCCAATTGCAGAGAGGTGTCAGGCAAGGGGACGTTATATCCCCAAAACTGTTCACCGCTGCGTTGGAAGATGTGTTCAAGCTGATGGAGTGGAAACGACGTGGCATTAATATCAATGGCGAATACATCACACACCTGCGATATGCCGATGATATAGTCATCCTGGTAGGATCCCTGGAGGAACTAGGTACAATGCTCGGGGACTTGAACAGCGCCTCGCAACGGGTGGGTCTTAAGATGAACATGGACAAGACGAAAATCATGTCGAATGTCCATGTTACACCCGTACCGGTTGTTGTTGACGGCGCTGCTCTCGAAGTTGTAGACGAATACAATTACCTGGGACAAGTGATCCAGCTGGGTAAGTCCAACTTCGAGAAAGAAGTCACTCGTAGAATCCAACTCGGATGGGCTGCGTTCGGGAAACTGTGTCATATCTTGTCGTTCAAAACACTACCTCAGTGCCTGAAGTCGAAGGTGTTCGAGCAGTGTGTGTTGCCAGTGATGACATACGGATCCGAGACGTGGTGCTTCACTATTGGCCTAATCCACAAGCTCAGGGTAGCACAGCGGGCTATGGAGAGGGCTATGCTCGGTATTTCTCTACGTGATCGTATCAGAAACAAGGAGATCCGTAGACGAACAAGGGTAACCGACATAGCTCAAAGAATTAGCCGGCTGAAGTGGCAATGGGCTGGCCACATAGTGCGAAGGACCGATAACCGTTGGGGAAGAAAGGTCCTTGAATGGCGCCCGCGTCTCGGAAAGCGGAGTACAGGGCGCCCCCCGACAAGATGGACCGACGACCTGAAGAAGACAGCGGGCATCCGCTGGATTCAGAAGGCTCAGGACCGGTCAGAGTGGCGCAAGTTAGGGGAGGCCTATGTCCAGCAGTGGACCTCCAAGGGCTGATGGATGGATGGATGGATGGATGGATGTTTTATGTAAGTTTTGTAATACATTGAATTCGCTCTAGACTTGGCTTAAAAACTGCCTTTTGATTCATGTCAATGAAAAGCAAAGTGTGCGGTGCATAGTTTGCACGTTGCCTGCTTTGCACGAGTTAATTGCTCCTGTGAAGAGGCGTGGGCGATCTTATCTGCGCTAAGAAAGAGTTTTAAACAGTTTCGTTCAGGCTTTTTAGAGGTTGCCTTTAGATGAATATTTTTCACGAAACAGTAACAAGGTAGCACTTGCGACAGCATCGTTTGTTCAGCCATGTTTATGTATAAGCAAAATTTTATAAGATATTAAAATGTTATTGGGGAAATTTTAATTATTGGATCTGTTACTTTTTATCTAATTAAAAGCACCATTTTCACGGCTACATATGCACATAATACATGATTTGTAAACACTGATGTGTTTGACAACAATTCTAGCTGATTGTAAGTAGCGATGTTGATATGCACTACGACATTAAGAGCCTATTCACTTGTTTGTGTTTGGCGATGCGGATAATCTATTCCAGTCCTTCGCGGCTCGCATAACGAATGACGAGGCAACGTTGTCCGAGAGGGATATTCACGACAAAATGTTAGGTACTTACCCATTAGGCTAGGTTCATATGACCGTGCGGTACAAGATGTAACCAAATAAAAGGCTAGGTTCATATGACACGGTTCATGTTCATAGACGCGCGGTCGTGTGAACCTAGCTTTACTGCTCTTCGTCGGGTTCAATCGTGGAAAGCGTATAATGGAATTAGGTCATATTTCTGTGTACTCATTCCAAAATGTATTCTTTAAAAACCACGACAGAGACGAAGACAGAGACATCTTGCTTTCATAGCTGGTGTGATGTTTAGGAAGATTTGCGATGCAAAAAATCCTTAAGTATGCATATGTGTAGATCCGATAACATTGGCAAATGTTGGCCAAATACAGAGGCATCAATGACAAGTCAGCGATAAATAGATACAATTTTCATAAATCTTGAACACGTTCCCACAAAAATAGCTTGTATTTTATGGGATAATTTCATTTAAAAATGTAGATAGAGGTACCTATACAGCAAGTGTCAAGTAGACAGCTACTGGATGCACTTGACTTCGTTCCAAGTACCGTTGAGTTGCTCCCTGCAACGCAGAGAGAAGCGAAAGAAGTATACATGATACATGCATGCATCGTTTGTGCTTTACTTGCTCTGCTCTTGAAGGATGTTACCTGCAATAAAGAGAATTTAATACCTTGTTACCTTTATTCTAGAAGCATCTAACCAGGCGGACGTTGTTCTGCAATATATCTTATTTTGTACTCTAGCAGACTTGCTAAGAGAATTTTATAATATAGCAAAGTCTGTTTTATCCTTAATATCCAAATGTGAACGACATTTATGTCAGTATATAATAGACATGATGACAGTTACTAAAAATCACTAAAATTATGTATTTATTTAATGAAATTTATAATGGAGTTTTATTAATGGATTACAAAATATATATTTATTGTATTATATTATTGTGAACGAGACTAATAATGTAATATAATACTAAAATAAAGCTACAAACTACGGTAAGCCGCCATGATATCTTGAACACCAACAATGAAATCATCAGTCTCAATCAGAGCGAGTTACGTCACGCTTAAGTAAACAAACGAATATGACAATCTGAAATGACATCTTGTCTTATTACTTTACTCAGTCGTGATGTCACAAGCGACACCGTAACACTGAAGTGTTGTGGTGCGAATTTTAAACTTATAAATCAAAGTATATTTATTTTATACTAAACCTTATTTTTTGCGGAAATATGATATACGTTGTAATTGTAATAAATTTCCCAACAATATGGAACAGTATTTCAAAATCTGTCATCATGCCTATTATTACATATTGTTTGAGTAATAGGTGGTATAAGTTTTTCAGTAAAATCTTCTTATTTTTTAAATGGTGGTTGAACCTAGAGGCTTCCAAACTATTGGTATTTTATTCCCGACATACTTATTGAAATGCAATACTTCCGAATACATTTGCAACGTAAATTCTGAATTTCAATATGAAATGGGAAAGCGTGTGGTCAATATGAAATTTGTATTACGGGTACGCGTTTCAAACGATACGCCATTTACGAGTTTTGAAGGAAATTTCGATATCCATTTTCGTATTATACAATTTTGCGGAAATATAGCGCAGAGAACGATCGCTTTGCAACGCATTGTGCGTGATGATGTGTGCAAAATTATGCTGCTGCTGAAGAGAACTCGGCGTTGGGATGTTAAAATTCTTTCCAATGTATCTTTCAGTATGGTATGTACCTAGTAGTAAAGAAGTTGAAAGGAAAGAAGTGTGATCTTCAATTTAGAAGTGCCCTTTATACTCATGGGGCTGGTACTCATTTTGCGTTTTGAAACGCGCTCTTTCATAACGCGCGTTTTTATACTAAAGAGGTCATATATTGTACTATGGAAACGCACTATTCTTTTAACACCAGCCAAAATATGTCCTTAAAGGTTTCATTAAAGGTTACATATACATATATTTTTAATACAAAGAAAGTGCTTGCTCACGAAATGGGTTATCTACGAAACGAGGTAAAACTTATTTAATACTGGGATTGAGAATTTCGTCTCTAGTGGCCAATGCTCAATAAGGGCTCCCACACAAAACTGCGATGCGATGCGATGCGAATTCGCATCGCAGGAACTTGCGATGCGAATTTCTGCGATACGATTTAGTGCGGCAAACCGTTTGGTAGGGCGACCATTCCTTCAAGTGTAGTCAGCCGTACTGGACATGTTTTTAGGAAGCGTAAGATGGATCGCAAAAAGATTATTGCACTGCTGTTATTGTTAAATAGATATAAAAGAAAAAGAAGATTCTGGGTTCATCCATTTATTACGATTATGAACTCTGATGGGAACTATTTTACTCAAAAGTACTATGCGTTGAGAACTGAAGAAGATAAATTTTTTGATTATTTTAGAATGAGCATATCTTCATTTGAAAAGTTTATAAAGTTTATTTTTTTATAAACAAAGAAGGCGGCGGCGCAAGCGCCGCGCGTCTTTCTCTAAAGCTGTCTCAGAGCGGACTAAAATGGCGTCACCAAGGATGACGTCATATCGCAGGAATGTGCGATGCGAAGCAGATCGGAAATTCTTGCGGTGCGTTCGTGCGAATTCGCAGATATTTGCGATGCGATGCGAATTCGCGGTTTTGTGTGGGAGCCCTAAGCTGAGAATCTTTATTAAACTTTTAAGATTAAACTAAGTATATCACAACTGTTCAAGTTCCGCTCGAAATACCCGGTTAATAGAGAGTATAGATCATCTTGAAATATTGTCGAGATTACTCCTTCCGTGGAAGCTAGTTTCGCGAAACAAAGGCGCTGCGGTATGAGTAAGGGCAGGTTCGCGCATACAGCGGAAAGCGTTTTTTTTTAATTTAAATTTAATTAAATTTACTTCCTTATGCAACTTAATGACTAGAATTTCACGTATATTTAGTGTAAATATTAGGTCCTTGAATAAGTTCTCGCTGTTTTTTTTTTGGAAAAATAAACGCTTTACCCACAGTAATTATTAAAACATACTTCAGTCTAATTATTGCCCGTCATTAATACAAAGACACCTTTTCCCATCTTTTTGACAGCAAATGAATCGGAAAC
Source organism: Thymelicus lineola (assembly GCA_963932265.1). Lineage (NCBI taxonomy): Eukaryota > Metazoa > Arthropoda > Insecta > Lepidoptera > Hesperiidae > Thymelicus > Thymelicus lineola. Next base: position 13,194,276 of record OZ010694.1, read on the forward strand.
ACGAAACGTCTTTTGAGGCTATCCATGAAATGAAATGAAATAAGTTTTATTCGAAGTAGGTTTGTTACAAACACTTTTCGAAAGTCACTCAACGCCATCGCTTCAACAAATCCCTACATGAATCAAACTATTTTTCGGCACCTTCATACGATCGGAAGTGCTGCTCAGATAGACCATGTGCCATTGAACAGAATAGGTGGTACCCGTAAGGGGCTATATCCCGTGAATATGGCGGATGCATACCTATCTCAGCTTCACTTTATCTAAAGACGTTTTCAGTTGTGCGATTACAATTTTATATGAAATGAAATGATTTCCATTGATAAATCGATACACGATATTCCACCATCTTACACTAGAGACGTGTCTCACTATCATACAGTTTAGAAACTAAAGTGTGTGTCAGCGTCATTGTACAAGGCTTAACACTCTCGCGGAGGCGTGAACTCTTTGATGAAATATGCTGTGTGATAACTCTATTAATGGTGCTTCGCAGACAAAGTGGACCGTCTTGCCATCCAGCTATCCCAATTAATCCCATAGACTGTGTAACAGTAAGCGGTTTCGTCTATATCGGATAGCTAATAGAAACTTTGCAGTGAGGCAAACTGCTTTGAACAACTTTTTGATTTGGTTTACAACTTAAGACTAACATACTAAAATGCGGTATGTCATAACCCTTGTGTGTTATTAGTTTATAGTACTTTGATTTGTTATTATATTATAATATTTTGACAGCCCCGTTTGTTACTATTATTAGGGGATAAATTTTGGTCTGGAGCAGACATTTATATAAAAATATGTATTTGTTTTCGGGGAGTGAGTACTTATGATGTGTGTCATATGCATGCATCACACAGTCAACTATGTGGTGTGTTTGATTTAATTATGACCATTCTTCTTAACATGTTATGATAATCCGAAACCAAAAGTACCTAATGGCATCGGCGCAGTCACAGTTTGTTGAGTAATTTTGCTGGCCCCACTCTTTAATTTCCACTGTGTATATTATTACTTCTCGCAGCTCACTTATACTTTACACGAAATGAGAGTAAAGCAGGTCGCAGGTGTTATTTTTGCATTTGAACCTTTTTACGGAGTAGCGTTTATAAACATTTTAAGTAAATCCTGCTTAAAGGTTTCGTCAATTACTGAAACTGAATTTGCGGGTAAATTATGTCACGTCTTACTTTAATAACACAGTGTACATTTTATCCGGCAATGATATTTTTATCCGGCTGCCCGTACCGTCCGTGACTTAATAGTTTAAGCCGCCAGACCAAAAAGTACCAATTTTAAATCCTGTCAAATTTTCGCGCCTTCACTAAAGTCAATAAAAAGGGAATTTTGACTCGATAAACTCTGTTTCAATCCCGTACATGGGGGTTTTATTAGGTCGGTAGATATAGGGCAACCGTTATTACATTCGGGCCGGTCGCTATTCTGCGGCTCAATTTGAAGACCGAATCGGACGTGGTTCCGGTTTGGCTATATTTTATAAGGGAGGGAGAGTTTTGTTTTCCTACGGCCATGTATTGAGCGCTCGACGTCTTGGCGGAAATACCGTTAGAAGGCTCCCAAGTTTGTCAAGAATAATGATTTCCTCTTTGTGTTCGGCTGTAAATGCGATTCTGTTGTTTTGATTGCCAGTACTCGTACTTGGCTGTTGGACAAGGGTATGTAAACTTTGAGATGATTAAATTGGAGATAATGTATTGTATTTATTCAATAAATTTAATCTAAATTCTATCATAGTTAGTATGTTAATAATGTATCAAAAAAATTCTCAATTTTCATAGTTTTCATATTAGAAAAAATCTCACGTAACTTCCCAAGGACTTACTCCAATGTCACGCTAGTTTCTTTAATTATTCTCGCGTGTCTGTGTTTCGTGACACAAGTACTCATTCACAAACACCGTTCACGTAAGTTTTTCCCCCAAATTGGCGCTATTCAGGGAAATTAAAGGATTGCCTTAACAGCCATTATTATTCAATTACATAACATGGAATACTGGGATCGTAAGCTATGCATGATGTGAATCCTTTACACGAAATTGCTCCGTAATACACAGGGTTTAGTGTGACATTCATATGCAAGAGCTACCGGCGACTTCCTTGAGACAATGACCGCGCGGTATGACTAAAATCCCTTTTTTTACTAATTGTAATCGTTATATTATAATATATTTACTACGATATCATTGTATGACTGCCGTAAGCCCGAAATTTACGATTAAATTATTCACCCTTTGCTGTTTCAAATGCATATTAGTAGGAAGTGTATTTTTCATAATTTTATAGGTCAACCTACTTAATGTTACAACGTCGTAATCTGATTAAAAACTATTCGTTTACCTTTTAATTGCTGACGATTACTACCTACTGGACAATATATCTTGTGATCGCTAGGGGACGGAACAAGGTGACTTAATTATGTATAATTATAAAATAATTCTTGACAAAAAATAACCGACTTCAAAATTAGGGATAACTCAAACACTACTCGTCAGATCTCGCTCAAATTTAAGTGGGACCACATGACAAGCACCAGCTTTCGATTAAAAAAAGAATCATTAAAATCGGTTCACCCAGTCGAAAGTTCTGAGGTAACAAATATAAAATAATATAGTCGAATTGTACATCCTCTTTTTTTAAGTCGTTTAAAAAAGAGAAATGCCAGAAAGAACTTGAATGATCTTCAATGAATAGGCATGATTATTCAATAAATACAATCATACAGGCATTGCAATACCTTAACTCTGCGTTCCACAGACTTCAGTGTGTTAGAAATCCTTTTATTCAAATCCGTTAACGATCCATCTAAACTGACCAGCTTGTTACCACCTTAACAGACTAATTGTGCGAGCCTACGTCGTCGTTTATTCTTGTTTGTCTACGGATTTGGTCGTTAGGAATTCAGCCGCATTGAGACACATAATATAGCGCATAAATACAGCCCTCGGGTGTTTCATTCACGTGACTGAGTGACTTTGCTTTCTTATCGCTTCTTTATTGCAGTATTTTGTCGGCTATGGCTGAACAAATTTTTATATTTATTTACTTCTATCACGCTGAAAGTAAAAAATCGTTTGTAAGTTGCTATTCACTTTACTCCAAAATCGATTCAAAGATATATACGTAAATATGTATTCAGTCTTCTGCTAGCTCTCTAGTTTCACTTCAAGATTGTGATAGGTACGTTTAAATTCCAAGTTTGAGAGTTTTAGGATTTGCCTTTTTTTAATATCAATTGATCTTTGCCAGTATACAATTACGTAAACTCAATCTATCTATTTGATATTGTTAGCAGAAATCATAGCAAATTTTTACTTAGTTACGGTTACGGATATTATATAGAAAACTTATTTTCTTGTCAACCTAGGGTGGTCTAATATTGGACTGGAGCAGATTTCGTTTGAAAAGACAGACAGCAAACTCATCTCATTAATATGCTACAGTTCAGAGGGAGCGGTTCAGTAATGACAGTTTAACCAAGTCTTGGCCTCAGGTTATAGCCACCGCTTTTATCAACAAAATCTAAAGAGATGTGAGTGGGTGCAAAAGGGGAATAGAATAGAACTGTCCCTCACCTCTTCAAAGCTTGTCATAGTATCTTTAAAGATGTTATCAAGATTATATCAACTACTATAAGCACATGTTTAAGTGCGATAGTGACTTAGGTTATCAAATGATTAAATTTCAGAATATCTAATAGGCTATCAGGCGACAAGGATAAAGTTTCGACATGATTGGTATTTTAATAAAATAAGTTTATGAAGTTTATAACGACACCAAAACTTCGTGAAAATGCTGAATGGGCGTTAAATATGCCTACTATGTCAGCAGGAAGCGATCCACATCAGCAATATCGCCTGAAGGCCAGTTATTTTTTGGGAATATTTATGGAAAAATATGCGACCGACGTGTCTTCGCTATTTTTTCTTTTTAATGGTAAATCAAACAAGATTTTAAATTCGACGCCATGGTTTGATTCAAAATCAGTCAGATAATAATTCTCGGTCACACTACCCCCTCAGCCGGTAACCGAGTACATAATAACAAAAGGCACTCAGTTCCAGGTAATAATTCGTTTCGTGCTCGCGGAGCGTGTAATTATTTACGTCACAGTTGCCCTAAATCCACAGTGGCTGGATGGTTATCCGTTCAAGATGATGTTGAAAAAATTTTAAATTCGTTCTGTATCGATGCTTATTAGAAATATTGATCCGATGACGTCGTCATCTTATTTTAAAATGCATTTTTCAGATGTATCTCTAACGTCCCAACTCAGAGTTACTTTACTAATGGTTATTTAAATCGCTCCTTAGTATACAATTAGTGACTCTGAGTTTGGACTTATGAAAATTACCTAAGTATTAAAAACTCGTTTACGTAGATATCCACCGATGGTTGGTGTATCTCAAAACCTCTTATCGTTTGAAATAAGATTATTGAATTATTTTAAGTTAAATTACGTAAACTGATACTTTATATCTCCACGGTAGGTACTTAGGATTGACAACCTTCTAAAGAAACGCGGGAACAAAATATAAAGAAAACACTAGGGGCTTTCAATCTTCATCAATCTTAGGCCAACTTAAGCGTTATTATTAAAATAAGAAAAACTAGTGGCTCTCAAACTTTGCATGCTTTTAATAATATTTACGCCCTAGTATTTAGTTAATATTAACATTGTTGTCACCTCTCAAATATGTATATGTAATTTAAAAACCTACAAATTTTTGATTGAATCAATATTAATTTACTTATTTATACTTTATTGAGCACAATATTAAATAACACACAAATGGCGAGCTTGCTTAATGCATTCTCTACCAGCTAACCAAGTACTTACAAACAGTCAAACAGTGCCACACCACGGGCGGTATATTATACGAATGAATGAAGTAAATCAATTTACATACACTGATAAGTAATTTTAATTCTGTGATACGATACAAATAAAGCAATTTTGGCCGGTTTAATGGAGGAATTGTAAATTAATTATAACTGTTGACATTCTTGTTAGGTACTGTTATTTGACAATAAAAATGAAATTTAAATTTATTTACACAATAGTTGTGTAACGATATTTTTTTGTTCCTCAGAACTCAATATAAACAATGAACCATTAATTCTGCTTATAGATGTGAAAGTTTTGCAGATGTTTAGAAGTTTTTGTTAGCATCACGCGCTAACCTTTCTACGGATTAAGATGAAACTTGGTACACAGTCAGATCATGTCCGAACTTTAGGAATAAGTTAGATCTTATCCCGGTTATACATTCCTGTGGGATGATTTGGACATTTATATGTTTGTGAAAATACTCTTCCACGAGCGAAGCTCTTGCCATGTGTTGTGCAATCAGTGAAGTGGAAAATGATAATTGCTTTAAATTCCTCTCAAAAACTATTTACTGCTGATATTTTTATAAAACTAGAAATTAGTATTTAAGAATTTAGTATTTAAGTAAGTAGCATTTTCCATATGCCAAGTTTGAAAAGCACAACGTCATAATGGATGAGCGAGCAGTCTACTAAGTTACAACCCGCGGCTCCCGGAATTACCTTTCTAACTGCTGTCGTCAACGAGATATACGACTGAGGTTTGCACCGAGACCGGTACAATAACTCCACTCGCAATACACCGCTGGGCCCTGGAGTACTTCTCGACAGTTATTGGGTAATACTGCAGCCACGAACATGACAAATAGTTGCTTCGTATGCGTTCCGTTCCGACTTGCACCGCGCTGGCCGAAGCATAGCGAAGTCATCGTTTGTTAATCTATTGGAGCTGTACACGAATGATTTCCACTACGTTTGGTTGCTTTAATGTCATTGTTCGAGGTTCTGCGAATTTGACTAAAATTAATAATTTGATATCTAGTTAAGACAGAACTAGAAACAAAAAATGAACGAGAAATAGGTACTCAATAAATATATTGACCGTATCGGCACATCATATTCGTAGTATCATTCTGGTTCCTGTAGTAATATGACATGTCATCAATGGGCTTTGTGTTAAGCCTATATGAGGTTGATATATCTGATATTCTGCTTTGTCGCTAATCTCCTTGACAAATCATGCATGAGCAGCGTAAACAGCGTATTGGTGTACTTGGTTTCTATTGCTTAATTGTTCTGCCTACCTGCTCCCAGGTATCTGATCTTCTAAAATGATTATTGCCTTGTTGTTTAATATGTCGGATATTGATATAAAATGTAATAAAACCCTTTGTTTCCGCATTCGACTGGATTTTTATCGAAGACCTAAAATATCTGCTCATCAGAAACATCTGCTCATCTTTAATATACATTATACATCGATATGGGTTCCCCGCCATGTTTTATTGTGATTCCGCACTGTTTCTTCTCTTCTATTATCTCCCCGAGGCGTACCGAATAAAAATTCTGGCCACGTCTTCGAAACATAAGAGGCAATAATACCGTGAATGTTCTAGCTCGTCACGGGAGCACAGGTGTGTTCGGGGTTTAATTGTGAAATATTTCAACCCTCCGGCGCCCCTGTAGTGCCCGCCCCGTCTAAACTCTAAAGTTTAGCATTTCATATTCGAGCTCCGCTTAAAATAACGTCCTTTAAGCTCATTAGCTAGGAAACTTGTATTAGTAGGAATAAATTGTTGCCGATTGTATTGCTTCGTAAACCCTTTTAGATTATTGACGCTGTCGCGAGCAATTAAGTTCCGTTTAATCTGTGAAGGTGCCGAACTGCCGATATTGTTTTACTTAAGTAGATCCTTTAAGTGTCTGAGTAGGAAATAAGATACCTCCTTCTTTTGTCCTTTCTTCTTTTTAATAAGTCACCTTTTAGAAACGGTGCTGCAATAAAAATGTTTGATGTTCATAAGTGCATTGTTTCACACTTACATAAAATAAATGTTTTATTCGGTATGAACATTTCGTTACGTGTGAGTTGTGACAAATACGAGTAAGTAAATTCAATTTTGGGGTCGCAGCCGCATCGTTTAAAACTAATTACTGACCGACGTTGTTTAAGCCACTTTATTACAAAACAATTACCTTGTTGAAATAAATACCTGTATGTTAATTTTGATTTTACCTCTTGTTATAATTTAAATTAGCTTGAAATAATTTAATGTAGTGGAATGACAGCCTCGAAGAGTTAGAAGTGAGACTGGGATGTGCGTTAACACTGTGAGGCGTGAGCTGTGTGAAATATACTGTAATTTTAATATGAATAATAAAAATATTGATCAATTTTACTATCACAATAAGCAAAAATTTTATATTTACGAAAATTTCTTTGGACCTGGAAATACGATACCTACATATTTTTTACGATGTGCCTTTATCGGAAATGGTACTACGGATAATAATAATAATAATAATAATAAAGCCTTTTATTCGGACAACAGTTTTTCTTATACTACTGCACTGTTATATATGAATTTTATACAATTTAAACAATTTAAATTTATTCGCTTATTTGGTGCTTCTTTATTTTCTGTAAGTCCGTTTGCCAGTTGGCAAAGGCCTCCTCCAAACTATTCCATTCGGATTTCTCTCTGGCTACTCTACTCCATGTTATGCCTGCAACCTGCGTGATATCATCGTCCCATCTTTTTTGCTGTCTACCTCTTTTCCTTTTACCTTCCCTTGGGTACCAATGGGTAATTATTTTGTTCCACTTGTCCTTTCCTCTGACCATGTGTCCCGACCACTTCCATTTAAGCCTTTTTATTTTTAGGGTTACATCCTGTATCTTGGTGTTTTTCCTAATGTTGATGTTTCTTACTCTATCCCCCCTCTTTACGGATACAAAGATTAAATTTAAATTACAAGTGAACATAAATTTGTTATGGGATGAAAATTTTCAATAAAATTCTCCGCTTGATACATAATCATTAATTATATTAATGAACGCAATCGCCGCAATTTGCGCGAGTATCCAAAATACAAATTTACTGTATTTTTTGCATAATAAAGACACGTTCATCAAATTTAATATTTTATGCATTTAAAATTTGCAACGTACTCGTATATGCACCGCTGCTCTTTATGTCGATATCAACAATAATTTATAATAATTATAATAGGGTAACGAGGCCGTTTTTTATAAGAACATTGATTAAGAAGCTAATTCAATATAATCATGAGCTATTGAACCGACATTTAGGTAGTAAAAGCTTTGTTTTAAAACTACTTAGTCACGTTTAAAATTGGTATACTTAATTGACTATAAAAATAATCAATGTCATAAATGCAAGTAGATCAAATTATAAATCTGGCTTCACGTAGTGCAGGTCTATCCTGACAGATAGCATATTATAATACGTCAATTACACATAACGCCTGCTCCGAACGATAAAATAATACAAAGGATATAACTGCAATTTAAGACATTAAAATATGTTCAAAATATTTATTTTCGGTGAATGCTTACAATCTTAAGCCTTAAATGCGGTTAGTATTCGCAACCGGTGCGCTTAACTACTTTGGGATAAAATAAGTGGAAGTTTCTACGAAAATAAAGCGGCCCGAACTGTAATAAAGACGAAACTAAGTAATTACGCTATACGTTGCATTGGAGTTGTTCGGAAAAAATTCAAGATTTGTTGGAAAGGCAAAAATTTAAATTTGATCTTTATTTTTTAATTTGTACAAAAAAAATATGTATGGAGTTATTAGTTAAATCGTCAAGTTTCAAACAAAGTACAAAAAATAGACATGATTATGGCTCAAACCTCAAAATCTCTATACTCTATTCTGTCAATTTTTTTCCAAACGAAAACACAGCCAATGTTTTTGTGAGGGAGGAAGTTGTCGTTTTTGATGTTTCACTGTGATAGACAAGTTTTGACGCTTGGAATAAATGGAGGCTTTGCCAATAAAAATACGCGTGACAAGTGAAATGTTACAGGCAAAGTTGAATGATGTATTCACAAAGTGTTAAAACAAGTCTGTGAGGTACCCACTGAAAGCCATCTTATTTAGGTATTAGGGTATGAAAATATGTAATCAAGTTATCTTATACTCAAAATCGACGTTTTTGTAACGAAGCTTCCAAAGAAACAATCACTATCCCATCCCATCCGTCTCAGTGATAGGCACAGTGACGAAATCATCAAACTTAAAATACTTTTTATTTTTCGGTGGGAGATTAAAACGGTACCCTCATCGCCTTCGGATGCAAATCACGTTCAGACACGCAGAAAACATTTAGGTAATACGTTTTAAGTAACCCCGGGTGCACATTACTCGGTTACCGGTATGCCGTAGGCCGAGGGGATAATTTCTTACGTTTGCCGGAAGATAATGTTCCTAATATACGTACACACACTGCACAGTGGTACGTGTAAATTGTCGGTATTCTCAAATTATTCCTATGACTAGATGACCCATTTTATAAAGAGACTCATAAAATATTATTTTATTCAGCTTTGTTGTATGGTATTATAAATTTCGTACTACATAGTAATTATTAGTTTCAAAGTACAGTAGCCGCGCGAGTTGACTGCAAAGCTAAGAATGCGGCCATTGTTGTGACCTGATTGGTAATTAATTAGTGATATGTCGATAAATTGGAATTAGTAACATACATAATTTAATCTCCCCGTGTGGTGCCCGGTTCACTTTGTAGAATAGCACCACTCCTACTTCTTCCTGGGATGTCGTAAAAAGCGACTAATAGGATATTCCAGGAGACGGGCAGCAGCGTCTCCCTGCGGACTAAGAACATCTACTGCGGTCACCAACACGCATTGGATAAGCATGGTGATTACCGGCTACAACCCCCAATGATAGCCACAACTATCCTCGGCTCCCAGTCCTCGGAAGCCTGGATGTCGGCAGAATGTGTGGTCATACCAATCGTTTTTTTTACTAAGCGTATTAGTTGAGCGATACTCGTATGTGAATAAACACAATACCTGGCGCGTACGCCCATCTTGTGCGATGCTGCCGACGAAATGAAAAACAGTCGATGGGTACGGAGCTTCTTCGAGTAAGTGGTTTCATTGTTACACGGCTTGACATTGAGCTACTGCGTTTGTTTGTACTATGTAAATAAAAATGAAATATATATTAAATACGTCGAGCTATTAGTTTAGACGTTATTCTTACTGTTTTGTAATCCTTATTTTATCATCTATAAGGCATATACAACAACTCTTATAAAAATTCTTAAAAAAATCTGTTATAAAACTTCAAACTGCTCTTCTGTAAAGTTAGCTAAATGTCGCTTAGTCAATTTTTCCTTTCATCATCAAGGTCGTAACGACAGAGCCTGGTGTCGTACGCACATTTTAATTAACTAACACACTCGATAGGGGCACGTGAGAGTTTGTAGTGTGTACCTTGTAATTTCCAGGAGGAGTCAAGACGCTACACAAAACAAGCTTGTTTGCTTTTCATTACGTCGAAGGCAAACTAAGATATGGCAGGTGCCCCGCTGGGTAGGCAGCCTTGTTTTCACTGGTTACATAAACGCAAATGGAAAAGCCTTGAAGTATCTCGGTTTTAGGGGTCTGTGTTAACAGTCGAAAAACGGTAGGTATGAAAGATGATAGGTTCGTATGTTACACTCTGTGAAATATGCTGGTCTGAATGATTGAAAAGTATCTGTAGAACTCGGTGAACGATGGGCATGTAGAATTTACTTTATCGGATGTTGAAGATTTTTTTTGCAATATAAAAAATCAGGAATATTTTAACATACACCTTCAAAACTATTGCGCCAATTGCTCCTGATGAAATGTTCCAGTACGGAACTCTTACCCCGAGTGCGATTCGAACATGTCCGGTTTTTTGTGTGTCATTGTTTTGATCCGATTTCAAGATGAAGATTGATAACGCAGCCGAGTCTTGAGTGCCTCCTCCGCATCCATTAGGCACGGTCCATAGTGTCCATACATAGGTATAGGTAGGTATTAGTAAACAAAAATCTTTTGGTTGATTCAGAATTCATGATGTATAACAAATTAATTTTCACTTTTAGTAAAGGAATACATTGTGAGGAAACCTAAGAGTTCTCCACAATGTTTTCAAAGGCGTATGAAGTCTGCCAATCCACACTTGGTAAGCGTGGTGGATAATGGTATGTACCCCTCACATTGTGAGAGGAGACTCGAGCCCAACAGTGGGACAGTTATAGGCTGTGATGAATCCAGCCTTTAAACTATTCTTCGAAGTTTGTCCACTACACTACTACAGTCTACTTCAGGCTCGAGTCCATTAATGGACAATTATGGGTCGTGATGCTGAATCCAGCCTTTACACTACTCTTTGAAGCCCGTCACTACACACACACATACACGCTTCGCACTACACATCGCCTTTTTTTCAACTGAAAAGCCTCGCGCGACTACGTTTCTTTGTCTCGTGCAAATAACCGTCAATGATAGGAAATCGCCTGCGGTGAGGCAAGGTAGCACGAAATTGTTCGTAGAAGCTCTTTATCTTTGCACTCTCATCTTCGTCCAATTTCAATCAACTTCGCGAATAGTGTAGAGATTGCACTTCAAATGTTTCTAGAATCTTATTGTGTCCTAACTACGTTTTTGCATTTTCAGCCAATTATGTGTAAGAAGATAACTGAGTAATTATTATATTAAGTTGATGGTAAGATAATATTGAAATGTTAGGGACTATGATTGGGCGAATATACTCACATTACAGCTGATGATGTTGTAGCTTAACTGCGCGCGACATTGCTTCGTAATTAACGTTTTACATACGATTGATGTGTGTAATGGCAAGTTAATGTATTCCCAACAAATTTAACGCTAGTAACGCAACCAAAATAACTTGCACACTACTCGTATTAATTTTGCTTCATTTTGTTACTATCGGAGTTCCGTGAAATATAAATTAAAGAATGCATTGTAAGGACTAGACTCTTTCTTACTTTATTGCAATGATGTTTAAAAAATATAGATACGTTATGCCCTTAAAAATCAATCAAAAAATTTGTTCCGAAAAGAGCTACAGCACACACGTGTTTCACTAAACCAATCACAAGGCATTTTAAAACGCTGTATGTCAAATATCGAGCATTTCTGACATCAACATAAGCGTATCGTCTTATTTATTTATTTATTTATTTATTTAAAATGTATGTCACCTTATAAAAAAGGATGAACAAAGGGCAAACTTAATGCCTAATGGCATTGTCCACCAGTCAACCCTGGGCGTCTTGCATTGACAGAGCGACTACGAGCAGACGAGATCAATTGTCTGCACTTACGATCTTCATCGTCGCGCGCTGTGACATATCTACTTCTTTTTTATATTATAATATCATTGCTTTATTGTAGTTTAGGGTATGGCATTGGCCTATCTAGCTATTTACTCTTAAGACGTTTAAAATGACACTTGACCATTTATCTCACTTGTTGCTTTGGCACTATTTATTTTCTTACATACCTTAAATAACTTGAAAATTTATGAAAAATAATAAACTCGTGCCTTTGTATCTGTTCAAATGTAAAATAATGACAAGTACGAGTAAATTTGATGTTTTCATTTTTTATCGCTTTCTTTCTAGAGATCGAACAGGAGACATTTGATGATTTAAACAATTGACAGTATGAAATTACTAAATAATCTCGGTACACAAGTGTAAATCAGTAGTTATAATAGTTTTAATAAATTATAATTGTTCCGAAGACAGGGGGCATTGCGTGTTGAGCGCGCGCAAATCAGTTTACGTTGGTGGAATGATTTGCTAACATCGCAACACGAACATGACGGCGTTTCATGTCGGCGTCGCGCCTCGTGTGTTCAAGCAGAGAAACAAATTTTTAAAGTTACATTTTATAATTGATACGTTGAAACTTAGCTACAACTTCTCTCTCAAACATCTGAAAATTGAGTTTAGTGCGCGCGTTGTTTGTCTTTGTTTTCAATTACGACAGTTGATCTATTAGTGAACACGCTTTGTTTAGTAGAATAAATATTGATGAAACCAAAACTATTTTAATTTACATTTGTGGTGTTCATTCGTTTTCTGCGCGACAATACGGCTTCTTACCATTATGAGGCTTGAGCCAACTACTACCTTTAAAAATGTTAAAAGTTTTCCAATTCCTTTTATTATGCTTCACTTAATGTTATGGTCGACGTAAACAATGTGAATAAGGTACGATTGGCGACAGTTCGAGAAAAGGTCCCGGCCAGCAACACAAGAGGCGCAATCGTCATTAACGTTACGGCTAATTAATGACCCTAGTAAACACAGAGCTGCTTCACTAATTAAAGGGTGGCCTTGCCTAAAGCACGTCGCACCCTCGCTCATTGGTGCAAATGAGTTAGCTGACTAACGAAGGGATTATCCTTAGAAATGCCGTGCTGAAGTCACGCATTTCGACTTACTCACGCGTTGACACGTCATCGCTGGTTACTGGCCGACTTGACTGACGGTAGATAGTAGAATGTACCATGTTGAATAGGTACCATGTACTATTACAGTGAAACCCTGATGCAGTGATGTCATGAAAACCTGAATTTGGTTGTGAGCTGAAGAGACCTTACTGTTGGAATAAACCGAAAGCTGGTATGTCCGTTGTTCTCATTTATACTCATATAGCTTATAGCCTATGGGTTATATGGCTGCGGTATGGCTAACGACTTGTTTTATTTTAAACGAAAAAACATGACATTGCACGATTCAATCGTTTAATCTTTGACTACTTATCATTTAAATCGGCTAAGCTGTGCGTGCGCGTTTGGATAAACGACGTGAGACATTTTTCTGTCTTCATCTTCTTGTTCTTAATCTTTTGCATCTGTGCTTCGGAAATTATTTACTGCCATCTGTCCTCATCAATTGTGATGTACTCGTGCGTGTACATCACTAATGTATTTTGGCGTCAACTAGACTGTAACTTGACATGAATAGTACACAAAGTACCGTCTCCGTCAAAGGATCAAGAAATATTGAGTGCGATCATAGTATCGCCACGGTCTATACGTTTATCTCGTACGAGCGTAGGTTCAATCAATCTCCACCGCTGATCAATCTCAAGCATCCACGTAATAAATTCTGTTATCTGATGCGTAAAACCACCTCTCCAAATTGCTCGACATGCAATGTTATTAATGACCCTCATCGGCTTATCACACACGCATGATAGTATTTTTTTAAATGGGCCCGTTCAATAATTCCTTATCGACTTTCTGAATCGTTTATATTAGAAACAAACTTTCGTCCCGTTTCCCAAGGCTACATTTTAATTTTCCGGGATAAAAAGTATCCTAAAATATGACCCGGAGTATTAGTAACAACTTTACCAATTTTCATCGAAATCCGTTCAGACAGACAGACAGATAGACTATAATTTTAACAAAAAATATTTTTGTGCTCTAATACGTTAATCGATTTTTTTTATTCAATGTTCAGAAAATTTTCCCGTTGAGTTTTATTATAGTATAGATTTTAATACCATAGTACTCCGTCAAACAAGGTTTTAGAGTCCCTTTTTCGCGGGTGGCATGCACAATTATAAATGAGACATTGCATTCATCCACGACCTTAGAACAAACATTTTATCTGCCACATGCTTATTTGACTCGGTCGCGGAATGGAACCCTGTAGCACTCCAAGGGTAGGTAAATGGAAGGCAAGTCGCAGTCGATCACCTACGCGTTGGACAGGCATGATAAACTGTCACACAAACTTCCATGGTCCATGTTCTCGAAATGCTGAAGATCGTAACTAGAGGAGGCGCATCGTGAGAGCTGCATTGGCTGAAGTGGATTTATGAGTAAAATCCTCATTTCAACCATCACCACTCTGTCAAGAGTGAACGACTGTAGGGTCATTATCGTCTCTGCCAACTGGTTAATGAGAATAAAATACATTCATTTAAAAATCTTATTATCAAAGTATATTAAGATACTATCCTAAAACCGACACCGATCAGAATTATAAATTTAAATCAATTCTTCATGAGTATGTAGGCACGTGAAATAAAATAAATATGTAAAGAAATGAAAATATTTCAGTGTACTTTGTTAGCAGTGAATTATGGTTGCCGTTGAATATGCATCGTATTGTCAAAAAACCGATATTACTCGTACGTGAGGTGTTACGTCAGCTACGTCAGCCATTATAAAGTAATGTATTTATGAATTAATTAAATATGACTTTATTTCATAATAAATTTTTGGTTGTTAATTAATGTAAATAATTATGTTATTCCGATGAAATGAATGTATTGCTTATATTGTATTGCACCTCCGGAGGCGTGGGTATCCTAGTATTTGAGGTCTTGTAGCTACAATTAACTTACTCGTATGCTGTTCCCATGTGGATTGTTACCCTACAAAACCTATAGAAATGAATTTGAGGAAGTGGATAAAATTTTCTGGATAGATGGCTACCCTCACTAGTCATGTACTCATACATGAGACAGTGTATGTAATCTCTTGGTTCATGCACATACGTATTCTTATTCTTACGTATTATTCATTGTAAATGTACAGTTTTTACCCGAGATATATTCTCTTGCGGAAGAACGTTTAATTGATTTGCCGTTTTTTAATGATTCGCTGTATTCTCTTTTACGCAATTTTTTGACCGCTGGAAAATAATGAATTTTACCTTATTTGCATTCCATTTCGGCCGCTCCATTTCCCTCTTTATTAGGAAATTTTTGACTTGTGTTCGCCTTGTAATATTAATTATTAATTAATGTAATAATTTACTTTCATATTTTTAATGAGATGCCATCAAAAATTTGTCTTTATGACTTATTATATTTTTGAAAAAAATAATTGTACTCGCGTTAGATAGGATTCCGTACTACCGATGAAAATAACCAATATACCGTTAATAAGAAATATGTTTTAGTAGCTGTAAATAATTTTGCGTTATAATAACCAAGCAACGTATCAATAAACAACCGTTTATTCATAATATATTAGTGTATCGCTAACGACATCTTAATGTGTGGTTATGATGATATTAAACCTGGCTTAGAAAGAAGCTGGAGACTGGCTAAAGGTTTACATTATTGTATTATGTACTAACGCTATGCCCGCGGCTTTGCCCGAGTTTGTCGGGATAATACACCCTATATCTTATTCTAGGTCATGATCTACCTGTGTGCTAAATTTCATGTAAACCGTTCAGTACTTTTTAACTGACTTCAAAAAAAGAAGGAGGTTCTCAATTCGACTGTATTTTTTTTATGTTTGTTACCTCAGAACTTTGGACTGGGTGAACCGATTTTGATAATTCTTGTTTTAATCGAAAGCTGGTGCTTGTCGTGTGGTCCCACATAAATTTGATCGAGATCTGACAATGGCATCCATGTCAAAAGCATATAAATCTTAAATTTGCATTAAGCATGTGCGTGATAAATGGACGAATAACTCAATATCCAACCTATTTCGACGATTCTTTTTTATTGGATGTACTTCATTTGAAGTCGGTTATTTTTTTGTTAACATTTCAGATTATCCGTGAAAAAGTAACAAACATCCATAGGAATTTTCACGTTTATAATATTAGGATTAATTATAAACGGTCCTTAGACGTGCAAAATCTGATCTTAAAAAATAAAATCTCATAATGTATAAAATTCACATTACGTTTGCTAAAGACGCATTTGTCTGCGCCATTGTGTGTGAAATGTGGGCCGCAGATGCGAGACGTCGCGTTATTAGGGACTGGGGCGTAATTCCACTAAAAACTATTCCCAAACTAATTGTCGAAGTTATGTTCGCTGTGCGTATTACGAATTATCATTTTCTTCAATCCTAAGGAAAATAATAGGTCTTTACCAATGAAATTTGAGATTTTATATCCAACATTTTCAAATTTAATTATCTGTGTATTGGCGCGTAATTCGAAATTCAAATAAATTTTATTTGGAAACCGTATTATTTTAATTTCAAATTCAGTCATTTGTTTTTAAATAGTAGTTGTTTTTGTAAAATTGTTGTAGTTTTTGGCGCCATGGATAAACTGAAAATTCGAACAATTATCAAATATGACTTCTTACGTGGAAAAACCGCTGCGCAAACAACACGAAACGAAACGTAACGACGTGTAGGACCTAACATTGCTTGCATAAACATGTCCACTATTGGTTAATCGTTTTAAATGTGGATATTCTGAGTTGAAGAACAAGCCACGCGGTCGGCCGATAACCATTGTCGACAACGACGAATTGAAGGCGATAGTGGAAGCAGATCCAACTCAATCAACGGCTGAGCTTGCTGCGGGCTTTGGAGCTAGTGTCAAAACAACACTGAAGCGTTGCGTCAAATCGGAAGATGAAAAAGGTAGATAAGTGGGTGCCACACGAACTAAGCGACCAACAGCGAAACTTGCCCATCAAAGCACTACTGAGTCGGCATAGAAACTAGGGAATTCTAATAACTAGGGATTTCGAATTGTTACCTGCGAAGAAAAGTGGACCTTGTACGAAAACTTACGTTAAAAAATATTACTTATAGGAAGATGATGGCGACTGTCGGGCGGACCAGTGCCGGACTTGTGCATCACAGCTTCTTACCGAATGGCAGAATAGTTTCGTGGACAGGTATGGTTATTCTACTATGCAAGACGCTAGCAAGCTGCAAGCAAGTGACAGTCAACGACACTACGTACACGTGCGTCAAAGTGGAGAGAACGCCTAAGATTTCAATAAAAACAAATCGATGCACAGAAACTGTGAAATAAACTGAATGAAACTCTGAACGTAGGAATGATGAAGAATTCATCGAATAGAAAAATAAACGATCAGTGGAATAGCCTCAAATTCGAGATAACCGGTCAGCGGTTCGATCTCATCAATCATTAGGGGGAAGGGATGGATGTTGCCGGCGAGATTTCTGGCTTGACGTATCAATTTATAAGACAAAGAATGAACCGTCATTCTTATACGAGTAAGAGATCCGCGTTAAACATTCAAGAGGTTGAACATACCTTGTATCGCTTGCGATGACTTCAGTGAAGAATATACGAATGACTGACAATTCACTAACTAGTACTATTTTTGTCTTGAATTCCACGATTTTTTCGATTTTTGTATAGTTGTGATCTACTTTGTAGATGGATAAAATTATTCATAATCGTGTTCATTATGATTTGACATCTCTGCAAGGAACAGAAGAGTCCTAGAGTATGATTCGAAGGGTTATAAAGAAAATAACACAATCCCTTCCGTAAAAACTCACGGTTTGAGTATTTTTTAAATAATACGGAAGAAAAATTTAAGCTGTATAATTTTACACTTATAATTCAGTTAAAAATTTAATTAATGCACCTCATAATGTTCACATATTTGATTCCTACTAAGTAGGTATACATCTGAAAATAATAAACCTAAACTTATTTAAAAAAAAAGATTGCAAATCATTGAAGGCAAGGCCTGTGGAATGGACGATAGGCGTAACACGTTATTAGATAAATATAAACTTTCGGTCTTCCGAACAATTCCAGTTACAAAAATATAATATATAACTTATTATACTTGGTAGACAATTGGCAAACTTCATTGACAATGTGTCACGTCCATATTTTGTTACAAGATAAGAATAAGTAAAAGCATTGTTCACGTTCCGAAAGTTTTTTCTGTTCCCCGGAGGTGTTTAGACAGTGTTATTATTATGTTCGTTTGTGTATCTCGTGGAGATTTACTATTTTTAACATAATATTGTAGAAGACATGACGTGTTTAAAAACTTATTTACTTTATTTATTTCATCTTTATATATTTTTATATTTTAAAAAGGTTACTAAAAATAATTCAATTTTCTTCAAAGTTCGGAATCTGATCATATTTACCTATAAAAAGATCATTGGAACATCTCAGTAATGAGAGTAAAGACTTCTTTGACTGTTTGACATTACCTAATAAGTCCTTAAGAAGTTACCTAATAAGTCCTTATTTTTCTATTTGAAGAAAACTGTCCTCTTTGGATGTTTCTTGGCTCTTCTTCCACAGTTATAATTAAGACTTACTGAACTCTGGAGCGCATTATTTGAACCTGCAAAAGATGCTGTTTTGTTTTGAATAAAAAATGTATCTCTATAGCTTTGTAATAAAGTTGCAATTATATTATTATATGTATATTGTAATTATTCTGTTATTATTTTATCATTGGGTTTAAAATAAATACATTTAATGTATTTTGTATAGCCTATCATAAGGGTATTTCGGACACAATAGCCAAAATTCGTTAGCCTTTACCCTGAGGGTTGACGGATGTATCCTCAGACAAGATTACATCCCTCCCTGGACGTATCAATTTATAAGACAAAGAATGAGCCGTCAGTCCTTTGGCAGATTAACGTTTAACGTTCGGTCAGATACGGTTTATTGACAACATAACGACATCGTGTCAAATTCTCCACTTTGTGTTTAATTTGTTTCTTTTTCTACCAAAAAGTTTGCTAACAATTCGACGTTTGACGTTATTAATTCGAATGAAATTTGATAAAAAGTCCGCTGCCTTTTTACCGAATGCGAATGGATTACGGAAAAATATGAAATATTCCAATATTTATCCGTACGAAGTATTATTAATTAAATTTATTTACAGTTCGTTAAAATTCACCGTTGTTATTACTGTTGCTTCGCATGCGAAATAGGAAAACGGTTGTTTTATTTGCATTTAGCCAATTGTATAATCGAAGTTTGACTGAATGAATTGGCATCTACTATCAAAGAGTCGAGGTTAGTAATTTTTCACCACATACCTATTTTGTATTATTTACTATTAAAAGCTGTGATTATAAATTAATCGTGGGTTATACTCACATTTCTTATAATAGAGTCAAGATTTGTACCGTAATTATGTACCTAAATAACTTGAAAAAAAGTGATACGAATTTTATTTAATTTTGTTTAGTTTAGCATTTTCATTTCAGATCCATATGTTTATATACGATTGAATGAATATTTTATGTACTTAATACCCGATACCGATTGTATAATAAATACGATATTTAAAATAAGCTGCCTTATTTTTCGAACGTTAGAAATTATAATACACAGTTTGAAACCCCGTCAAGGGATTCACAAAATCCTTTCATTGCAGGGCTTAATGTCACAAAAGGAAGCTACTAAACAAAAATATAAATTGAGCTTCGCTGTTTTGCTTTCACGAATCCTTTATTCCCCGTATTTTTGTGCGCTGTGAATATTACGGAGCGAACTTCAGATTTACTGTTTTCCTTAGTTATATATTTAAGTTTGAAAAACAGATAATGTAAAAATGTAAGATACTTTTTATATCTACAACTAAAGTAATGAAGTTTAAAATTATAATATTATATGTTTAAATTCAACGACCCGTGTGGGGCGATGGTTACTACGGACCACTGTTTGACGGGTCCTGGGTTCGATTCCCAGGAAGGCAGAAATTTGAACGTTGACTTTGAATTTCTATTCTCTGTTTGGGTGTGCGTGATTTTGTCTTTGTTCTGTCCAAGGCACCCACGCAAAGGGAATCCTCCTGCGGGGTTATGGGTGTGTAACGTATTTTTTTATTATATACCTAGTCATTATAATATAGATGTAAGAAGGGGTTAACTTTATTCCTTACAACATTCTAAACAGCCAACACTAGGTAATTAATTTATTGTTACATTAATTGATTACTTTATTACAAGGCCAATTATAATTATGGGATTCTAAAACCTTTGAACTATTAAACGGAAATGATAAATTACAAGAACGCCGGTTCAAAAAAGCTGTACAATTTAACGCTGCATTACTTTGAATCAAGTGAAAAATGTAGTTTGTCGCCACCATGGATGGCTTGAATAGCGTTGCTATCAAACGCTTAGGCTAGGTCATACATCACTTGTCGATAGATCCCGTGGACATCGGAGAGAGTAATAGATTGGCCACTAGATCGCAATGACGGATGAAATTGTAAAGATCGTGAATTCGACGACATTTGTTTTTCTGTTAGTTTCTCGCCAGTGTACACGGTTTGTTGAATGTTATACGTGTTGTTTACGTCAACATACTACTTAAATGTTTTGTTGGTCATGTCCTTAAGCAAATTATCAACTCAATTAGTGAATTATTGTATAAGTTAACGGTCACTATGACTTTATTATTTCACATAGTTTGAATTTAAAAAATCAAATGTTACTGAGCATCATATTGATTGTACTCGTATTACTGAAGACGACAAAATCTTCCCTTAAATTTCCCTTAAATAACTCTTGTGATTATTTTTGACTCTCGTTAACCAACTTGGTTATTCCGCTCAACTCATAAACAGTCCTAACGGTATTACCTATGCCGCACATAGTTCTAGCGGGCTGGTGGTATTTAAAACTCCTTTAGACTGCGCAAGCAAAGTTAGACCAACGTTTGGTTAAATTTCCAACTACCTCATAACTTACTGCCTGCGCTAACTTCGACGTGGAGGTATTATGAATCGTGAATAACACTTCCATAAAGGCTTCACGAATTATGCTGAGTGATTTGTGTAACTTTAACAGAGTCACTTGTTTGACTAATTTTATTAGCATAATGATGATAATAATATGAAGATTCAAGTGGCACTAGCAACTTTAGCGCTTATTACAGGACTTACTATAGCTATTCTTGTGAGTACGAAGTGACTGCATGGCTCAGAAGTGAATCAAATCATGGAATTTGTTTGGGTTTGGTGCACTATATTTATTAAGGTTCACAGGAAACACATGAAAGACATGTCTTATCCGTATCACGATTGGAAAGGAATAGAAAGAGTGAAGATTTTACAATACAATTTAGATGTAATTATTATAACAAGAAAATAGTGTAAGATACTCGTAGTATATTTATTATTACAAAAAGCTTGTAATATTTTTTTATAGAAATAAATTATAATATATTGCCGCATCACCATTGGTGTACGTAATGAATCTTAATTTTGGTATCATATAAAAATTATGATTTGCCCAATACATTAATAAAAGCGATCGTCTTTTAATGGTGTAATGTAGCCAGTATCAAGATTTATACATCCTTGTGTTGCTTTTTTTATCATAAAACACTTTGTACAATGATAATAAAACTCCCATTATTTTCATATACCGCCGAAAAGAAAGCTTTAATAAATTGTCGCATTCACCCAATTCTTATAAGAGGCCAGCGCGAAATGAGGTGTAAACGGGGCTGTTAACTTGAATTAATGTTTTGTATTTAAGTCCATTCAATTGTAAGAATCTCGTTGATCAGCTTTTATTCGGCTCCATTGGATGTTACAAGTGTCGCCGGGGGCTTACGGCCTTAAACAATTTCTCGATTATTGCTGTGTGATTGTGATTTGACTTCCAAGTTTTAAGCCTTTTGGTGTTAAGTGTAATTTTACAGTTGTTCTTTTTATCGCTGGTGGTTGAATTTTCTGAGAGGGTCTGTTATACCATACAGTTCAGTACATTGAGTATATTTCAATTATGTACACTGAGATATTTTTAACTATCATTAGTTATATGTATTACTATTAAATAATATGTTTATGATTCAAAGTTCAATAAGTGTGTCACGAAATTTCGATAGATATTTACTTACCAATCCCGGCGGAGATTGCGTCATATCCTACCCGAGGAGCCATTAAGGCGTCCCTAAATATTCTTGAGAATTCAATTAGAAGTCAATCGAATCCAGCTTTCTCCAAACGGCTCTGGTCTTTTACAACGTTCGAATGTAACTCACCAATTTGCACCGTTATTCCCACAAACGGTTCAAGTTTAACTTGACGTTTGTTTAAACCGTTGTTATTGTAGAAATGTAGACCGCAAGGAAACTGTTGAATGAGATATAATGTCGCATAATATGGTTGTTACGTCAACTTGAATCGGCTTTATTACGCGCATTCAAAGTTTACGTACTAGTTGCGGTGTAATAAACTTCAACGTTTAACTTTGTAATTTATGAATACACTGCCGTTTATTAATCTGTCTTATACTGTCATGCTCATTGCAATATGTAATGTATGTTAAATGTAATTTGAGTACTAGTGATAAACCAAAACCATCAGTAATGCGCTACAAGCAAAAAGGGCTATCCTATTTGCGAGTTTTTTTGTCTGTTATATTATATGTAGGTTTGTTCAAAACCTCATGGTAGCCGGCAATAGTAAATGAACTCGGCGCCTATGGATATAACTATAGGATTTATCAATGTAGCGTTAGTCCTAAATGAGAAATTTTGGTCAATGAAATGGATAAGCAAATTGTCGAATTAACTAATAATAGGTATTTAAATAGTTTTTAACCATTCAAAAAAAAGAGGAGGTTCTCAATACTACTGTATTTTTTATGTGTGTTACCCAATGATATTAAACTATAGATACGTTATGCCCTTACAAATCAACCAAAAAATCTGTTCCGACCGAGCTACAACACACACACACGTTTATCTTTTGTTTCACTACACCAATCCTTATTACATTGGTAAATATGTAAAAGGGATAGCACTACTAAAACCATAATAGTAAAAAAGACAACTAGACGGCCTCACTCAGAGGCAGCTATCAACTGTCTGAATTAAAATCGCTATACTTGACTAAATTTGACTGACGTAATTTCAGCGCCGTCTTGGCATATTTACCTCTTTTTATACATATAATATCATTGGTTACCACATAATTTTTTTTAGGTGTACCGATTTTGATGATTTTTTATATTCAAAAGCTGATGATTGTCTAGTAGTTTCATTTAAATTTGAACGAGATCTGACGTGTACGTGTGTGTGTGTGTGTTGAGTTATCTCTAATTTTGATGTCGGTTACTTTTTGTCAAGAATTATTATATTCAAATGTTTGCTCTATGAGGGATAATCAATATAAAACAATTGGCATCATGAATAATGTATGAACAATAGCAAGAAAATAGACAGGAATTGGAATTAAAGAAAATAGGAATCTAAGGATACTTGCATATTGAAAACGAGGAACTGGAAGTGGTTGAAGTCACGACATTGACACACTGCACAAATTATTTGCATTCCATAAAACACAAAGGATATGAAAATCGAAAAGAAATGCTCAGGAATTGCTTTAATAACTACATAGTTTTTAAAGCAAATTGTGTAAATTTTAAAGTTAAAATAGTTGATAGTTTAACATATTTAAAGTATATGATATTTTAACACAATTTAGTTGATTCAGATTTACGAAACACGTTTTTCTACTTAACTTTCGTGAAATAAATCAATTTGAGTTGTATTTATTTTCATAGACAATGTTTTTTCAATGCAGTTATTCTGCATCAAGAATTAGATTGGAAACAAGTAGCACGTAATATTATTTTGGGACTTGATCGATAATGACGCGACATTATTATTATCACAAGTTATACTGAAGTTAAAAACAATAGCTTATCGCTAACTCGAGTGCAATCCGACAGGTCGCTAATTCTCTCTCGAGAAAATGTAACAAGGGTGGATAATTATTTTCTTGATTAATTCAGAATACGAAACCATTTCGCCCCCTCTCCCCCGACGATCCGTTTGCCAGTATTGTCATTTGAATTCTCGATGGGACTTGACGTGATCTTTCTGACGACGGCTTACGGCTCAAAATCCATCGTTTCTCACAATTTAGATACAACACCTACAACTTGCAAGATTTGAATATTCGATGTTTAGTGAGTATTGGTGTAAATTATCTACAGCGTTAATTATTCATAAAGAAAATGTTGTTAAGGCACGCCACCACTATGCATACATATTTAGTGTTGTGGGTTAGTTTGTGTGCGAACAAGTCAGTAATGTAACTTAAGAATTTATGTAAATGTATAAAATATGCGTAAGTGTGTATAATACTAAGGATGTAGAAATAGAAATATTGAATTAGATGAAGTAGGCAGCTATGTTGTCTATGAAATAGTGCATACGCTACAGAATTCTTCTATAGAATCTCATAAATCTATTACTTTTCATTCATACTACGTGTGAATGAAATGACTGTCATGTTCACACGTAATATGAATGAAAAGTACTTAATAGATTTATGAGAACACCTCACGTACGAACAAAAATGGTATATTATCAACTCTGATAACACTACTCGCCTTGGTAATTTGTCCTGATTGTTCTTCATGGCTTCAATTCTTTATCATCCTTACGAATATTATGACCATTTTTAAAATAAATTAATAATTAGTTAATTAACGAAAGCACCCAATCCAAAATATTCTTTTCCAAGTTTTATTATTTTTTAAATACATACTTCTATACTTCAGCCACCTCTTTATAGGCTCTGTGATGGACGTGATAGTTTGTAGCACAGATGCATGCGCAACGCAATCCTATAACTGAGGTGCGGCTGCTGATGCTATTGGCAAGCGTGTGTGCTGTATGTATTCCAATATTTATGCATGTGTGTTACACTTGTATTTTAGATTCTTGCATGTGTACCTGAGGCCTTAGAAATAAACGTTACGACCAGTATATGATCACAGATTATATTATCGAATACTGTGTCCGGTAATCTTTAACTTATACCTTGGATTTATTTATTAAAAATTAAGTTATAAAAATAATACTAATTAAAGCCAGAATTATTAATTCGAGACCGACCTTACGCCCCAACTCAAAGTCACTAATGGTCTGTGCTGTTTGTTTGAAAACCCATCAAAGTTAAATTAACTTGGATATTGTATACAAATATCTGTGATGGATATTTGAATGTTATTATAATCCGTCGCTAATTTTGTGGTTGGATGGCCGAGACAAACTTTATTGTAAATATTAGCTTTTATCGAACATCACATACAACAGACAGTCCCGGACAACAAATCAGAGCTTCGAGTTTCGCTGTAATATTTTTTGTTAATAAACAGGGTTTTAACAAACCTTATCATTATATTATGATCGATTGAATATTTGTTTGTCTGTGTATTCGTCAATTTAATGTCCATTAAACTATGATTTTCATCGAATCCTAAATAGAAACAATATCAAACATATAAATTTTATTAAAATACTAAATAATATTAAATTATATTAAACTAGCAAATTATTTCGATTAGACAAGCATATAGAAATAATAAAAAAATAATAAATATACTCGCCATTTAAAATTACCAATTAGTTAGCAACTTAATAATTAGTTTAAAATTTCATTGATCGAAATATTATAAGGAGTCTCTCTTAAACTCTACTAACCAAATTGAAATTACTCTTCGCCTTATTTTCTCATTAGGGTATGGCGACGCCCAGTAAGCTCAACCAAGCTGCGCTAGCTCTTAAATTGAACCAAATTGTTCATATTGACTTTTCAAAAGTCTGATTTCTCTGAAACTCCACTAAAGTTTATGGAAATAGCATTACGCTGATATTGAATGTTATGTGTTTGACTCAAAGACGTTCGTATATGGTACTTGCCCGAATGAATTACAGTATGATTTAATCAAACGATTTTAAAAAGCACCACTCTTTCTGAGACCACTCTTTCAGAGTTGTGAATCATTCGTTTTAGCCAGTTAAAGAGACTTCTTGCTATTTCTACCTTTAGACTGTTACTTTTATCAAAAAAAAAATTTAAATGTAGAAATATTTTAATTTAAATCATTTATGCGTAGTTTAATATCTATCACTGATACTGTTTTGTACGTTTTTTATTTCCTTTATTATGGGAGCTTTTAAAAAGAAATTTCTGTGAGTGCCTCCTACGTTTCCTAATTTCCTTTTTAATTCGCCTGTCTGGTTCCACTTAATTTCCAAAGGCCTTTTATCTGCGATTCGGCTGAGGATTCGTTCAAAGTTTGCCAGTCTCGCGATACACTTACGCAACTCGTTTTATCTGTTAGAGCTATCAATATGCGAGAGATACGAGTAGTTTCGTGCCTATCTTTGAGAAATCTTCTTAAAGTATAATATTATGCTATTTAATGTCGATTACTACATGTTCCGTTGGTAAAGAATGGTGTGTTTTTATTTTCTACGTAGTAATAGGAATATGATTTAGGTATTATGGATACAGTATTAACACAAAATTTTATGCCTAATTAAAGTTCTTGAAATTTAAAATAAAACATATACGCGTACACTTATCCCCAGACAAGGATGCCCTGTGTCGTAGTGTAATTGACAACACAAATAAGACTTCGCTAATACCCACAACCGGATGCAAACATTAAGAAAATTTTTACAATAGTTCAAAAGAAAAAAAGATTGGTCATAAAAATCGTACGAAATACTTGAATAAAAATTAAGATCAAACAGAGACCTGCTATGAAATTTTATATTGAACGTGCTCATCGCTTGATAAAATCCCGAAGTTGTGTTATGGAACCCACTATTGAAGAGTTCGTTCATTCCATTCCATTAATGAATGTTCTTAGATTACCCGAAGGCTTAGCGTGTTATGCTTGTGCTTTTAATATTACTATAATCTTGCATTGCCTATTAATTGATTCATCTCTATGCTATATACCTTTAAAACAAGTTCGAACCGACCCTATTTTGTCTTAATGGCTTTCAAATGAATAATCTGAAGCGTTTTCGACATAACCTACTTTGTGTTTGATTCTAAGTCTACCATCTTTCCCGTAGATTATAATTTAAATAGCGTTAAATCCTTTACCAAAGTTGAACCATTAAAAATTTACGCCACCTCCAGATCGCAGCTACCTGAACAAAATGGGCCAAATGTGCGGAGAATTTGCCGAAAGAGAGATTGGGAGCACTTAAAAATGGGTTTTTAATCTGTGAAAGGCTATCGTTAGCCACTTGTTTGTTTATGGAATTAACCGTACGAGTATTGCAGGTTAGAAATCCCGACGTGATTCGGGATGCTTACAAATGAGGATTGAGGGGTCAATTAGACCCCTCGAGTTGGGTCCATTGGGAAGTTTGGGAAAGGTGTACTTCCATCGTGTGACCGGGGAAAGAATTCATGATTACCTGAAACACATTTCCGAGTGGCGTTGGACGAGTGTTTAACATACGTTAATACGCTACGCTTGGAATTTAATTATACTAACTACTGCTTATCTTGAATCGAAGACCGTTCACAGATTCCTCATAAATAACTATAATTTTGAAATTTAAAGAAGACTTCACGTCTCGTTTTTCTAGTTATGTCCGTTTTTGAAACTGCATTGATATAAAACTTTCTAGTTTCTCTCATTAACGTTCACAAGACTTTTAATTATACCTGTATAAAACAGATGATTTGAGGTTGAGCTTAGAAATGTTAAATGGACGTAGGAGTGTGTTATGTGGACTCTATATTATTTTCTCTGGTCTCGAATGTACATCGTAAGTGATTGGCGCTTGGTATCATTATAATACCACGCGCCAAACTTTGTTCGCGGCCCATCTTAACCGCATTGGCTTATCGTTATTTTTACGATATTTCCTCCTATGATTAGACGCTTTAATATTATTTGATGATTGTGTTCGAGTACCATGAAGCGTAATTTCGCCGCTATCGCCTTTATTGAATAGGGTTCTAGGTTTTTATGCGCCGTTTGTCGATTACTATCAGCTTTATAGTTACAGTTTGTATAAATAGGCCGTTACGTTATCTTTTATCGACTGTTTCGAGTGTACTAGGTTATTGTACAACACTGGGTTTTGTTTATTGCTTTTGTCTTTTCTATCTTGTTTTTGTTTATAAAATATAAGATACATTATACATACACAAAATTGGCGCTATCTGATACAATTACACATTCTCACGCATTTTTGTTAAACGTCCAAAATTTTCAAATACGCGCTGGACTGTAACATTTGGAGTGGGTGGAAGAATTACTAACTTATGTTGAGATCAAATTCAAGTAGAAAATAATATTGTTTATACAGAATACATTGAGATGTTCAACTTTTGCTATTAGTCCATTAAACTTTAAAGAACATGACCAATTTTCTGAATAACTTAATGGAAATTGTAATTTATTTTATCTGCATTTACTTACGACCCACTGATTTTAGTTAAACTTTGTTATATTAATACATATTATTTAAAAGTTGTTATTACATCGTAGTCATAAGAAAAGATTCGCATTCAGCATACATAAAGGAAATGGGTCATTAGTTTCGTTAGCGGAAAAAGGATAAGAAAAACGTCACAAAAACTTTTTCACGGCATTTGAACTAGGAATCGTTACCGTTACACATAACACTTTAGCACCTGGAACAGTTTGTTTTTTTTTTGTTTTTTCTACATGGCTGTTGTTTTTAAAATGAACGCTATCACGATTGTAAAATTGTTACCGTTGAATGTAGGATGCGGTGAAATTGACGTATTTTGTTTCAGCGTGCGATCATGTGTTCGATGTTGTCGCAGTTTCGTTTACGTAGTGCTGTTTGGTGGTGTTTTTATTTTTAAACATATCAAAACTTGTATATAAATGTTTTGTCAGTTATTGTATGTTAAATATTATTGTTATTTATTTGGTGTAAATAAAAAATAGTTTCTATTTATTTAGAGGATGTTTCAGGAATGTTTAAACGAAGTACACGTTCGTATTCATGCTTGACTTTAAGGTATTTCTCCCGGTTTTATCTTTATTTAGGTGTCTTTAAGATATATCGAAAGCCTTCGGGTAGCATACAGTGATCGAACACTTGGGTGACTTGGGTAGGCAAATAATTAACTAAGGACTTCATTGCCGCTTACCATCAGGACATGGGCGTCGCGCTAATGGCGCGCCACTGTTTTTACCCCGCGCCGCCACCGCCGCCGACATTAACTAGGCGGCGTGGTATGCCAGCTAAATTTTCGCGCTGTATAGTATGTTGAGTAAGGTAAATAACGATTTTCTTCAAAAAAATAAGAACATCCACGCCGCCGGTGCCACTGCCGCTGCCGCCGCTGACGAAATATTGTAGTCAAGCATTAGCTTGTTTTGTATAAAAAACTCTCCACCAATCACTGTGGAGGACACTCGTACTCAATAGCAAGCCGCTAATCAGATAAATCTCTGAAGGTTTGATATACAAAGCTATAGTTTTTACTATTTTATCACATTAAATCATCCGCTTAGTTATCCCACCGTTCAGATTGAATCAATCGTAATTACGTTAGGAATTGATTTTGCTATCGATTCTACTACTAGTACTCGTAGTTACAGTACGTTGTTAAAAGCTAATCCAAACAACGGGTATTTCCCAGTAGATACTACGTTGTGAGTTCCTATTGACCGAACATTACGTTTTATAGACAATCGTGAACGCGATCAGAAGCATCCAGCCAATAATACAAAGATAGTATCGTAAATCGATTACAGTTTCTATCTTTTATAATTCCAGGGTGAAACTATTTTCAATCTTAAAGTGTCTGTATTACTTCGTTTTAACACAATACCTTTTGCTAACACACTTTTAACCTTTCATTACGTACATCAAAATATCAAATTCGTGAATTAATAAAGCACTATCTACACGCAAAAGAATCTATACAAATGCTGGTGTTAATTACAACACTCGAGTTTCCAGCTAAATTAATGTTTAACCTCCTTCCTTTCTGTGAAACCTTTTCCGTAAAACAACGGCGAATATAATAACGATTCATATCACTTCTCGGTCATTTTTACCCGACCGCGGCGATGGAGGGTTGCGATTTTAACGGTATACGTACGTATGTATTCTCCGAATTGCTATTAAAGGATTGGAGATTTTTTTGTTCCAAGTTTCGTTACCGAGTTTCGATTGACTCTGTCTTGCCGCGAGAAAAGGGATAGACAGGTCTGTGTGAATGCCCCTTGAAATCTTAATATTGTGGAATAAAAGTATCGGGTTTACGAGAACGCTTTATATTTATTCGTAACGCCGGCGGAATATGAATGACTCAATAGTCATATTTCAGCCACACAATCAAGGGGGAAGCGTGTATAGTTTTCATGTGGTACGGTGAGCGCGACTTGAATGAGAGATCCTATTTTAAAAGGGAATACTAGCAAAAATAACTTCATTATGTTTTTTATTCTTCTCCTAGTAAAACATAAAAAATGCACTTATCCAAAGGAAATCAGAATCAAGAGGTTTCGTGATAATTATTAAAATACACTACTGTGGCTCTATGTTACTTGCAGTATTTTATAAATCCGAAAATATATTTAGACTTGAATTCTCCAAGGACTTGAACATAATAGTGGTATCAACATTTGCCTTACAACCAACCACAGTTCCAAATGTTAGCGTTTGATGGCAGTGATCTTTAAGTCTAAGTTTTGTCTCACTTTGCCTGACTATTAATCTCTCAGTCAATAGTTAGATATTAATTGAATATAGCAAAGAATAATATACTTTACGATACCTCTCTTGTCAATATAAAAATAAATTATAACCTTATTAATCTTCAAAAATTCTATATGTATTGTGTCTGTAAGCTATCGTAGTCGAAAAGTAGTTTCAATGTCACAAATTCGTCGTTCAGTTTAAATAGCAAATTGTTCGTAGGACGTAATACTCGTAGATTCGCGTGGGCTGGCAACTAGCTTTATGTTTTTCTCATCAAACTTTCTTGGTAGAAACGTAAAGTTTCCCGATTTAGTTTAACATGTTTG